>JAWWEW010000503.1:0-10498 GCA_035583185.1 Anabacerthia variegaticeps | reverse complement strand
TGACCAAAACTGTACACAATATTCAAGGTGAGGCCATACTGGTGCAGAATAGATCAGGACAATTACCTCTGTACCTGATGCACCCCAGGACACGGTTGACGCCCCTGGCTGCCAGGGCACTGCTGACTCATGTTCAACTTACTGTCAACCAGGACCCCCAGGTCCTTTTCCGTGGCACTGCTCTCTAGCCTCTCATTCCTCAGCCCCTCTGTCCCTCAGGGTTGCCCTGTTCCAGGTGCAGAATCTGGCACTTTCCCTTGTTGAACTTCATATGGTTGGTGATTGCCCAGTCCTCCCATTTGTCCAGGTCTTTCTGCAGGGCCTTTCTGCCTTCAAGGGTGTGATCAGCTCCTCCCAATTTAGTATCATCAGTAAACTTACTTAGTATACCTTTGAGTCCTGTATCCAAGTTGTTTATGAAGATGTTGAAGAGAATGGGCCCTAAAATGGAGCCCTGTAGAAACCCACTAGTGACCGTCTGCCAGCCAGATGTCACTCCATTTACTATAAGCCTTTGTGCCTTACCTGTGAGCCAATTGATCACCCATCACATGATGTGTTTATCCAGCTGTGTGCTGGACATTTTGTGCAGAAGCATCCTGTGAGAGACAGTATCAAAAGCTTCACTGAAATCCAAAAATATGACATCAACTGGCTTCCCCTGATCAAATAGGTGGATTACCTTGTTATAGAAGGAAATCAGGTTTGATAAGCAGGACTTTCCCCTCATGAAGCTGTGCTGGCTGTGACCGATGACTGCATTGTCTTTCAGGGGGTTTTCAATAGCTCCCAGGGCAATCTTTTCCATAATTTTACCAGGCACTGAAGTGAGACTGGCAGGCCTGTAGTTTCCAGGGTCCTCCTTCTCGCCCTTCTTGAGGAGCGAGACATTAGCCAGCTTCCAGTCCACTTGGACCTTTTGTATTCGGGTGGAATTAGATGCTGATATTTTTGGTCTGTGTTTGGCCCAGCCACCTGTGAGGAGTTGTGTTTTATCCTGCCAAGTTACAGGAAAACAGGCCAATAAAGAAGGTCTCTGGCCTTGAGAGAGAGATTTCTGTGTAAACTAAAATTAATTGGTCTCTCGTGATTGGCTGATGGCCCTCTAAGGGCATTTGAAGGAGAAAGAGAGAAGAAGGATGATGAAGCAAGCCCCCAGACTCAATTAAGGAAGACCCTCTGAAATGGACTGCGCAGGTGAAGAGAAGTACCAGTTATATAACAGGAGGGGCAGTGCCAAATACCTTTGCTTGGGTGGCGCTGACCACGTCGCTCAGGTAAACGTCATTTGGCCAATTACATAAAAGGCAGATGGCTCATGCCTGTGGGCTCGCTTGCTCCACATGACAGGACAATGTTGCCATTTGGCGGGAACGCCTGCCGTCAACTGTGAGCCAGCTGACCCTTGAGAATGCAGCCACTGCTCAGGGAAGTCTTGGCATTCAGGGGGTCGGTGAGACAACTCCATGGGGGACACCTGGGCGATTTGGGTGTTGGGACCTGGAGGCTTATTTTCTCTCTCTCTCGGGTTTCTTTCCTGTTTACTGGGCCACTTTTGGTAAAAAAACTACTGTTTGGGTTAAGTTTTCTGCAGCGTTTCAGCTTCCACATCCCCTTGGACCCCCTGTTCCTCCCTGGAACACCTTTCCAGATTCTCAAGACCATTCAGAAATCTTTGAGAGAGGTCTCACAATGACATCATCCAACTCTTTGGGTAGCCTGGGATGAATCCCACCAGGATCCATAGACTTATAGGGATCCATCTGGAGTAGCAGATCCTGCACAATTTTAGGGTCAACTGGGAGTTTATCATTCCCACAGTCATGGTCCTCCAGCTCAGGGCACTGGGACCCCCAGAGCCCATCATCTGTGTTGAAGATTGAAGCAGAGAAAGCATTAAACATCTTTGCCTTGTCTCTGTCCCTGTTTGTGAGGTGACCATCCTCATCCTCTAACAGGCCGATGATATTTTTATACTGCCTATTGCCATTAATATGTTTGATAAAACTCTTTTTATTGCCCCCCACAGTACTGCCCATCTTAAACTCCAATTGAGCTTCGACCTCATGAATTTTCTCCCTACAGTGACAAGCAGCATCCCTATATTCCTCCCATATCACCTGACCTTGCTTCCACTGGGCATACACTTTCTTTTTTTGCCTTAGCTCCAGAAGAAGATCCATGCTCAGCCAAGCCAGCCTTCTGCCTTGCCTGCTTGACTTCCAACATTTTGGAATTGCTGCTCCTGTGCCCTTAGGAGGTGATGCTTAAAAAGTGCCCAGCACTGATGGACCCCAGCACCTTCAAAAGCATTTTCCCACAGGATCTTACTAATTCCATGAGCAGTCTGAAGTTTTCTCTTCTCATGTCCAGAATTGAAATTTTGCTGGCACTTTTTCTCCTGTTGATACCTAAAATTGGCTCTTAAAAGAAAACCCCTAAGACTCAATTTGTGAGTTTCAGCAGGCAGCATTCCTTTTATTGAGACATTGGATGTATGAGAATCTAATTTCTTCAAAAGAATGCATAGAGAGTTACAAAAGCCTCTTGCTTTTATTTAGTTACCCAATTAACAATTCAGAGCATTACCTAATATTGTTACACTCACTTCCAAAATCGTCCCTCCCACAGTACCACCTTCTCCCCACCCTTGACACACGTTCTGAATTTGAGTCAGAGGTCTTTATCTTCATCTTGTCTTCCTTATCATCTCTGTCCTTCTTGGAAAAATTTCAAGGTTTCAGAGTTGGTTATATCAAGCAATGTGCTGGTTATGTCTTCTTTTCTGAGTACATCTACAGACAAAATGTTCTTTACCTTGCTACAATCTTTGTCCATTGGAATTCTTGACAAGAAATATTAAACAACATTTAGGGAATCTAATACAGAGGTACTTAGCTAAAGTGCTACTAAAAGTGCTAAAAGAGTTATATTAAAATCTATATAATCTAGATTTTAAGGCATCACTGTCACGAGAGATTTTAAACTTGATCACTTCATGGACACTGTTTCCAAGATGGCCACCAATCACCACTTCACTCACAAAATCCACTCTGTTAACAAGAACAAATCATGGAGGGCACCTTTCCTAGTCAGCTGCCTTAGTGCCTCTACCATGAAGTTTTTATCCAGGTGTTTTAGGAATCTTCTGGACCTGTTTGTACCAGCTGTTTGGTATTCCCAGTTAACATCTGGCAGGTTGAAGTCCCCCGTAAGGACAAGGGTGGTTGATTTGGAGGTGTACCTTAGTTCCTTGAAGTTCATCGGTGTTATCATCCTGGCTGGGAGACCTATACTAGACTCCCATGATGACAGCCACATGATTTATTTGTCCTTTAATCCCTACCCAGAGGCTCTCAACTGTGCCATTGCCAACTGCAAGCTCCGTACATTCCAACCCCTCCATTTCATACAATACCACCCCCTCACCTCGCTTGCCCATCCCTCCTGCAGAGCCTATAATGGTCCATCATGGTATACCAGTCACAGGACTCATCCCACCAGGTTTTGTTTATGCCAAAGATGCCATATCTCAGGGACTGGGACAAGGCTTTGAGCTCCTCTTGCTTGTCCTTCATGCTGTGAGCGTTGGTACAGAAACATTTCACGTGTGGATCATTGTAGCCAACACCTCATGGTGTAGATTGAAAGATCTCATTGGCACTCAGTGCCTCAAATTTTGGCATGCCATCCCATTGCTGATCACTGGCAAGCCTGGTTTTGTCCCTTTTCCCCTTTCAATCTATCAATGAGCCCTGCTAGCTACTGTGTCAGTAGACCTGCTGTTCTGTAGACTATCCCATGGTCAAAAAACACATTTTTCAAATATCACCAGCCTTGGAGCCACATTTGATCTGATGGGTCTGCTTCTTCCTTTTGATATTCTTCCCTGCTGCTAGAAGGATTGAGAAAAAACTGCCTATGCTCTTGATCCTTCATTCCAAGGCCCTGAAATCCCTTTTGATTGTCCTCAGACTTCTCTTTGTTATCTCATCACTGCTGACATGAAGGACCAATAGTGGATAATAATCAGAGGGCCACATCAGACTAGAGAGTTTTCTAGTAACATCCCTTACCCAAGCTCCTGGGAGACAGCAGACTTCTCTGTGAGTTGGGTCCAGTCTGCATATCGGGCCCTCCATTCCCCTCAGAAGGGAATCACCTATGATAACTACACTTCTTTTTTTCTGAACACATGAGGTCATGATGCAGAGAGTAGGTTGTCTTGCCCCAGGTGGCCCCTCTATCCCAGAAGGACACTCATCCACTTCATTAGTTGACTGTCCTTCTAGTTCCGGGGCCTCATACCTTTTGTAAAAGGTGCCAGTCCTACTTGTCATCTTCAAGTTTTCAAGAGGAGAAGCTTTCATGTGTGTACAGGCAGTGACCAACTTCCAGCCCTCATGTTCAACCAGACTTACTGCTTGACAGGGTTCTGAGCCCACCTGCATCTCCACTGCAAGGTGGGGATTGAGACTCCTGAGACTGTAGCATCTCTGAGAATACCCTACCAATCTCTCACTCATTCTTGCAAATGCTGCCCAGCCTATTCACTTCCTCCTGCAGTTCCTTCACTGGGTGGCACAACTTATCAACAAAAGCAAACTTTCTGCAAAAGGAATGATTGTCAACTCCAGTCTCACAGAGAGGCATCAAGCACTCCCAGAAACCTGAGACCTGGAATGCTGCATCAGAAGGTCTGGCTGGGTGGAAGTCTCTGACATGGCAGGTGCAGTGACTCCTGCAGTTACAGGGGAATGAGCCCTGTGATGTGTCAAAACCATACTTGAGGGAGCATGTGCTAGTAAGATGGGGATGAAAAGATCTCATTGTGCCCTTCTTCACCAACTACTGGGTCTGTTCACTGCCTCTGCTAGGTGCTCCCAGATAGTTGGACAGGAGACTTTTCTGCTTGCTCTGCCTGCACAAACTGCTGTCATGTGCCCTGTTCACAGAGCTCCAGGTTGCTTGCGCTTCCTAAGGGCCCTTATGAGAGAGTGGGAACAGCCACTTGTGTTCACTGCTGTGACTGCCACCGAACAGTCACTGCTGGCTCCACCCATGCTGAGTCAGCTGCTCTAGGGCAAGCTGTCTACTCCACATGGGTATCGGCGTTCTCTTGCAGTTCCTCTGGCTCTAGAAATATGCCCTTCTTGCTGCAATCCCCTGGTCTACTGCCTTGGCCTTGGCGAGTGACGGTTAATGGCAGTTCATCACACGTTGTTTCTGCTGCTGCTTCCTCCTCAGGGGAGGACTTCTCACACTCTTCCCTTACTCCCATGGGAGACCATTTTCCATAAAATTCTGCAATGTGAGTCCTTCCCACAGGCTACAGTTCTTCACAAACTGCTCCAGCATAAGTGTCTTCCACAGGGTGCAGTCCTTCAGGAACAACCTGCTCCGGTATGGGCCTCTCCACAGGGTCACAGTCTCCTTCAGGCATCCACCTGCTCTAGTGTGGAGCTCCTCCGTGGGCTGCAAGTAGATCTCTGCACCAACATGGGCTGCAGCAGGACAGTCTACTTCACCATGGGCTGCACCTTGGGCTGGACCATGGGCTGCAGGGGAATCTCTTCAATGCCTGGAGCACCTCCTCCCCCTCCTTCATCGACCTTGGTGTATATAGAGTTTCTTCTCTCACATATTCTCACTCTTCTTTCCCAGGCACAGTTGCTGTTGCAGTTTTTTACCTCTTCTTAAATATGTTGCCCCAGAGGCACTACTGGCATTGCTGATGGGCTCCACCTTGGTCAGCAGCAGGTCTGTCTTGGAGCTGACTGGCATTGGCTCTGTTGGACATGGGGGAAGCTTCTTGTGTCTTCTTACAGAAGCCGCTTCCATAGCTCCCTCCCTGTCAAAATCTTGCTATGCAAACCCAATACATCCAGATATATCCTTTGTCATATTCACTGCACACTTTCTGTCTTAGATGGATTGGTACCATTCTGTGTATTAGTAATTATGGTTACTATATTTCAGTGTATTTTGTTCATAATTTTTAAATGTGTTTTCTCAGTAGAAGTATTTAACAGAAAAAAACTTTCAATTTAACAGAAAAAACAGCAATATAGAGATATTGCCAGTATACATTCTGCTATTTTTTTTTAAACCAGGCTTGGTTTTTAATATAGTGATGAAATTAATTACCTAAGAACTGCAGATGCTAATTATTTGCACATACAAAGTGCCTTATAGCCATTTTTCTTTTGGTGTTTGGTTTTAGTAGTGATATGCTTCTAAGCAATGCTTTTACTTCTGTCATGATACCATTAGGCTCCAGGGTGTTATTTTTTTATGTCATCCTTTCTGTGATTTAATCTTTCTCTCTTCTGTACTTTATTATGCTGAAGTAAATGTTGAGAGAAATGTTGAATATAGTGTGATTTTAGTGAGCAGTAATCTGACAATACTATTCTGTTACAAAGAAATATTTTTCTGACAATGATTTAATTTAGTATGTTCCAATTAAAATGTTATATTTGATTATATTAGCATTTTAAATAGTTGTTCCCTTTTTAAAAGTAATCCATTCTCTTTTAAAAGTTATTTACTACACTTTTTTTTGTGATTAAAACCTGTTGCAGTATCAAATAGCTGCAATAAAGTACGTTTGATCATTTGCCATTTGTTTCTTGCATTTACTTAATTGCAAAGTAGTGATTTTGATAGTATTGAGTACCGTTGTATGACTGAGTTCCGTAGCGTTCAGTTTTTCTTGTCCTACAAAAAATGTATTTTGCTACCACATGGGCTTACTCAAGCTAATCTGATGGCATGTTATTAGCCTGCTTGCAAACCAGGCATCTCCTTCCATCCATTCTTTGGCAGATGATGAAATGTAATTTGGTCCCAGTAAAGACTCAGGGCTCTTAATAGTAGCTTTCTGGAGATAGTAAGGGCCAAAAAAATCCAAATTAACTCTTCACTGGTGTATCATTCAATGCGTCCTTATTCAGAGATCATGTTTTTCTTTGATCTGTAACAGAAAAAGGCACTGAGGGCAGAAAACTGGCTTCTATACTATGTGAAACATTTTGTGCCTTTCTATGCCTGTCCATTGGATCCGAATACTTTTTTGAATGCAGTTTTTTTCCCCAAGAAATTTTATTTAATGTTGAAAGATAATATGGATGTCTCTTTCTAGAAAAAAAGAAATTTTGTTTTTCATGACATGATGTCATTGTGGTGGGTGGGAGTGGAAGTTTTAGACAAAATTTATTAAAGAAGCCCTGTTGTTGAGTAACGAGGTGCAGAAAGGACTCCCTTGCTCTCTAAACTCCTTCTCAGAGAGGAGTCCAGGTGTGGCTGAATACAATCATAGCCTTGGATTATGTAAATGGTTTGAATTTAAGGAATTACAGAGGTGTGATTGAACCACTTCTGTCCCGCAGGTTTTAATGATTAGCAAAATGAGAATATTTATATAAAATGAATCATTTATTATTACAAATGATCAGACAAAAGGTCTTAATCAGAATTATTTACTACACAGTATAAAAAGCTAAAAATCTACTAGTAGAGTATAATTTAGCATGAAGTAGTATAGTATAAGATAGGATAGAGCACTATATTGAAGCAGTTATTGAAGCAATTATATTAAATCTAGCAGAAATTAAATAATTATTAAGTAGAGATTTGAGGTAACTCACCCATACCAACGCTCATGGGGAGGTCTCTTTCACTCAACCTTGAGTATTCTTGGGGGGCGTCCCCACCCAAGGGAGGAATCTCTACACATACACCCCAAGAAGGGTTATGTCAGAAGAACCTGACTGTATGAAAGGGGACTGGACATTTGCAGTATAAAGTGATTGACTGGTAGTCACAGATCTATAGGCTGGCAGACTAGCTTATTTGTCAAATCCTGTTTCAAAAGCAGGATGTATATTTGAAGTCTGGTGAACCAGGATGGATTTAACATAATTTAACACCCAGACATCACTCTGGCTGCAAGCGGTTGAGCTTGCATAATGGCTCACATGATGGCTTGCATAGTATGCATTCTCTGATTGGATTTTAGGTCTTATCAGGGTGGGATATCCTGCCACAGTCATCAGAAAATATAAATCGGTGCAGCCACTTTGAAATGAGAAAACTGCTTGACTTGCTTTCAACAAGTTGGACTGAAACTTGATTTATATTATTTGTTTTTATATTTATGCACAATGAAAAAATGAATAGACACTGAGGTCAGAAAGAATTAAATATGACTGCATGATATTGACTTTCTATGTAACATATGCCACAGGCTTTTGCAGAGATTCTTGCATTAATCCATAACTTGTAATTTAGCTAGAACATCCCATTTTAATGTAGGGTTTTCAAATAATAGAGGATCCATTATGTGCTTAAGTACAATATTATGATAGTTATTTATGACCTCTTTAAAAAATCTTATTGCTAGCCTAAATTTTGTCTAATCTAATCTTCAACTGATAATCTTGTTAGAGGCTGTACATGATAGAACTCTATCATCAGAAACTTCTCTGCACATAAACGTTGAATCCTTTCTTAATCTCCTGATAAATTAGACTGCAAGTTTGTTTAGTTTGTGTAGGGCAAGCTTTCCACACCTAAAAAAATTCTCATATTTTGTAGGCTTTTCAGTTTAACATTATAGGTTTTTAAAGTGTTGACATATATTGATATTGTGTCTAATAATGGTTTTACACAGGAAAATACCATGCACAATATATTCTATTATATATTGCTATACAGGTTCAGTCAAGGATTTCACTTCTTTTTCTAATCACTGCTTTGCATGATTTGGTTGTTTTACTTTTTAACTACAACCCTTAAATTCCCTTACAGAGTCTCCATTTGCTGAAATATGTTAGCTTATAGTAGAAGCATGACCTAGTTTTTTAATCTTAAAAGAAAGATCATGCATCTAGCAATGTAAAAGCACCTCCATCTAAACCCTCATTCTCCTCATTTTCCACTTCACTAGCATTTACAGACTACTGAGATTTGCTTTGCATCTTGAGAATAGATCCTGTGAGCTGATGTCAGTCATTTGAATGATACTAGATCTGCCATTACTTTTTGAGATGTATTAACTCACTAATTTTGAAAATCTTCATTATGAATTAAATTACTTCAATTGTAGTTTGTCTCTCATCTTTTGTATTTCTGAACTTTTATGGAGTTCAGGACATCTTGTTTGCATACAGATGCTTTTTAAAAGCAGATGTTGTAAGATCTGTTTGTTATACCTTTTGAGAGAAATCTAATATGTTGTCTCTGTTCTGTAAAATAGCTTAAAATACCTGTTTCTGTTGCTGTGAATTCAGCATAGTCAGCAGAGGGCGCTAAGTCATAAGTAAATTAGAAACTTGGTCAGCCTGTCAGAGGAGACGAGATCCTTCATTTCACTGTCAATTTCTTAACAGCCTGTACTGAATTCCATATTAATGTTTCTATGTTAGCAAGTTTTTATATATGTTTTAAAAGACACTGTAGTTTTTGCATTTAACTGATTTAGCCTTTCAGAAAAGATGACTTAGTTTGCTACAAATTTGATTTTTTCTTTTTTTTTTTAAAGTACACATTTAAGATGTTCAATTTGACTGTATAAAAACACTGTTGTTCAGTTACACCGGCACTTATGGCTTTGTTTGTCAGGGTGCAGATTAGAGAGGACCGGTATTCTACTCAAGTATTTTGACATACTATAAATGTAATTGCTTCCGCTTTTTGCATACATCAGTGAGAGAGATTGTGTCATCAATTTTTTAAAATATTATTGCTTAAATTCAAATTATAGCAGAAAAATAAAACACTTGTGAATAATGTGTTTGTAATCACTGCCTTTCTGCCGACAACTTTCTTTAAAAGTGCTTCCGAAGAAGATATTCTATCATTTTTTCCAGCATCTTCTGGTGCTTGACTGCAACTGTGCTTGGCAAACTCAAACTAAGAATGAAATTCCAAAAGAGAGGAGCTCTGAATCCCGTTAAGAATAGTCTTAATTGCTTTAAGAAGTGGTTATTGTCTAAAATGTTTTGCAATTGGGTGTGATACTATCAACTTCCCTTGATTATTTTTTTTTAACTATGATGTGATTTGTGGTTTTCAGCATTTATTCTGAATTTTTCTTCTGCAGTGTTTTTAGCATAAACTTTCAGCTTCTTTTATTTAAATGCCATTCAGTCGAATGTAGGAACCTCATGAGATGTAACAAGCCAAGAGCAAGGTCCTGCACATGAGTCAGGGCAACTCCCGGTATCAATACAGGCTGAGGAATGAAATGATCCAGATCAGCCCTGCTGAGAAGGACTTGAGAGTGCTGGTGGATGAGAGACTGGACATGAGCTGAAAATGTGCACTTGCAGCCCAGAAACCAACCATGTCCTGGGCTGCATCCAAAGCAGCGTGGCCAGCAGGTCAAAGGAGGGGATTCTGCCCTTCTGCTCCTGTCTTTGCTGTTATTGTTGGGACGGACGATAAAAAAGCAGGTGAAGCTCCCGAATAGATGAAAGTGAAGACTTTATTGCAT
>JAWWEW010000501.1:0-10517 GCA_035583185.1 Anabacerthia variegaticeps | reverse complement strand
TCTTCTCTTCTCTTCTCTTCTCTTCTCTTCTCTTCTCTTCTCTTCTCTCTCTTCTTTCCTCTTTATCTTTTCATTTTTTTCATTTTCTTGGTTTTTTATTTTTATTATTTTCCTTTTTTTAATTATTTTCCTTTTTGCCTTTTTTTTCTTTCTCCTTTTCCTTTTTCCCTTTTCCCTTTCCCTTTTCTCTTAAATTTAGCACCAAACTTTGCTTTTTCCTACATTTCTTTCTTCAGTGACTTCTGCCGAGCACGTTCTACTTACATCCCATGGAGAAACCCCTGCAGTTGGTGTGTCCCTGCAGCCAAAGAGAAGAAGCAGAGCCCAAGGTCCTGCTGCCAGCCGGTGCCCTGAGGATGCTGTGCCACCCTCCCTGGTGCCCCTGGCATGGGGTGATGTCAAGGAAAGTAGAGAGTCATCAGTTCTCTGGGAGGAGGGGGTGTCTGTGAGGCTGAGAGCAGAGCTGTGGAAAGCACCCAGAACCTGCGAGAGGGACGTGTGATGTTGGGTGGGGTTGGGTGGTGGCAGAGGCAGAGACAGCCCTGGGGGCAGAGCTGGGGGACAAAGCAAGAGGCCACTGGTGGATGCAGAGCCACCCCCAGGGCTCAGGGGACGCTGTGCAGGCTGAGCTCCACCAGCCCCAGCCCTGCTGGGCTGCAGGGACCCCAAACTTGTGCCAGGAGTTGAGCAGACACCGAGGCAATGCTGTGAATGCAGGAGCCGAGGGGGCCTGTTAAAAATCACAGAATCACAGACTCCTGGAAGGGTTTGGGGTGGGAGGGACCTCAAAGCCCATCCAGTGCCACCCCCTGCCATGGGCAGGGACACCTTCCACCAGACCAGGTTGCTCCAGCTTGGCCTTGGACACTTCCAGGGACCCAGGGGCAGCCACAGCTTCTCTGCCCAACCTGTGCCAGGGCCTGCTTACCCTCCCAGCCACCAATTCCTTCCCAATATCCCATCTATCCCTGCCCTCCGGAATTCCCCTTGTCCTGTTCCTGCATCCCTTGTCCTGTCCCTCCATGCCTTGTCCCCAGTCCCTCTCCAGCTCTCCTGGAGCCCCTTTAGGCTCTGCCAGGGGCTCTCAGGTCTCTCCAGACCCTTCTCTTCCCCAGGTGATCCTTCCAGCTCTCCCAGCCTGGCTCCAGAGCAGAGGGGCTCCAGCCCTGCAGCATCTCCGGGGCCTCCTCTGGACTCTCTCCAGAAGGTCCATACATTCCTTCTGTTGTTCATGACTTAGAGCTGGAGCCTGGACAGTGGAGCTGTGGCTCCCAGCAGTGCTGAAGTTACAGCTGCAGCAGCAGAAGGAGCAATAACTTCACTCAGGGATGTCTCTTTTCAGTCCTGCAGGTCCCCTCTGCTCTGGCTCCGTTAGTTTTCCATCCACTGTGTGTGCTGGTTGGTGACTCTCATTGAATTGGCCTTTCCCCAGCCGGGTGAAATGAGTCAGTTTGGTAAATATCATTGTTCTGCCCTCCTCTTGCACAGCTAACCAAGCCAAGGCACGCTGGATCCACAGGGAGAGCGTGGGAATCAAACACTGTAGGAAACCATACGGATGATGGACGAGACTCATCGATACCTGCATCCTTCAGAGGTTAAGAATTGTGGCTTTTTTTGACATTCTTGGGACAAGATTAATTCCTCTCTGTCCAGGAAAGGCTGGTGAGCAGCAAGCACGAAATCCCCTGTAAGAGATCCCCTTTGTAGTTTGTTTCTCGGGTTTTCAAGGTTCCTTCGCTCCTGGCTCCAAGCGCCGCTCCCGGGGCTGTGCAGGTGACATTCTCCTGGGCTTTTCCCTGGGCAGGTGACATTCAGTGGAGCCCAGCGAGAGCCAAACCACAGCCTCAGCTCTCACATCCTCTCCGAAACGCCAGTTCGGTTTCAGTCTCTGCGCTGTGCTCAGCCCTCCCACCCCTGCACAGCTCCTCATCCTCCCTCCCTCCGAACCCACCCCCGAGGGGACGGGGCTACCCCAAATAACACCCTTTTCCAGGGATATTCCCCCTTTTGTTGGGAGACCGTCCCGTCGGGGGCCGCTCTCCCCTTGCCACGTTTTCAGGAGGTTTTTGCTGACCCAGGCACTTCTTTGCAGCTTTGCAGGAGCCTTGGTCACAATCTGGGCTTTGATCTCGGTGTGCGCTCTCAGAAATCCCCGGAGGCCGACGGGGTGTTACTTAGCTCGGTGAAACGCTCAAGTTTGTAATCCAATTTTAGCCTCTACAGCATCTTTATCTGCCGCTGAATCTCTCCCCCAGTTTACTGACAACCAAACCCTTGCAAACCTTCCAGCCTGGGGTGGGTTTGTAAAGGCGGCACAAAACAAAATCGAGCGGCACAAGATTACTCAGACGATGGTTCTGTGGTCTCCTTGTCCCGTTCTTGTCACCAAAGGCTTTAAGGTGCTTTTGACTCAGATGCTGAGGCTTTGGCAGCGGCAGTCACTGTTACTCGCCAGACTCTGTGGATAAGAAATGAAGGCAAAGCTCTTGGTGAAGGTCACACAGTCAGTTGGTGACTAAGCTGAGACTAAACCCAGCTCCCCTGCACTTCAGAGCTCAAACCAGAACGAATCCCGTAACCTCCTGCACAGTCACGGGGGCAGAGAAGAGATGGAAGTGATGCCAAATTGTAGCTGTTGATGCACACGTGATGAATAATTTATTGTATGCGAAATTTATTTGTTCTTTCTGCCTTCTGCGTTTGGTTTAATCAATTTCCAACTCTCCTTTTTGAGGGAGGGTGGTAAACAAGCCCCACAGGGAGCGGTGTTGGTGAGTTCTGGTGCTTCAATCTCCCACCTGATACACCCAGTAGATACTCCCTGCACTGTGGAGGGGATGGGAATAAGAGCAGGAGTGGATGGCTCTGCTGCTGGGAACTAAGGTGAGACCAAACCCAGCTCTCCTGTGCTTCAAACCCCACACCAGAATGAATTTCACGGCCTCCTGCATGGCAGAAGGGGCAGAGCAGTGGCGTAAATGATTTAAAATTGTGACTATTGATGCACGCTTGATGCGTAATTTATTACACGTTAAATTTATTTATTATTTCTGCTTTCTGCCTTTGGTTTAAATCACCTCCAGCCCTCCTTTTTGAAGAAGGGTGGTAAACAAGAAGTGGTGTTGGTAAGTTCTCTCACCTCAAGGTCACACCTCCTACACCCAGGAGATACACCCTGCACACAGCTGGATGGAGCCAAGAGCAGGAGTGAGGGCTCTGCTCTTCTCCCAGCCCACTGGAGCTCTGAACACCCACGTTCTGATTTCTTTGTATTTTTTTGCCTAAAAGGATGTTTTTGAGGGAGGTGGTGTTAGAGCTTTGGGTAGCAGCGAGGTGGGTCAGGAGCTGCTGTGCTTTGGCAGGTAGTTACACCACACCCAGGTGTAAGTCTGGTGTAAGGACACTGCTCTGGGTTAGTCCAGACAAAAAGAAGTCTCATCATTAACACTGCCACATAAATGTCACACTCTGGGGATCAGGGAGTTCCATGGGTGGGCAGTGGGGTTGGGGCTCACCCTCTGTGGGCACAGATGTGGCTCAGTGTCCCCTTGCTGTGTGTGTCCCCAAGGTTGACATGGCACTGAACAACCCCTGGAATTCACTCCTGAGCTGGTAAATGACCTGTGGAAATTGCTGGCACAAGATCCAATTGCCACCAATGAAACCAAACTTTGGAAAATACTGAGAGCAGGAATTAGGGAGTATTTAATACTTGAGGGAGGGAGGGAACCATGAGATGTTAAACTAAATCTACGGAGAGTGACCTCATGATTGGATTCATGGGATGCCCCATCTCTGGAAGTGTTCAAGGCCAGGTTGGACAGGGCTTGGAGCAACCTGGCCCAGTGTTTTGGAACCCAGACTTGGGTTTGGGTTGAAAGGGACCTTAAAGCTTGTCCAGTGCCTCCCCTGCCATGGGCAGGGACACCTTCCACTGTCCCAGGGTGCTCCAAGCCCCATCCAGCCTGGCCTTGGACACTTCCAGGGACCCAGGGGCAGCCACAGCTTCTCTGGGCACCCTGTGCCAGGGCCTCACTATATTTATATATGTGTACATATATATTTGTGCCCTTCTCTTTCCATTTCCTCTACCCAAATGTACCAGATGCACCCACACACCCACATAAAGGAGGAGTTTTTCCTTCAGCACCCAAGAAATCAGTGGGAGCATTGGCACAGATGAGCAAATATCCACGGTGTGATCCGGGCACTGTTTCATCCCCCCATCACATTTATTTGCAGGGATCCATCCTGGAGCAAGGTACCAGGGCTGGAATTTCAACCAGCAGGAATCTGTAAGGTTAGACCAGGTTTTCAGCCTCGTTTTCTGACAAGAGGAGCATTTCCCCTCATGAGCTTTAGCAGTTCAGGTGACAGAGTTCAGCACGAGTCTCAAGATGTGGACATTGAAAAAAACACCTTCCCCATCTCACCCTGATGGTGTGTGGCTGTTCTTCTACAATTTCCTTCCTGCACAGGCAGCAGTCACTAATTTTAGACTCCCCTACATTAAACAGTCACATTTCTTCCTTGGAAACAGTTTGCTGCTTCTGAAGAATAATCCTACCCTGCCTTTGACAGGTATCTGCTACCCTGGAAATATCAGTGACAGATCCCTCGGGGTGTTGGAAGGAAACAAGCCCAGCTCCCAACGATTTGCTTTGGAAATACCCAGGATAAACTACGAAACTGATCCACTCGTGCTTCACACAGCGAGGCTGAGGCACTGAAGGAAGTGCTGGGGGATGATAAATCCCTCACCCAAAGTGAAGGATTAGACCAGTGAGGGATTTTAAATCAGCCTGGCAGGCGATGGAGGCTTCTTCTTACCTGACTGGGTTCTTATTATGGAATTGGAGGAAAATGAAAGTGGGTTATTCGGTCACACAGAAAAGATTTCATGTTCTTGGTGCCCGTGTATGACACATAAATCCTTCTGGGTACAGTGTCTCTTCATCAGGAGGAATCCCAAAAGGCTTTACACACCTCTGGCAGGATGCCTGAGGGATTTTTTTTTTAATCCATCTTAACCATGATCATCTCCAAGGATGAAATGCTCCAAACCTTTCAGAGGAGAATGGTGTTGAATAATAATGCATTCTGCAAAACCCACCTGCTTGGCATTTCAGGTCCTGCAGGAATCCAGGTTTTATGGGTTTTTGGCTTGTGCCAAATATGAGGTAAGTTTAAAATTGTGCTTTAGTGGCCAGAGCTTTCCAGGCAGCCACAAACACTTGTAGTTGAGCAAGAGGGCAAATTTCTGACTGGGAGTTTTGCTCCAGCTCTGCTGTTGGCAAGCTCAGATATCCCATACCTGCCCTGGTGGCCACTCTGGAGCTTTAACAACAATGACAATTCCTCTCAGAATAACCCTCCAGTGCTTTGTGGGAAGTAGGGCTTTATATCCACGGGCTCCCTGTTCCTGGATCTCATGCAGGAGAGCAGCTCCTTGGGGACCAGCGTCTGCTCTTGGTCACTGCTGGGTGGCCTCTGTCCCCACGGGTTCTCCAGGAGGGACCCGGGTGCCCCCTGGGCTGGGACAAACACTTGGCTTTGCCCACTCTGGCTGCTGTTCAGGATGAGGTTGATCTTCTCCAGCAGGCAGACAGAGTGTCCCCCTCCCTCCCCATCCCACAGGAGGGGCACAGGGCTCGTGTAGTCCCCAAAAATGCTCATTTCTGGCTCTGGGAGGGTTGAGGGGGGCTGTGCCTGGTAAAGGTTGGCAGCGACGTATCCCATTGTATTCCCATCAGATATTTGGGGTTTGTAGCCACTGCTCTGCTCTGGGATGGTGGTGCTGGCAGGAACCACGGCCCCCGGGTGCTCCCCATCCTCAGGGACTTCTCTGCTGGCCATCCTTGGGGTGTCTGCACCCCTGGGCTCCTCCTGCAGCGACACCTCCTCGATTTCCATGACCGTGGGGTCACTGGTGGGCAGGAACGGCTCCTGGAAACTGTCGCTCGTGGAATCACTCCTGGCCTGGGAAAAAAAGGACGAGTCCAGTAACAAACCAGCAAGTTTCATTAAGAGGAGAGCAATTATTAGAGCTTGGAGCCACCTGGTCCACAGGAAGGGGTCCTGCCCATGACAGAGGGTGGAATGGGATGAGATTTAAGGTCCCCTCCAGGCCACTGAACACAGAGGGTATGGAGCAAGGTTTAAAGACTTTGGCTAATCTGGACTCCCACATACTTTGCAAATGCCTGGAAAACAATTCCTGGTCAGTTCCCAGTCTTTTAGAGGTTAATCCTCTTCCCATCCGTGTTTTTCACAGAGCAAGTTGTCTTCTCCCAAGTGACAAGTGACAGGACAAGGGGAAACGGCCTCAGGCTGGGCCAGGGCCAGGGGCAGGTTGGATATTGGGGAAAATTCCTTCCTGGGAAGGGCTGTCCAGCCCTGGCACAGGGCAGGGGTGGATTCTTCATCCCTGGGGGGATTTCAAAGCCCTGTGGATGTGGCACTTGGGGACACAGTCAGTGTGGCCTTGGCAGTGCTGGGGGATGGTTGGACTTGATGATCTCAGAGGGCTTTTCCAGCCTAAACAATTCCATGATCCTGTGATTCTGAGCTTTAACCTGAGGGCAGGTGGGAGCAGCAAAGCCAGAGACAACCTGCACTCACCTGCAGGGACTTCACCACGTTGCTGTTCTCCATGTGAGGAAACTCTTCAAACAGCCACTGTGGCAGGAGCTGCACAATGGTGCCTTTAATCCTTTACCAAAAAGGAGAACACAAAGCCCAAGGTGTTAGTCCATTTTATCAATCAGTTATTCTTCAGGCAGGACGAAACTGTCCTGGCAGGAGGGAACACCCAGCCTTTGGGGGTGGTTTGGAAGTCCCAGGTTTATCCCATAGGCTTCCCCCTTCTCTTTTTTCAACCATTCTGGTTCTGTGTTTGATTGATTTTTCTGTTGGTCTCTGCCTTACAGGAGAGCACACAAGTACCTTTACAGACAACAACCTGGTGAATGGGTGATGTTGCCCTCAGTGAAAAGGACTGGCTTCTGTAGCTGATTTTAAAGTATCCTAGAAGAAAGCTTGTATTTCCTCAACACACTAAAAATGCTTTAAAAAGCCTGAGTTAGAAATAAGGAAAATAAATGTGGAGGAGAAAGCAATACCTTTTCCTGACTGATTTTTTAAACATGACAATTGCAAAAATGACAGATATGACGACCACACTGATGCCCAGGCCCAGGAAAACTCCAATGTCATCACCTGCAAAAGGGTGGAGAGGGAACAGGTCATGCCAAGGCTTCAGTGGAGTGATGCTTAACAAGTCAGCAACCTTTGCCTACACAGCCTTCCCTTCCCGAAATGCTGAAGTGAATTCTTCAGCTTAGGTTGGTTTTGCTTTTGGTTCAGGTGTTACAACAGATCGTAACGTGACCTTTACCAGAAGATGTGCAAACCAGAGCATCAGCAGCGTTAGAAAAAGGGGTGGGAAATGCTTAAATGAGTCCCTGGTTCAAGCTGCAAGATGGGAACAGTCTCTTGCTGTTTGGTATATGTTGGTATTATATTTTCCTTGTTTTCTCACCTCCTAATTGTAATGGACATTATCTTATACGTCTCATCAGAGAGCAAAACTCCAGGCTTGTATTATGGGAGAGCACTGAAGCTTTCCCTCCATGTGGGCCATGTCCCCATTGAGTGAAAAGGTCCTTTTTGTGGCCCTGACCTCTCCAAATGTCCTGGAGCTCTGAATTCCCCATTGGTTAAACCTTCCACTTCTGGCCAAGGAGAAAGCCTGGCTTAACAAGACTGAGCTATTAAGATCTTCTTACCATGGGGGATCTCCCTGTAGGTGCTGCCCAGGAGTGGCTCCTCTGGAGGGACTGAAACAGAGAAGGGAAAAAATGTCCATAATTTCATTTAGAAGACAGTGGGTGACACAGAAGCTATGGCTGGGTTTTATTTTGTTAATATTATTTGGAAAAAAATAATGGTGTAATGAGAAAAGAATAGGCTGAATTAAAAATCCCTGAAGAAATTAATAACTCCACCTCTGGCAGGTCATTTAACAGGTCACCCAGAGAAGCTGTGGCTGCCCCTGGATCCCTGGGAGTGTCCAAGGCCAGGCTGGACAGGGCTTGGAGAACCCTGGGACAGTGGAAGGTGTCCCTGCAGGGTGTAGGATGGGATGAGCTTTAAGGTCCATTCCATTCTAGGATTCTGTGATTTCCCAAAGTGCCTGAACCCCACGGGAATGAATTTTCTGGTCATTTGGTAGTGTGATGGGCTGTGTGGTGAGGGAAGATGGCAAGAAGGGCATTTCTGCTAAAATAAGCAGCAATCTTCTATTTCCTGGCCAAATTCAGCAGTTCCCATGGGATCCCCTCTCCTTGACAAACCAGTGGTGCCATTGGTGCCACAGAAAAGGGGTCCTGGCCAGAGCCAAAGGCTGGCAGTGTGTCTGTGAGGATAAAGCCAATGACTGTGAACAGCAATATTTACATTTCTTTTTTTTTTTTTTTACATTTCTTGGGGAAAAAAACTGAATAACTGAATAACTGCCCTTCTCCGAGCCAAGGGAGGTGTCAACCAGAAACAGGGAGCTGGTTTGGTCACAGAGAAGTATCTGAGCAGCTTCAGATAACACATCTGGAATGGCATCACAGGGCAGGAGCCTGAACTGACAACTCCCTCAGGTGTCACCTGCAGGTACATCCAGCTCTGGCAGGGCACTGACAGGTCTTAATGACCTTGACAAACCTTACCTGGGACCTCCACCCACACTCCTGCCCAGGGGCTCTGTTTAAACTCAGCCCCTCCTTGGGCTGTGCTGGAGAGGTTCTGGAGGTCAGATCTCTGGTCTGACTTAATCTCAGCCCTTCCTTGTCTCCATGGACCTGCTCAGCTCTTGGGGACCACCAAAGCCAAGCTACAGTTGTGGAGATGATGATGGTCTTCTGCAAGCTGGCTTGTGCTCTTACCTGAAGCAATTTGCAGACCTGAAGCTGCCTGCTGGAGTTGAAGATGCCCCTATTCGTTGCAGAGGGGTTGGACTATGTGAGCTTAAAAGGTCCCTTCCAACCCCAACTGTCCTACAATTCCAGGTAAGGAGAGGGGACTGTGGCTTGGCCAGTTGGTCTCTGTAAAAGCTGTTTTCTCTGTTTTGGTTTGTCTATAACACTTGTGAAATGTGCAAAGTAGCAACTTCATCCCCTCTTGAGGGAGAATAACTCCACAGGTGTCTCTGGTGAAGTGGTTCTCGAGCATTACATCTGCTCACAGGAGGGAAGAGCAGCCAGAGAAGGATTTCACTCAGACACAATGATAAAAGCCTCTATTTTCACGTCCTGTAGCCGAGGGGTTGCCACCTAGAGCCCTGCTTTCCTCTGCTCAGTGGGAGGGGTTTGCATCTTGTTTTTCAGGCTAAGTAATCCTACGAGAGTGGGGAACAAGCAGCAGCTTCTCCCCCCTCCAGGCTTACCTTGGCCAGAGCTGGGTGTGCTGACTCCCTCGGGGTAGACCGCGTACACCGACACGTTGATGCGAACCCCTGCGACTGCCTCTTCTGGGAAAAGCAGGATTTGCCTTTAAAATGTGTTTGTAAGCTGCCCTGAAGGCTCTAGGTTTGATCAGGGGCTCGTTGCTGAGTGGTGGAAGGAGATGGAGCATCTCCTGTGCTTGCACAAGCCTCCGTGGGTCTAGTGGGTGTTCTCTGTGTGCCAGCTCACTTGTCACTCCAATCCTTCCCTGGGACCTTCACCCAGGGAACCAAATCCCACTGATTGCCCTCACATCTCCTGTTGCTTCACTCCCCCTTGCTCCCTAAGGGCTCTTTGTCCCACTCCCCAAACACAAGCGGGCAGGGGCTCAGCTCCAAATCAAACTGCCTTTATAATCCGTCTGATGAACTGCACCTTCAAGCAGCAAAAGCACTCCTGGAATATCTTACCTTGGATGTACGTGTGTGTTTCCTGGTTTGGGATTTTCTGCCAAAAATAATGCTCGTCCTGGCGATACTGGGAGCTGGAAACCCACTCCACTATGAACCAGAGTGGGGGGCTCTCGCCGTGCTGGGGGGGCTGCCAGTGAACCAAGACCCTGCTCTGGTTCTCGGGCTTGACCTGCACGGCCACGGGTGCTGGGAATGCTGTGGAGAGAGGTGGCAAAAGGGGTCTGTCACCCAACGGGCTCCTCTTTGGGCAGGGTCAGCTAAGCCCAGGCAAAATGTCTTTCCTGGAAGTGTTTAAAAAGTAGAGAGGGAACAGGGAATTATAGAATATGGAGGGGTTGTGTTTTTATATAGACACAAAATTCGTAAATATATATAGAAATGTATCTTTATATATTGACCCGTATTTCATAGAATCATTTAGGTTGGAAAAGACCTGAATGATCAAATCCAACCATTCCCACCACTGACCATGTCCCCAAGTGCCACATCCACAGGGCTTTGAAATCCCTCCAGGGATGAGGATCCACCCGTGCCCTGGGCAGCTGTGCCAGGGCTGGACAGCCCTTTCCAGGAAGGAATTTTCCCCAATTTCCAATCCTGTCCCATC
>JAWWEW010000500.1:0-10521 GCA_035583185.1 Anabacerthia variegaticeps | reverse complement strand
ATGCCAGAGGGGTGGACAGTGAGGTGGGCAGAGGGGTGGACAGAGGGGTGGGCAGTGAGGTGGGCAGAGGGGTGGGCAGTGGAATGGGCAGTGGAGTGGGCAGAGGGTTGGGCAATGAGGTGGTCAGTAGGGTGGGCGGTGAAGTGGGCAGTAGGGGGGATGGTGGGGTGGGAAGTGGAGTGGACAGAGAGATGAGCAGTGAGGTGGACAATGGGGTGGGCAGTGAGGTGGGCAGAGGGGTGGGCAGAGGGGTGGGCAGTGAGGTGGGCAGCAGTTCAGACCCCTCCTCTCCTGGACCACGGGTGGTTTTGTGGAGATGGGCTCGTTTGCTTTGCCAGTGGAGAGCACCAAGAGCTGCCAGGTTTGGGATTCAGCTGGTAGGGCAGTGGAATCTGGTGAATAATAGGAAAATTGCTCAGTGAATAATGGGCATATTGGATGAATAATCTCTTGGCAAATAATATCTGATCTGCCTGAGCTGTCAGCAAGGGACATGTGCTGCCTGTGAGTGCTGTGGGAAGGCCTGGGTAGTCTGCAGCTTCAAATTTCAGCTTTGTTAAACAAAGCCAAACAAAACCCATATGGTTTAGGAATAAGAAAGGTTTTCATCCTGTTGAACAAATGCAAATGTGTAATCAGTGCTTGTTCTGAGCTGGGGGGTGGAGGAAGAGAGTTCAAAGGAAACCCATTCTGCAATGGGACTAAAAGGAAAAGGGCAACCGAAGAGGGTCAGGACCTGCACTGGAATAAAGCAGAAGGTACAGAAGATCAACTCCCTCAGCAGAGCTCAGTCAGCCTCCACCTCCAAAAACGGGACCAGCAATGGGAGACCACAGAGACTTGAATAGAATCACACAATGGTTTGGGTTGGAAAGGGCCTTAAAGATCATCCAGTCCCACCCCCTGCCATGGGCAGGGGCACCTTCCACTAGCCCAGGTTGCTCCAAGCCCCATCCAACCTGGCCTTGGACACTTCCAGGGCTGGGGCAGCCACAGCTTCTCTGGGAAAGAGCCAAAAGCCAAGAATTCCTTCCCAATATCCATCTATCCCTTCCCTCTGGCAGTGGGAAGCCATTCCCCCTTGTCCTGTTGCTCCAGGCCCTTGTCTAAAATCCCTCTCCACCTTTCTTGTAGCTCCTTCAGGTACTGCAAGGCCACAATGAGGTCACCCCAGAGCCTTCCCTTCTCCAGGCTGAACAATCCCAGCTCTCCCAGCCTTTCCTCCCAGCAGAGGGACTGTTCGAGCACAGCCCAGGGGCTTGGAAAGGCATGAGGAAAGTCCCAAGGGCTTCAGCCCACACTGGTTCCATAAGGGGAGGTCTGGGAATCCACCAAACCTGCTCCCAAAGTGCCTCAGAACTCGGAGCACTGTCTGGCAGCAGAGGGGGAGAGCTCACGGACATGGGGAATCAAATTCCTGGGTGAAATGCAGAGCTGAATGGCATTGGCGAATGGATCCTATGGGATTTATGGAGCATAGCTGCACTGTGGGATCACACACTGACCCACTGGAGCCTCCCCCACCCCCCCACACTGTCCTCTTCATACTCTGGCTGTGACTGAACAGACAAAAGCAAAAGGCCTAATTGCAGGGACCCTCCTGACATTGCCCTCATTGCTGAAGCCTCCCCATCCTGCACCTCCCCATCCTGCATCCCCCCATCCTGCATCTCCCCCTCCTGCACCTCCCCATCCTGCACCTCCTCATGCTGCATCCCCCCATCCTGCACCTCCCCATCCTGCATCTCCCCTCTGCATTGCTGCAGGTGCTGTGCCACATCCCCAGTGTTTGGTGTTCAGCCCTGGCACACAGAGCCCTCAGAACTGGCACTCACAGCCCCCTCAGCTGCACCAAGCCAGGCTGGGCAAACTTATTTCAGCTGCTTGGGACTTGGAGAAACGCAGCAGGATCTTTGCTGGGGAGCAGGAACCTGCCCTGTGCTGATGTGCTGTTGAAGTGGCTCCATGTCTGGGGATGGATCCAACTGGTTTCCAGGCCAGAATTCAAGCCAAATTCTGTCTTTTCCCTGACAGAGTCTAGAGAGTGGAGAAAGCCCTCCCTGGTGTCCCAGCACGGAGCTGGGAGCTCAGCCTGGGCTCAGTCTGTGGGTGACACCTGGGGACATGAGATAAGACCATGACACCACAGCACAGGCAACTCTCCCCAGCTCTTCCACCAACAGAGGCCCAGCAGCTTCTCCCAGATTAATGCCCTTCTGAATCTTCCTTTCTGGATGTGTGTCCAGCTCCTCAGCCAGAGCTCTGGCACATCCCCCAGGAGGGGCAGAGCTGGGAACAAAACACGGGTTCTGCAGAGCCCTGGCTGCACTGGTGGCTTCACTTCTCTGCTCTCCTTGTGCTCCTGAAATGATAGTGAGGAGTTTCTGCTCCCCGTGCTGCATTTTCAGTGAACTGCTGTGGGTAATGTACACTTTGGAAATGATCCCCAGCAGCTGCAGGGTTTCTTTGGTCCCCTGAGTTCCCTGCTTGTTTAATAAACTCGTGGTTCTCTGAGCAGCACAGCCAATTGTGAAGGTAAACTTGAAGGCGGGAAATGCCTGTGAACAGAACTGATTAAATAGCAGGAAATACAAAGCACCCTGAGACCCAAATGACAGAGCCACCTGATGGAAAACCCACAAAGAGATTTTAATTAGAATTTATTACAACTGGCAAAAATAGACATCTAAAAAGTCAAGATTAAATCCTTCAATCAATTCAGAATTCACACAGATGGAAGACTCTTCCTCCTTTCCAACATCAGCCCAATCCCTTCTCTGAAAGCCCCTGGATACATAAAGGCAAAATAAAACATGAACTGCTGCAGGAGATTTAAGAGGTGTCACCAAATGTCCTGACCCCACCAGGATGTCCTTGTGTCCACCATGAGAGCAAAGGGACTCAGTTCCCAAAACATCCATGGCCTGGAGCTCTCCTCTGATGTTCACCTGCACCAGAATCCGGGGCACAGAAAGTGTTTGCTCCTCCTGCATCCCAGATGTTGTGATCCCTTCACTGGGGGCGTCCCCTTTGCCAAGTGCTCCCCGCACTGTTCCCTTGCAGGAGGGGCACTGCATTTGTTGTACCCAGAGTCAGAATGTTCTGCACAACCATCGTGTGACAGAAGACATGAGGAGGCCCCAGGCTGCTTCTGGGCAGCACCATCCTACTGATGACAGTGTCCCCAAGGGGGACCCAGACCCTGCTGTGTCCCCTGTGTCACAATCCCTCTCTGGGCAGGTTCTGGGTGGCACAGCTCTGCCAGGCTGTGCCACTGTGCCCCCCAGGCACTGCTCTCCTGCCCAGGGCACCCACCAAGGGCTCTCCAGCCCCACCATGGCTCCCTGATCCCAGGAGTCCTGCAGGGCTCTGGTCCCAGGCAGGTTTGGGGCTGTTCAGCCTCTCTCAGTGAGTGCCAGCTCACAGAGCAGCTTGGTGGGCTTCCCACCCTGTGCTGGTTCTGCTGCCATTCCCTGGCTTTTGCATGAGACACTGGCCTTTGGACAGGCCAGGCCAGGCTTCAGAGGAACAAGGAGGGCACTGTTCTCTCTCCAACACTGCAGTTTCATCTTTCCCATCTCCCTTTCCTAGCAGAGCATGAGAGCTCAGCAGCTTGACTGTGGCAGGCCAGGCTGAATGGACAGAATTGCCAGCACGTCTCTGTTCCCAGTGTGTCCAGGGAGGGACCTGGCCCTGACCATCCTAGGGGGGGGACAGTGTCTGGTAGGGGGACAGGCCCCTCTGGCACCTCCATCCACGTGCAGGTCCAACAGAGCCCTGGAAAAGCACAGAGGGGCTGAGTGTGGAAGAGCAGCCAAGAGCCCCCTGCCTGGATCCACCCAGGACAAGGTGCCAGCGTGGTGCTGGGGGGCTTCTTATTGTGTGTTCTGAAGTAAACAGCAAGGACTGGATTCCCAGGGCCTGACAAATGGCCTGGTATCGCTGCAGACAAGGCAGCAGCTCTGGGTCCACCTCCAGCCCTGTGGTCAGTCAGTGCTGGCCAGGCTGGTGGTGACTCCCTGCCATGACCCCCGTGGGGCACTGCTCAGTGACCCAGCCCTCTGTGGGCACAGGGCAGGCTCAGCCTCAGCACTGCTGTGGACTGGAAACCTCTTCTCCATTTCCTGCAGCTTCTCCTCCTCCCAGGCTGTGCAAAGCCTTCCTCTCTCTTCCTGATCCACTGCTCCAAAGAGTATCCCTCAGATTTGGGAGCCAGTCGAGGTGTTTAATGGAGATCAGAGCAAGTGCCAATAACCATTACTCTGAAGACCTGGGAGCTCAACACCTTTCCTGGGTCTGTCAGAGGTCTGGAGGTGCCTTTCTGAAGTCTGGGAGGTTTGAGGCCTGGGGAAATGTGAGATGCTGTCACTGTTGGTCCTCTCGTGGTTGGGAAAGGAAGAGAAGGGCTGGTTTTCCTGCAGCTGTGCCTTGCCAAGCAGCCCATATCTCTGCACAATCCAGGAGAGAAAGCTCCTGACAAGCACATAATCCAATTAGTTCCTCACTTTCCCATCAGCTCAGTCTGTCTTGTGAAATTACTTGTCATTTATCCATCACTCCCAGAGATTCCAGAATCCAATTGCCTTTCTTGAAGCCAGAAATGAGACACTAACAACACAGAGATGTCATTCAGGGTTTCCACTGCTGCTCTCCCAGGTAATGGATGAAGCTCTGTAGCAAATTATAGCTTTGTGAGAGCTCAGAGCAGTTTATTCCTCTTCTTTGGGGCCCATGAGAGTCCTCAGGTCAAGAGAGGCAGAGTGTCCTACAGAGGACTGAGTGGAGATGGGCCAGCACAGCTCCAAAAACACCCACCTGGAGCAATCCTGACTTTTCACTGTGTGTGGGGCCATCCCCGAAGCCCTTGGACACCAAGCCTGCAGCAAGGGGCTCAGGTGAAGCAGACTTTGCAGCCTCCAGAAGCCCAAGAAATTGAACTGGGATGTAAGGCCATGTCCAGTTAGACCCCACTGGCTGCCAGCTGTCACAGCAGGGGACAAACAGGGCTGGGACCAGACCAGCATTTCCTCATCATTGGGGTTTGGGTACCTGGGGACACCCTTAAAACAGAACTTATACCTTGGATCCAAGTCCTCTAATTTCTCAGGACACCCACTGGGATTTGCAGCCCCGTGTCCCTCACTGTGCTCACCAAAGGGTGTCCCAGGGTGAGGTGCTCCATGGAGCACCACGTGTTTGTGGCACCCAGAGCTTCCTCTTCCAAGTGGGAACAGCCAGAACGTGGCACCAGGTCAAGAACTTAGAGAAATTACAAAACCATCCTCTGGTGCTGACCGAGTGTTGCCAGAACCAAGCAGGTTTTGATGCTTCAGCACTGAGGTTGAGGAATGGGTTTCATCAAGATTTATTTCAGAACAAGGACTGTGGTCATCCCTCCTCTGGCTGGTTTTGAGTTTCCTTAGGGAAAGCTCTCTGGTGACTCAGGGAAATCCTTGTCTCATTCCCACCCACAGAGCAGCACTCAGGGACATGCCCTGTGTGTTTATGGCATTCATAGAATCATGGAGTCATGGAATGGTTTGGGTTGGAAGGGATCTCAAAGCCCATCCAGTCCCACCCCCTGCCATGGCAGGGACATCTTCCACTAGCCCAGGTTGCTCCAAGCCCCGTCCAACCTGGCCTTGGACACTTCCAGGATGGGGCAGCCACAGCTTCTCTGGGCACCCTGTGCCAGGGCCTGCCCACCCTCACTGGGAGGAAACTGCCAGGTCAGTCTGGAGGGGCAATGTTGGACCTCCTGGGTCCCTAAAATATCACCTCCCACTTTTCCTTTGCCCCTGGCCTCACATGCACAGAGAAGACCAAGCAGCCTTTATTGCTCTTGCTCCTCAGTGTCACAGAAACATGGGCATTGTGACATCTGCACAGTCCCCAAAGCCCAGCTCCCAAACCCAGCAAGGACAGGCAGCAGGTGGCCCTGCTCCTTCCAAAACAGGGGCTTCTTCCACGTTTTCTGTCTTGCTTGTGGCTGCTGCTCGACCTGCTCATATCTGAGGAGATGAAATAAATCTCTGAAAGGCACAGGGAGAAGGAGGATTTGCACAAAGCTTTCCCCAGCATGAAGCTCCTGTTCTGCTCACAAATCGCTCGTGGGCAGATTGTTATTTTCTCACGTTTATGAAATCACGGCGTGTAGGGGTTCTGGGAATAATTTCCCAGTGCAGTTGCTGAGCAGCCTGTTAGAGGAGAACATCCCTTGTTCAAGACCCAAATTCTCTGGCTGGGTGTTGGCCACGTGGAATGCTTTTATATCATGGAACCACAGAATCACAGAGAGGTTTGGGCTGGAAGGGACCACAAAGATCATCCAGTCCCACCCCCTGCCATGGGCAGGGACACTTTTCACTAGCCCAGGTTGCTCCAAGCCCTGCCCAGCCTGGCCTTGGCCACTTCCAAGGATGGGGCAGCCACAGCTTCTCTGCCCAACCTGTGCCAGGGCCTGCCCACCCTCACAGGGAGGAATTCCTTCCCAATATTCCATCTAACCCTTCTCTTTGTCAGTGTGAAGCCATTCCCCCTCGGCCTGTCACTCCAGGCTCTTGTAAAAAGCTCCTCTCCATCTTTCCTGTGGGCTCTGATGCAAAGCTCTGCAGCACAAGAGGGAGGACATGACTCAGGTAGACAGCAGACTCCAGCCTGAGAAGGGGCAGTCTGGGTGTCTGGGTTACAGCTCTGATTGAATCCAGAGGCCACCTTCAGCCCAAATAGCATTTCAGGTCCACCAGCACCCCTGTCTGCTGCCCACAAGGCACAGCAGTGCTGGTCAGCAGCTGGTGACATGTTGTTCTGGCAACAAATTATTCCCAGGTTTGGAATGAGGCAAAATAGAGGAGGAAAAAGAGAGATGAGGATAGTGGAAACATGTTTCTGAAGTCACTTTTCTCATTGCTCAAGCAGAGTCACTCCAAGTCGTTTCCTGCCAGGATGTGGATACAGCTGGATTTTAAGCCATCTCCTATCTTTGCTCTGGTCCAGCTGGCACCAGCACAAGCCCAGTTGTGTGCTGGGGTCAGGGATGGCATTTGTGCTGCTCATCCCAGATCAGTGCTGCCTTGACCAGGTCACCCCCAACCCTCCCTTTGCTCAGCCCCCACATCTGCCCCTCGGACACGGCAGGAGGGGCTCTGCTCCTGGAGGTCTGGGGGTCTTTGGTGGCTTCCCAAAGAACTGGGTCCTGTTTGAGTTGGCTCAGTGCAGGCAGGGCTTTCTCTGTGACATTTGAGAGGCTGATACCAATCTGGGCACTACTGAAAGGCTTGCCTGCAATATTTCCTAAGTCCTTTATTTCGTTGTGAAGCAGGGAAATGTATTTTGAAGAGCAGCCAGAAATCCCTGCTTTCACCCTCGGATTCTTTGTTGGTAACACGCATTTAATTCAAGAGCAGTGTATTCCCAGAATGCCTGGAAGGTGAATGAGAAACTTTGGCTATTCAGAAGGAAAATAAAGTGGCTTTCACAGCCACTGCCTATTCTTGTGATTGTTACTACTCCAAACAGAAGTTTGTCTGCAATGTAAAATAAATGTCCTCATTTATAATCCTTGGGAATCACAAAAGAAGCAGATGAAGTTTTGCTTGGAAAGAGAGATAGGACCACATCGGGAATGAGAGGAACAGCAAGTAATTACAGATAGCAGAGGCTGCTTGAGATGCTTTGGGCTGAGGCAGCTGCCACTGAGAACGTGGAAATGATCCTGACTGGAACATCCCAAGCAGGGAACTGCCCTGGAGATTCTCCTCCGGCTCAACCCAAAGGATGCCAGCAGGGCTGGAGGGAGGGCAGAGCTCTGGAGTGCCACGTTTGGACCTTTGGTTTCCAAGGGGAGGTATCAGCATTAGAGACTTGGATGAAAAGCCTTGGCCTGGTTAAAGCCACACGTGATTTCCAACAGGAGCAGGGAGCTGGTATTTCCCACGCGGTGAACAGCAGGGTCCTCCTGCCACTGCTTCCCCAGATGGGTTGCCCCGTGGACAGGCAAAGGAACAAGTGGCCAGAAGCATCCAGATGTGGCAAATTCTTCTCTTCCCAAGCTGAAGTGAGGATTGTGTGTCTTGGAAAGAAATTAGTTGACAAAAAAAGAAATGAGAGGTGAATGAAATTATTGTTGGTGTTTTCTGGTCCACGAGAAAGGGAGAGAGACTGTCCCAGGCAGGATGGAGCTTTGGACAAGGGTTAGCTGGGAGAGCCTTCTGTTGAGTCATGAGGGGCAGGAAGGACCCCCTGCTTCCTAAACTCCTTCTTGGAGAGGGGTCTGTGTGCAGCTGGATCCAATTCCAGTCCCACATTTGATCACTGATTGCTGTCTAAAGCATTATATGGATGTAATTGAGCTTTTATGCAACTTTGTCCCGCAGGACTAAGGATGGCAACCCAAATATATTTATATGACTAAAAGAAATGATTTATTTAATTAGATGATGATGAAAATGATGAGCCTGACAGACCTTAATCAGAATTCTTTCCTGCACAATATGGGTAGATGTAACTACTAGCAGAGTGCACTATTTACTGAAGCAAATCAGCACAATGGTTTTAAAGCTTGAAAAGTAATTATTGAGTAGAGATTGATGTTACTCACCCAAAGAAATGACTGTGGGCAAATCTCTCACTGAGCCTCGAAGAGTGACCTTGAGGGGCATCCCCTCCAAGGAGGAATCTGCACACTCTCCAAGAAGGAGGTGTTAGAAGATCCTCCAATTAAAAGGTGGGACAGGGCTTGGACAGCACAAAGTGATGGACTTGGATAGGATGAAGTATGTGCTATAACCCCAGCCAGGCCAGCTGTGTCAGCCCAGCAGCTTTAAAGGAGTTCTCAGCACTAGCACTGGTTGGTTCCCTTGTCAGGAGCTTTGCCCACCCCCTCCCTGGTGCCACTTTCTGCCAGGAGACATTGCTCTTCCTCGGGGGGTATAATTTTGGGACTGGTGGGTCAGGTTGATCCCAGAGCTCTTCAGCACCCAAAAGAGCATGAGACCCCGTGTCACCCCCACTAAGGCAGAGCACCCTGCTGCAGAGACCTCAAGAGCAGGTTTACATCTGATGTGCTGCATCTACTTGGCTTGTGATGCCCAACTTGTCCCAGCAACAGCATGTGGGTTCCTGACAGGTTGGCACCATCACCACAGCCAGGAGGTTTGCCCGCCTACATCCCTCCCTGGAAAATGTGCACAAGTGTTTGTATGAGGGTGGAGTGGCCTAAGGAAATTCTGTTTTATTTCAGCTTTGCCTTTGGCAGAAGATCCTGACATTAATTCCTTAATGTTTGCAAAACACCGAATTTCTCTGACAAGCTCTAGAACAGTGCGTTGAATTCCATGTTTCAATTATTAATTGCTGCTTGCAATAATTCAAGCATTCAACTATTAATTGGGATTATTCCTGTTACTTAGACCAGAGACATGCACAGAGCAGCTCCTGGCCTGCCCATCTCCAGTTCCTGCCTCCAGAACTTCTTTCTCCTTGGCAAACAGCTTCCATGTGGTTTAGGCACAGTGCTGTGTCCTCTCTCTTGCCCCAACCCTTGACTCATCCTTACACTGCCTGGGTGTGGATAGAAGGGCTGGGCTCTGAGCCCCTTTCACCTGCTGGTTCTGAAAAACCAAACCTGGGGTCCATCAGCTTTGCAGATGAAAGTTTGGAGCTTGATTTCCCAAAGGAGCAGTTGGATGATATCCAGGAGCACATGTGGACATCTTTGGTCTGTAGATCACCTCTGAAAGGAGTGGTTTGTAAGTCCCCTCTGTCACAGCCTTTTTTTTTGTGATGTTGTGGCTCAAGAAGATGTTGTTTTCTTTACCCTTGTGTTTGAGACCAACGTAAAGGTGACCCAGGCTGGGGGCAGATCTGTTCCCAGAGACCTCAGCAAGCACAGCTCACAAAGACATCACTGGCACCGCTCTCAGGGCTGCCTGGCCAGGCTGCACATCCAACCCCTCCTCGAACAGGACCTGCTCCACAAACGTGCAGCAGAAAGCAAGCCCAAGAATTCATATTTTTGCAAGCAGAAGTCAAATTCAGTATCAACATTATTTAAGTGGCCTTAAAATCAGCAGTGAGACACCCCTGGGGGTGTTGTTGCCCTGAGGCAGAGGAATTGCTCCTCAGGGGCTGTGTCTCTGCTGCCTACAAATGACAAGTGCTGGACTGGAGGCGTCTCCTCTGTCCAGCCTGAGGGCAGAGCCTGCTGCTCCCTTTTGGTGGAGCTCTGAGCAGGCAGGACCACCCCGGGGCACATGGAAGGGCTTCTCTAAGCTGAAGGACAGACAAGCCCTGCTGGCAATTCTTTCCCCCTGGCAAGGAAGCTGGAGCATGTCCAGGGAAGGGAATGGAGCTGGGGAAGGTGCTGGAGCACCAGGAGCAGTTGAGGGAGCTGGGGGGACTCAACCTGGAGAAAAGGACCTTCCCATTCTCATTGCAGGTCCAACCTCCTGGCGAGGGGCAGAGGAGGGACAGGCACTGATCTCTGCTCTGGGGGGACCAGGGACAGCACCCAGGGAATGG
>JAWWEW010000499.1:0-10533 GCA_035583185.1 Anabacerthia variegaticeps | reverse complement strand
CTGACCCTTCAGTTGAGACCTGACTAGCATGGGAGACCCTACCGGAGGCATGAACCACCGCCAGCACAGCTCGCAACATCATAAGGGCACGCAAGCTTCTCCCCCACGACAAGGGGGTGTCCATGGAGAAGATTTGGCTATTAATATAGCCAAATATGTTTTAAGAACACAGTAAAATTCTGCAAGCCAAAAGGCCTGTGCAGGATGGCAAATATATTTTATATCATGACAATACATAGTCATTTCAGTGGATTACAGCCAATTGCATCTGATGTGATGAGGAATAATTGTTTTATTGTTTTTTGTTTTGTTTTTTTTTCCTGAAGTTGAAAGTAGAGTTTCATAAACTTCAGCTGAATTCAACCATATCCTTTGTGAAACCTATATTTTGGCAATCCAAGTTTTTTTTTCAATCTTATTTACCTTATCAAACCAGTCAGGTAATAAACCCATGTCAACAAAACACTGTTATTTGGAATATTCCTTTCCAATTAGGAGACTCCCTCATCCTTAACAAATTAATTTCTTATCTGTATTGCTTTCACATTATCACAACTAAGTGCCCAAACAGGACAATAATATTTAATGAGAAGTCACATGAGACCAAGAAATAAAATAATAAACAGAAAATGTAGTAAGCAGAGCTAGATTTTCAGATGCTGTGCAGAGAAGTGCAGTTCTTCTGAAACTCTGTTGAGCTAAAGTTTTTCTGAGCTGAAATATAGCAATTGGAATTTATATCAGTTAAAAATTACATATTGTTTTTAGGTAATTTGGTTGGTTTTGTTTGGTGTTTGATTGTTTGGTGGGTTTTTGTTGTTGTTGTTTTTTTGTTGTATTTTGTAGTCTTTCATTCTGATTACAAAAATCTTTTCCGTTCCACTCTAGACTTTTTAAAGTGTTGTTTATTGAATTCAAGCTGTTGGGTTTTTTGTTTTGTTTTCTTTTGTTTTTTAATTAAAAGAAAACCTCACCTTGAGTTGCTTTCTACATTCCTTCTCTACTGGTTAGTTGGTATTTCTAGAGTAATTTGAAAAAAAGAGAAGTGTTTTATAAGCACCATTAGAACCTCTCTAGAGGTTAAAACTTAGTGCTGACCTACAAAGAGTTTTCTTTGATTTGTATCTTATTTCTGTATAGTACTAGAATTTGGACAATTATATTTCTAACTTTATAATGAGCTTTAAAAGGAAATATACCTTAATATCTCTTGAAAAATGCTGTGACATCAAGTGCTTGGAAACTAAAGCTACAAAAATATAGAGTTGAAAATGAAATTAACTATAATTTTACTAACAAGAGCAAGACTAAATAAATAAGAACTTTCCACGATGAAGTGAGATCTCACAATCTATAAAGGAAGAATAGATCCTTTTCTCACTGGAAAAAGCCTGCACAACTCTAATTATTTGCTGATTCAATTGATTAATTCTTTGAAGCATAGAGATGTTGAGGTTAGAAGGGACACCTGCAGATGTTGAGTTCAACAAAACAGAGTCAACAAGAGCACGTTGTCTATGACCCTTGTTCAGTCAGGGTTTGATTATTTCCAAGACTGGAAACTCCAAACTCCATTCATTAAAATATTTGATTGTGAGATAAACCAAGCTACCAAAAACTTCCACTTGGAGCTGCTGAAATTTTAGGCTGCTGTTTCTCAGGAATTTTGAAAATACTTTGATTCCAAGTGAAATCAAGCATGCAAATAATAAAATCATCTTGAAAATGGAATTTTAGAACTCTAACTAGGAGTACTGTGTTTAAAAAAAAATAAAAATGCTGCACCTGTAATTTGGTAAATACAAATCTACACATGTAGAACACCTAGAATTTAGATAATTTGATTTTTTGTCTAAAATATTCCTTTTTCATTAAAAAAATAATATTCTGTAATATTATTCTCATTAATAATCTGTATTTTGCATTTGTTTAGTATTAGAGTTCAGAGTATTTGGAGATAACAGGAAAATTTAGGAAAGTGTTAACCTGTACAGATAACTAAAGAGGTGTATTGTCCTACTGAATTTTGATTGCATCATATTTTCTTTCCATTGAAATAAAGCTAAATCCCTCGTTGGTTTTGAAGGAAAGTAGATTCAAACGCAGAGTAACCTGGAACAAATTCTCCAGCCTCTGCAAATAGGTGGCACACCAAAATAATTTAGATTCTCTTCTGTGCTGTCCTGATAGCTCAATGAGAATTTCCGAAGCTCTTAGCCTTGGCTCAATGAACTTGAAAACATTTTAAAACTATTTTCTAGGTCAGTAGAAATAGATGAAACCCCAGCTGTTTTCTCTTACAAAGTTTCCTACAGTAACACTCTGCAAAGTCTTTCAGGAAAACCATATCAGTAATACAAATGTCTGTCAATAAGTGCACCTTTTTACATTTTTCCCAATACAAATTACATTGCCTCTTCGATTCAACATAAGTTAGACATAAATTAGACAGGCAGAGCAAAGTCTTATCAAATATTATGAAAACAGAAGCAAACACATGAAGGACAGAGGATAAGAATATTTAAATTGAAGCATTTTATGATTACCTGAATGCATTTGAAACTACCAAAGTTAGTGTTGTTATTTATTCTTTTAAAACTACCCTTCTTAGATGCCTTAGAACTGCTAGAGATAAACATTTATTTTAATTTTCCTTGAAGCATCTGTCCATATTCAAGAGTTTGGCTTAATAGCTGCATTTAAATTGACATGCCAGGAAACAAGAAGGAATCAATTTTCATTAGTTTTATTTAAAGTTGTTTAGAAGCCCAAAAGAATCAATTGTTCTGTATATGTACTTTAAATGTCAGCAAATGGGAAGGGAAATGAAATGAATTTTTGATGACATCAGGAAAGGTAGCTTTTATACATCAGTTATACTAGAAATTCACCTAATTGGCCCATTATATGCTATATTCTATTAGCATTTCTATTAGAAACAGTGATATTTCACATACCAAAAAAAGATCTTTCTGATTTGTGGGATCCTTTTCTTAAACAAATTTTGAAATGCATTCACAAATTCTCAAGTTTATCAAAAACCTAACTGCATGGGATTTTTCCATATTTTTCTAACTAATATTGAATTGTTGTATTTTTATAGGCATCTATCATATGCACATTTAAAATTAAAAAAAAAAAAATTACAAAAATGCGATATTCAAAGCAGGAATATAGAATGACATATAGACACAAAGAGAATGTACATTTTTAAGCACAAACATCCACATCTACAATAATTATTTCAAGAAACTTTACAGGTCATTTTTTTTGGCCAACGAGAATTGTCATCAGATTATCACAGAGTCATAAATCAGTGCTCCATGCACTGATTTAAGGTTCAGATTGAGAGACTTAGTATCAAATACTCAACACCAGAAAAAAACCCTCAAAAATCATTTTAATGAAAATATGAATTAAATATCCACAGAAATAAAATGGAAGGAACTTTTGATGTTTCTTGCCATGATCTGAATCCTTTCAGACCCACTGCTTTCTATGATATTGTTTCCCTTCGCATGAGCATGGGCACATTCCTTTCATCTACAGGTTTTAAGTCATACATGGATTCTAAAGTAATAACCTGAAATATGTTTCTCTATTAATTCTGCTTTTATTTACCCAGACAGCCAGCCTGGGTTTCAGCTGAGACACAGAATTGTGGTACAACTGGCCACATGCAAGAACTGCGTGAATAAAAGTGCCTATTTTACTGCCAGGACAAAGACTGAATCAAAAGCTGTGCTACTGCAGATGCTAATAAAGGGGAATTAATTAGGCCTGGTTTTATAGGAGGTCTGGGGATTATTATCAAGTTATATTAAAGCCTGCTTTGGTAATCACGGGATCTCATTATACATGTCTCTTATGGTTTTTTTATCACATGGAAGTGTATCTGTAAAAGTAGTAATTTTTTTTTTTTTTTAATGCAACAAAACTTAATTCAAAGTCTAAGTTGAGTTTAGTATTCTATATTCCAGTGGCAACATACTGATGTAAAAATGAAACATCTGTTATAATTCCCTACATAGCTCCTACTGTTGAAAGCCAAAGTCATGACTTTATGTATCAGCACTGAAACAGGGAGGCAACAACTGTACCAATGGAGAAAACAAAGGTATTGCAATGCAGTTTTAAACTTCCAACTCTCCAAAAGCATCTGTAGGAAAACCATTCCTTGTGAACTGGAGGAATGATGTTGGAAAGGGGATACTCCACCTCGTTAGGGAAGAAGGGTGTGCAGAATATGAGCACAGGCACATATTGGAGCACAAGTGTTATGAGGCAGCTGAGGGAGCTGGGGAGGCTCAGCCTGGAGAAACGGAGGCTCAGGGGGAACTTTCCAGTCTTTAAAACTCCCTGACGGGGGGAGGAGCAAGCTGGGGATTGACCTCCTCTCCCAGGGAACAAGGGACAGGACAAGAGCAAACAACCTCAAGCTGTGGCAGAGGAGGGTCGGGTTGGACAACAGAAGGAATTTCTTCATGGAAAGTGTAGCCAGGCATTGGAAGGGGCTGCCCAGGGCAGTGGTTGAGTCACCAGCCCTGGAGATACCTATAGGATCTCTAGATACAGTCCTTGGGGACCTGGTTTAGTGATGGATTTGACAGAGCTGTGGGGAACAGTCAGACTTTGTGATCTTAAAGGGCTTCTTCTAGCCTTAACAATTCCATGATTCTGTAATATCAGGGAACATTATTCAACATGCACCAATTATCATTGACATGGCTAATTACTTTTTTACTAAAAAGGCTGTAACACCTGATTCTCATGTGAGAAATCAGTGTCCACACTGACTCACTGCATACCAGGGAAAAACCCATAGTTAGAGCTAGGTGGTAAGTTAAAACTTCTGTTGTTTAATGATAAAACAGTATTTTTAGTTCTGAGTGATCACCCAGTTTCTTTTTCATGGGGTGAAGGTAAAAGTCACCTCAAGAAAGGTTGAGGGCCAGCAGGAGGAAGCAGCAGTGGGAGGTCAGGATAATTCCTCCTCGTCTGGGTCCAGGAGAATGTATGCATCAGGTGATGTGGAGATGAAGCTATACACATGAGATGCACACAAGTTCAAGCACAGAATTTGGGAGTCCTGACTTGTTTTCCCGGTCCTGTCATGACTTGTGATGTTGAGCAAACTGATTGATAATCAGGTACTTGGTGGAATTTCAGGATAAAGGTTCACGAGTTTTCCCTCCACAGTATACGGGGAGGTTAAAGGCTTCAAAGTGTATGCCATAAAAAAACCAGACTGCAACACAGAACTCCCCTAGACAGTGAAAAATATAAAAATTGCAGAGGAGAGGAAATGCATCATTTAAAACCCCAGCTGCCTCCGAAGTTTCAGTTGTTCTTATTTGAGATGGAAAAGCTTGAAGCTTTTCTTAAGTGCTCTCTTATTTCAGAACAGAGAGGGAGACGCTGCCCTTTCCCCAGGGTCAGGAAAACAATCAGCATCTCTCCACATAGCAGCTGAGAGGTGAGGGAGCAGCCCACCATCAGGCACGTCCTGTTTCCTTCTCCATGTGAAAGGTTCAAACCCCACATCTCCTGCTTCCTTAGGTGGTACCCAACACATCAGGAGCTAACCCATGTCAGAGTAACGGGAGCTATTAAAGCAAAGAATGTGATTGCATGTCACTGAGGTTCAAATTGCTAAGGGAAACTGGTGGAAGGCAGACTGAACAGCCTCTTGTCAGCCTCATAGAGCTGAGCGTTTCAGAACTATTGAGTATAGAAATTTTTCATGGGGTGTGACAAGGAAAGAAGAGAAGCCTGCGTCAAAGTGTCTGCTTTCTGAATTCAAATACCTCAATAATTGCTTATACTGCAGTCTTTCTGAATTAAATTTTTTTGCTAAATCTCTTTTCCTTAATGATTAGTATACTTTCAGAAAGTTAGGGGGATTTTTCCACCCCGTAATTCCTAGTAACTGAAACCCATCTGAAGAGTTTGCCATCTCTTTCTGTAATTTAGAAGTTCTTTCCAGGAAAGGGAATGTTTCTGTAACTTTCTTGATAACTTGAGAGAACAAGGGTTGTATAGGTTCCTGCACAACAGGATCTGCACCTGATATCAATCAGGGTTCAATCAATAGACAGTCCTATTGATTGCAAGGTCACATGGTTACTAAAAAATGGAAAACATTATTTTTTCAATTTTCTGGGATAATTTTTGATAGGATATAGATGTCAAAGTCTCTCCCTTTTCAGTCTGATTGGAATAATGCAAAATATTTAGCTTTCCTTAGCTTTCAATTAGTTAAAATTCTATTAAAAATATTTTTTTAAGTGGAAATATATATCTTTGGGGGAAAAAAAAGAAGGAACAACACTAATGCTATATTTGCTTCTTACTTATTCTGAAAATAAAATATTTTTTTAGGATTTTAGAAAACCAGGAAACGTATTACTTATGAGGAGAAAAATATTAATTTCCATTAAATATTCTAAAAATCTGTATAAGCCACCTTACAGTAATTATAAATATTTGTAAAAAAACCTCCAAAAAACATCTTCTGTTACTTTTTGATTGGGATAACCATTTAAGAATACTGAACACTGAACACTGTATCAGCTTTTTACTTTGTATATATCCCTTTGTATAGTGGAATCTCTGCCTAAATCAAAGCTCTTTAGTATTTACACTGCAGTCAATGAAGAATCTCCCACAAAATTGAAAATTGGCAGAAACCATTGTTTCTTTTTGAATCAAAATGGAAAAAAGTACTATAGACAGAGTCTCCTGAGGCAAATGAGGTCAGTTTGTGAATTGATATTTTAATTACTGATTACAAGGATCTGCTTGGCGTTACAGAGCCTCATAACATTAGGCCAAGTCATGGCATGGACTCAGCCTGGTTATTTATTTTGCCAGGATCTAGAAAATTGACAGAGAAGTAAACAAGAAATCTTGCTGCTGAGGATGTTACCCATTTTAAATGCCTCACCCTGTCAGAGGGGTAAATATGCCATAATCATAGAACTGCTTGAGTTTTAACCTGTTCAAAAAAACCTTGGGTATCTCCAATAATAGAGTGGCACAACACGGATTGGTAAAAGCTGGACTTGCCTCTCAAATTTAAATCCAGTGTGTGAAATACTTAGTTTATGGTGCAAATTGTTTCAGACTCTTCCTGAGGCCAGGAACATGGGGCAGGTTCATTTCTGGTGGCATTTTCAGTAAGGATTGGAGGCATCTTTCTTTAAAACATTAATTTCAATGCTACAAATTTGAAAAAGTATGTTCCTTTTCTTAATTGACTTTTTTTTGAACAAGCTTCTTCCCTGTGACATCTTTTAGGCAGAGCTGAAATATTTCATTTATGAAGGAACATTCACCTAAATGCGTTATGTTGAATTCATGTTTCTGAAGGTTTATGTTTTCTTCTCCCACGACACTGACAGATTTCTTGGGGTTTTGAGGGTCATAGTACTATCCCAGAAATTTAAGGTTAGGAAGCAGCTACACTTTGGCCATTTGAGAGTCCCAAGGGCTCTGAAGGTACTTGAGGTCATTGCTCCATCAGATGCACAAACACATGGAGATGCACAACCACAAAACCAGAATTTCCCTGTGCAGATTATTAACACAAACATATGTTCATATTCTTTTCTTGTTGACCCATCAGTGCTGATAAAACAGAAGAGACATGTGCTGTGTCTTTATCATTTTGCACTAGGAATTAGCAAAACTATACTTTTAAAGCTAAACAGGGAAGCAAAATGTGAAAATAATTATCAACTTCCTTTCTACTTTTCAGTAGAAGCTACTGAAAATCATTAACTACTGATTTAAATTTTGATATTGCCTGCTGTATTATATCATATTGGTTTATTGGGTCCTGCTGCATACCTTATTTAATTGGTATTTATATATAATAATTGCCCTTCACTTTCTTAGACATAGTTAAAAGTGTAACATTTTTCATTTTAATAATTAAAATAAATTGTAAAAAACTGCCACATTATGCCACACATTGGCATTGGATCATATTTCTTGCAGAATCTTTGTGGACTTAATGGGACTACACTTTGATTTATGCAGTAGGACCGTGGTGGGGTTTTCTTACTTATAATACAGTGTAGATCTTTAATGTTCTTACTTTGTGTTAACTTAGAAGGGAAACTGACATTTTTTTTGAATCTTTTTATTATTCTTTGTTTGAGTCCTCTTCTCAATTATTATACAGAATTGGGCACAGATAAATCATGGGTTTTTTGAATAATTAAATTCCTTTGCATTTGATCTTAATTTTTACCTCTGCATTTCATACAATACAAACTAGTTCTTCTGGTTTGAAAATGGGTGTCAAATGAATTGTAAATTGTTTATTGGTTAATACTGATCTGTTTTGTTTAAATCTCTGTTGCATTTTCCTACTTTTTTACCTTTCTTTCAATTTTTGCTGATCTTTCCCCCTAAACCTACAAGATCTGCAGCAGGATGCAGAGGTTCATCTCCTGGCCCAGTTCTCAATGAAACAAAAGCTTTTGGAGACTTAGTAATAATTTGTGAGTGTTTTGTCCATTGCCATGACCTTCTTTAGGCATCTGAAGTCGATCTCTTACACTTGCAGTCTACCAGCTCAGACAATTCTGATCACCCTTGGTATATCTGCTTTCACATTATTATCAATATTTAATATAGTGACAGCAAAATTCTGTTTTCTTCTGCAAATTCTAACACTTCTCTGTACTGCTATTTTGTTTTAAAAGCTCCATTTACACTGGAGCTTATTGATGTGTATCACTCATTCACATTACCCATTACAGGATGCTTTTCTATTAAACTGTTCACAGAAATTCTGCAGTCAGTCTATCCAATACTATTGTATATTAAAGCCTTTTCCTTATAGTCACTCAATGCTAAACAAAATTATTGTCCTCTCATCTGTGAAGTGTAAATTTCTTATTTACTCATATCATCTTGCATTTATTGTTTATATTTTTTTTTCTTATTTTTCTTTTAGAGCAGTGCAACCCATTTTTACATGAGTTTTAGGATATATAAGTGAATATCATAAGCAATATGATTACAAGAATGAGTACTTTAGTGCATTATGTTTCTCCTGGACTGTAACAAAAGTTTATTTCTATCCTTAAAAGCCAAATAGGTACACAGAAAAAGCCAATTGTAAGGTTATTTGCTGCAGGAGCTGTTTTTACTTATTTTTGCTCTTTCCCGTATAACACCACTGTATTCTGACCTACAGCTTAAATGGGGAAAGTTGTAAACATTAGTTTTTTATTGTTTAGCTGTGGAGTGTCTTAAAGAATTTGCTTATTTAGTTTCCATTGTTTAGCTTACTTTAGAGCATTGTCAGAAAATAAAATATTATATTTAAAATAATCAATAACAGCAAACAGTAAATAGCTACCCAATAATTAATTAATAATAGAATAATTAACAAAAATAAATAGTATAATTAGACTATGAAATAAAGTGAGAGGGAAATAATGTTAGTGCTTCTGGGCCTTTTGTTTGTTTTCCTTTTTCTAATCTGTGGTGGGTTTTTTTATGGTTTTGGTTTTGATTTTTTTTTTTTTCAATTTGGAAAAATTTTGTTAAAAATTGTGGCATATTTGAATTTTTTGAGTTACTTCAAAAATTTCTGGAGAAATTCTTGCTTTATTTAAGCCATAGATTTTAATGAAACAGTCCATAAAAGTAGACTTTGGCCTTAATTAAAACAGTATAGGCAACTGAGATGATTTATTTTCTCACCTAAAACTAGAGAATTTATAAATCCAAACAATTGTCCTACAGAGTAAATAAGAAACAAAAACAAAAACAAGAAACTAAAAAAGTGCTGAGTTGCCCTATCAAACCAGAAAATACATGATGAACTTGTTCCATTTTCAAGAGTTTGGGAATTTCTAACCTCCTTCAAAAATAAAATGCATGCTTTTAAAATAGCTTCATTTAATTTTTAAAAATGAAGATTCAGAATTAAGTACTTGGAGGATCCATTTGCACTTTTATGTACTGAAATTCCTTCTGTCAGTTCAACCTACATGTAAAATGGGATTTGTGTGAATGTACTTTGGAGAAGAAGAGACTGGAAATAATAGATATTATTTTGGGTGAAGAAAATGATGTTACAACAGCATTCAATATTCTCAGTTGCAATATTCTGTCAGTTGCAGATGCCTTAAATTGCTTTGCCAAACCTAAATTTAAACCAGCAATGAAAACAAAAACAAAAACAAACCCCCAAACAAACAGAAATTTACTCAACATGAGTTAAAAAATTATTGCATATTTGATAGTCACTTTTATTTTTTTTTTAACATCAGAAAAATAGTTTTGGGTTTCTTTCCTCTATGTACCATTGTTTCTCATACTTTGGAATTTTACAAAATTGGAATTTGTTTGTTTGCTTGTTTTTTTACAGTTTTCAAAGTTACCCAGTGCAGTGAAGAATTCAAAATTTGATATTTGAAAAATTTTATTTGTTTTAACTGGACATTGTGGAGGGTTGAGTTGGCTCCGTGCCAAACCCAACTGCCGGCCCCACGGATTCCGCCCCCCCCC
>JAWWEW010000498.1:0-10534 GCA_035583185.1 Anabacerthia variegaticeps | reverse complement strand
GGATCAATTTTCCTTGGAATGAGTGTCCCAGGGAGGTGGTGGAGTCACTGTCTGTGGGAGTGTCCCAGGGGTGTCTGGATGTGGCCCTTGGGGACATGGATTAGGGGGGATCCTGATGGTGCTGGTGGCACTGGATGGTCCTGAAGGTCTCTTCCAACCTTGGTGATTCTGGGATTCTGTCAGTGTGCAACTTTCTGCTTCACTCTCTTTGGATGGGAGGAAGCAGCAATCAGTCCTCAAGGGAAACAGCAGCATAAGCAAAGGGATGCTGCTCTCACCTGACCTAGTTCAGGACAAATCCTGACAGTGTTTTACACCACCTCATGCCAGGAACCAGTTTGACACGATTCTGAAGTCAGTCAAAATGTTTGGGGCGCAGCTGGATGAAAAAAATCATCTTATACACACACACATTTGTTTTCACTGAAACAAAATTCATGAAACAAAATTTAGCAAAGCAAAAAATGCTTGGGCAGAGAAGCTGTGGCTGCCCCTGGATCCCTGGAAGTGTCCAAGGCCAGGTTGGACAGGGTTTGGAGCACCCTGGAATGTTGGAAGGTGTCCGTGCCCATGGCAGGGGGTGAAATGAGATGATATTTAAGGTCCTTTCCCACCGAAACCATTCTGTGTTTCTATTCTATGATTCTAAGTTTAGAAATAGGCATCAATTCATTAATTGCTATTTTACCCTACATCCACTTCATTTCAGTGGATAAAAAAATGTTTTGGCCATAAATTTTCTCCAGCTCAGTAAAGCAGGACTTCTTCTCTGTGTTCTCTGCTCTCTTTTACTCCTCCACCCTCCAATTTGTTGCCTGCTTTCCCCACTCTTTCTTCCCCTCTAAGTATCAGTCTGGGGAGGAGGAATCCCATTTCCTGATGGATCCTACACCTGACACTGCCATCCAAGTGGCTGCTTCCACATCTTTCCAATTGTTGTGTCAGAAAATCGATCCGTGACTTCAGCAAAATCTTGACACTTTCTCCCGTCTACAGAAGGGAGTGTTAATAATTCAGGACCTCCTGATCTCTCTTCTTTGTCCAAACTCTTTTCTCCCGAAGCCAAAAGCCCGGCAAGATGCTCCTGGCTGAGCCTGGTGATGCTTTTCTGAAGTTAAAATAAGTCAGAGCGGGATTGCAGGTATTTTTAGTGACAAAATCTCAGTGATTGGTGAGAAATAAGTCAGAGGGTGGAGGTTGTTTCGTGGTGTGGGACCCTGTTCTGTGCTGGGTACGCAGAAGTCGAGGCAGCTCATGCTGTCATTTCATAAACAGGATGGTCTTGGTGAAATTAATTTCCTGTAGCAGCTTCTAGATCTTGTCACGAGGCTCTGGGTGGGTAAGAAATGTTCTTGTATTCTTGATACACGAAAGATAAAAATGGCAGCATTTCTTGAGGTGAATGGGGATAAAAATAGGTTTGTGCACCAGAAAGCTGCTTCGTTTTTTCCCCTTTATTTTTTACAACTGAGGCAACAAAAGCACCTGTTTCCCCCCACAAACACTTTCACATAAAATATCTATTAAAAGAACACTTTTGGAGGGATGTTGCTCTGTTCCTCAGCTAATGTTTCTGTGGCGTTTCATAGAAAGGGAAGGAAGGAGAATAAAAGTCTCTTTGAGAACAGAAGCCAAAAAGTGTTCAACACATGAAGGATTCTGGAACACATAAAAGTTGGGGATTTGACCTTCTAAGTTATCCAGGATGGGATTCCCTATATCAAAGCACAGATCACAGGCAAGTAGGCTCATATCTTCTATAAAGAATGGAAATCCTGCCAGTAGGGCCCCCCATCCATTATCTGTCCACGTCAGAGTTCTCAAGCCTGACTAATTAAACAGATTTCGGAATTTGTGATGGTGAAACGTAATAAATGCCCATCATTTTCTCAGATAATGTCATTAAACACATTAAAAAAAAAACAAACACCCAGCTCTTATTTGGTTATCTAACAAAATCCAGCTGGTGTGCACTTTTTCACCACAGTCATTTATTTAAGATGCTGTTGCCACCCAGCCCTGGGGTTTAGTAGAACTCAAGACCTGCTGGAAAGTTAAAAAGCTGTGAAAACCCATCATTAATCTCCATGAGCAGCTTCTGATTTTTTGTCTTCCTGCTCCAGACTCATCCATAGACACATCTATGGTGACCCTGGGTTTCAAACCAGGCAGAGAACTTAGGATGGACAACCTGTCCCAGGTCATATTGCCCCCCGAGGCCATCCTGCTGCCTCCCTTCTCTGCAGTCCCACATTGCTCTTGTCTCCAGCTGTCAGAAATTGTGTTTTTGTACCTCCCCTGTTGTTCTAAATTTAAATACTATCACTCTCCTGTAAATAACAATGAAATCTTCACCCTGACAGCGTTGGAGGCAGCGTATGGATTCAAGTTTTCAGACAACACTACATGGAAAATGCCTTTCCTTTTATAGCAGAATATATTTAGAGTCTTTTAAGCTCGGCTCCCGAATGCATCGAGTCATGCAGCCCAATCAAGAGCAGAGTCACAACTTCATGTCAGTGCAATACATTGTTAACTGATATGTCAGAAAATCAATTAATTACTTTTAAGTAGCAGTTAAGAGTATCCACACAATACTGCCCTGTGAATTATTAAAGAAAGCGAGGTTGAGTTTTCTCCGCAATTGAAACCCTGGCTTGGAAGAAAGTGCAAAATGCTGCTTCTGCCCTGAAGCCTAATCAACATTATTGGGCAGGGAACAGGGACCCAAAGAGTGGTGGAGGGAACAAAACAGGGAGGATTTTGCCTCCCAAAGCAAACAGAGCTCTGGAATGGCTGCACAAAGCTGGATGAGGAATCCTCCCTTCTCTGGAGGTGCAACCACCTCCAGGTGGGAACAGTGGCAGATGTGGCTCTGGGAAAGCAGTGAGCAGGGCACAAGGGCAGAAAGGACCTTCCCTACCCTTCCTTAGCTTCACTGAGGGACCTACTCAGGGTTTGTGCACCCCCTGGCACAGATTTTTGCCTGGGACTGTCCCCTGATGTGCTGAAGGGAAACTTGGTCTGAGTGGGACGTCACCATCCAACTTGGCTTGGGCTGCTGGAGGTGCTACCTGGGTGGATGGTGAAGGTGGAGAGGTGACTCTGGGGTGGGATTTGGTGTGACCTTCTGATTTTCTCGCTTCTTGCAGTGGGAAAACTTCACTGAGTAGAGTCTGGAGGGTTCCAGAAGGTGTTCTTGGAACGAGAGCCCGAATGCCAGCACCAGCAGGGCTGGGCAGGCTATGTGGTGGTCCCTGCTCTGCAGGGTGTCCTGCAGTGTGTCCTGCAGGGTGGCAGGGTGTCCTGCAATGTGTCCTGCAGGGTGTCCTGCAGAGTGTCCTTCAGTAAGGCAAAGCCACCAGTGTTTGTCGTGGCACTCCTTTCACACCGGGAAAAAAGCGTGATGCTCTTGGTTCAGCTGGGCCACCAGCAAGTGTCCCATGTGGGTCTGTGATAGACAGCCCTGCTCTACTCCCTCCCACCCTCTGCTCCCTCTTCCTTCTGCCAGGAGCTGTGGGAAGGGCTGGAGTGGGGGCAAAGAGCAGCCCAGAACCCAAATTCCTCAGGTCACCACAATAGTGGCCACAGCAGAGAGCCCATGGTTTGGTTCCTGGGGGTTTCAGTCCTGCCTTTTTGCCACTCACCACCACTCCAAGTGTTTGAAGGCCTGAAAGATGGTTACATGAAGGTCTGGGAATGGTTTTGCTCCAAAAGCTGATGATTCCTGGTGTATCTGTGGGGTCTGGTTTTCCTCACCTACGTGGTCAGTGGGAATTTTGGCTCTGCAGGATTCACGTAGAGAGATCCTGGGTTTGGTCCTTTCCAGGCAGCTGGAGAAGTCTAAGAAATGGTTGAAATTCATGACTTTTACTCATCAGGGCCCTCTCTGATGGTGCTTCTTGGGCTCCCCTGATCACATCTGTCCTTCTGGTAAAGAAACAACACGGGATTTCACATGCACACCCTCCTTTTTTTTTGTCAAAAAATGTCAGTTCATCCAAACCAAATCTTTCACAAAAACATATGTATTAATTTTGCCTGGAAAATCATCCTTCATGTTCAGGGATGGGATATCAGGTCAAACTGGAGACTGTCCCTGCAGTCCTGCCCTGGGTCTGGGAGGTCTCTGATCCAGTTGTACCCCACAATTCTTGCTCAGTGGCCAGTGCTGTGCAACCTTCACCTCCCACTTGTGGCTCGTCCTGGCCACTCAGGAAGGCCCTGATCCCACTGGGAAGGTTTCAAGGTTGGAAGCATCACACAGGAGGATCACAGGCAGGACACAAACCCCCTGTTACCCCTCCCTCAGGTCTCTTGGCAAAGCTCAAGCAGCAAGAGGTGCGAGGTCCTCAAGACGGTGCCAGAGGTGTTGGTGGCTTGTTGAAATTGCACGGGGACAGCTCTGCCAGGTTTTCAGGTGTGGTTTCAGTTGGCATTTCAGTGGTTTAGCTCTGCTGTGGCACAGAACCTTCCAGTACAAATGGAGCTGATGAAAAGGAAGGAGAGGAACTTTTGTATGGGTAGAGATTGACAGGACAAGGGGCAGTGGGTTCAAACTGGCAGAGGGCAGGGTTACACTGGAGATGAGGATGAAATTCTGTCCTCAGAAGGTGGTGAGGTTGTCCAGAGAGGTTGTGAACCCCTGGAAGTGTCCAAGGCCAGGTGGGATGGGGCTCTGAGCAACCTGGTCTAGTAGAAGGTGTCCCTGTGCATGGCAGGGGGTCAGAACAAGATGATCTTTAAGGTCCTTTCCAGCCCAAACCATTCCATGATTCTACATGCCCTGTGTTGTTTCTGGTCCTGTGTTTCAAAGGAGGTTGGTCCCCACCAGTATGGGTCCATGGGCTGGTGTCTGTGCTGGTACAAGGCCAGGGAAAGGAGGGATGCTGAGCTGCCAAAAAGTGTGTCTGTCCTGCAGAGTCTGGCTGAGAAAGTCTCACATAATGACCTTAAATTCTGTCAAAAGCACTGCAAGTCAGCAAATGTATTCCCAGCTTGCAAGGCAAACTCATTTCCGAAAAGTAACCATTTCACAACTCTTTGTCTTTCCTTAAAGGAGATGGTGATGGAGGGACAAGTCATGTCAAGGCAGAAAAGGGATAAAGCGGCTCTTGATTGCTTTCAAATGTCTAATTTGAGGCAGCTCCAAGACAAATGAAATTTTAGCTGTTGTTCTGCATGTCCCAGAGCTGAGTTTCACTGGAGAACATGTCGAGCTTCAGCATAGTCAGAGTGCACACAAATATCACCCCAATCCAAAAAAGCCCTGGCATTTGAGTTTCCCCAGTAGCCACGTGTGTTGTCCAGTGAAATCCACCCTCATCCACAGGTTTGGCAATCCTCAGAGAGACACTTTCTGCTTCCAGAAAACCCAACCTGCTGCACGAGGGGGTTGCTAAAGGCTCTCAAAGAGGATGTAGAACTTCAAAGCTGGTTGGAGATGCTGCTGCGTGTTGAAAACAGGACGTGTGCTCCATCCTGTTTCATTCTGACTCGCCCCTCTGGGGTTTTTTTTTCTTTTTTTTTGGTTGTTTTTTTTGGGTCTGAGTTATGCTTTTTAAAAATATGTCACTCGTTTAGCTCAGTTCAGAGAACCCTAAAAATACTCGTGCTCGTCAAGTGGAACTCTCGGGCCTCGGTTGGGCAATCTCTGTGCACAGGCTTAGAAATGAGGCTGACACAGGGAGGATGTGAAGGTGGGAGAAGGATATCAGATATCTCTTTTCTTTCACTTGAGTGGGGGTTTTGTGGGTTTTTTCGGATATCACAGGCCACAAAAGCCCATCATTTCTGCAGGGAGCCCAAATTCCTGCATTTGAGAATTGAGAATTGATAAGAAATCCAAGTTTATGAGAGCATTAAAAGGGACGTGTGTGGGAACCCCAGCACTTCACAGCATTCCTGTCTTGCAGATTCAGCGAAAGAAAGGTTTTATTAACATGGACTGGTTTGGACAAGTGTCCTGCAGTTCATGTGGGATGTTCAGAGTAATATATAAAAAGATAAAATCTGCAAAACTTCAGGAAACCTGCTTTTTGTGGCTGGAAAGCTGTGACCCTCCAGCCTGAAAACAGAAGCCATTCATCCCCTTTCACTTTCCATTTGACCTGCTAATGGGACGTCATCAGATGGCCCAGGATTCCCAGCTACTTCCATTTTACTTCAGGAACATTCCACTTCTACTTTTCAAAACAGGTTATACAACTTTCTAAGGACTGAACTTAAAATCTGTGCAAGGCTCCAGGTTAGAATCACTGAATCCCAGAATGGTTTGGGTCAGAAAGGACCTTGAAGCCCACCCAGTGCCACCCCAGCCATGGGCAGGGACACCTTCCACCAGCCCAGGGTGCTCCAAGCCCCGTCCAACCTACCTTGGACACTTCCAGGTATGGGGAGACCATAAGGTCTCTGGGCAACCTGTTTCAGGGTCTCCCCACCCTCAGAGGGAGGAATTTCTTCCACATATTTAACCTGAATTTTCTCTCTGTCAGCCTGAACCCATTCCCCTCATCCTGTCCCTGCAGTCCCTGATGAACAGCCCCTCTCCAGCTCTCCTGGAGCCCCTTCAGGCACTGGAAGGTGCTGTGAGGTCTCCACACAACCTTCTCCTCCCCAGGCTGAGCAGCCCCAACTCTCCCAGCCTGTCTCCACAGGGGAGATGCTCCAGTTCACTTATCAACCTTCTGGCCTCCTCTGGATTAGCTCCAACACTTCCAGATCCTTCTTGTACTGGAGGCACCAGACCTGGATGCAGAATTCTGGGTGGGGTCTCCCCAGAGCAAAGGGATTACTGAGATTAAAAAGTTATCACTCCCTTCCAGATGACCTGGACCCCAACAGCTTCCCTGAAAGTCCTTGAGGGCTGCAGCACCTCCAGAAAAACAGATTTCCACTGCTTTTAAGATAATGCCTTGCCAAAATATCTGTCTTCCCTAACTAAGTATTGGCTCTCGGCTGAGTGCTGGATCAGCACTTGTAGTATATTTGTAAAAATTAAGAATAGTCCTTTTTTTTGGTCTCATCCCCTTCTCTCTGCCCCTACCACCTCCAGCTTGGCATTGTAACGCACAGGGTAGCAAACTTTGGCTGAAATGGTCACTTGACCACCTTTGCCCTGGTGAACATACACACACACAGAGGGAGTAAAAACCATTCTGCTGAAAGGGTTTTTCCTAAAATCCCAAAAAATGACCCAACTAAAGTGGCAAAGAAAGTCTTTCACAATCTCCTCAGCTCTCTGTCAACTCAGGTATTATATCAGGAAAGAAAATCATGAAACTCCAAGCCCTCCTGGCTATGTAGCTGAGTTTTCCCGGGGAGATCCATCCTCTCTGGTGGCAACACACACATTACACAGCCCCATCAACCCTTATCTTTATGCAAATACCCATAAGGTGCTCGCAGGCTGATAGATGGGCCACCAGCAATAGGAAGGGGAAGGTGAAAACTGATAATAAACCCCCCCCAAAAAAAAAAAACAACCAGGAGAGAGATGATGAGGACTGAAGGTTCAAAAGCTCAGGCTTGGAGGGATGGGAAAGGAGGAACCTTTGGTGCAGGGTGAGCCTCTGCAGATAGCAGCTGCTGGGGGTTTATCTGCCCTGGAGCAGAGGGGCTGTTGCAGCTTTGCTGAACCGCTGTCGCCAAAGGCCAGGAAACATCTTGCTGTGCAGTTGGTGAAACATCTGCCTGAGGTCCCTCACACTCCTCCCGTGGCAGTTGAACAATGTCATAACCCAGGGTTGGGTAAGAGTTGCTGGAGGGGTAGGGATGGGGCTGTTTCCTCTCATGTCTCTGCTCTTTCTGTTGGGTTTTCCCTTTTCTTTCCCCCTCTTCTTTCCATTCTTTGCGCTGCATTTCTTGTTCAGGTCTCTCCTTCACTCCATCGGTGTTAAGGCAAAGTTCAAAAGAAAGGAAAACAAGGTACCCCTTCTTGTTTTCCTGTTCAGCACCAGAGCAACAGTCAAACAGCCCCAAACAGTTTCTGGATGAGCCTTTTCCCAGAATGATGTTGTGTTTTGTTGTCCTGTGATCCAAGGAAACTTGAACCTGCTCTCGCAGACCAAGAGCTTTGGCTGTTCCTGGAAGAGTTTAAACCCACGCACAGTTTTCTCCGTAGCCAACACTGCATGTGTGGAGGTGTTTGTAAGGAATATGTTTGTGGCCCTGTGCTGACAAGTGGGATTCTAGCATTTTTATTAAAAATTATATTTAAAACTCTCCCAGCGTACTCCAAATGTGAAATTTGGCCCGCAGCAAAGCCCCAAGCAAATCTCACAGCCTTGTGTTTCCACTTGAATTCCCTGATTTCATCAGAAACATCCCAACCTGGAATCTGGAAAACACAAACCAAAAAACCCAAACAACTCACCCCCCCAACCCATCCACTATGGTTTTGGCAGCATTTCTTTTTGATTACCCAGATACAAGTGCTCCTACTTGGGTTGGTGTTTTCTTATCACTGTCTGTGGCCATCTCTCTGGTTTCTAGGAGGAGAAATAGATTAGGAAAGATGAAGTGAAGAAGGACAAGGAATATATTTGGCTCCCCTTCTTCAGTGAAGAAAAGGGAGGGAGGGGATCACTGTGTGGGTCACCAAGTGCACAAGGGTTTTCCCCTGCTGTCAAACTGGAAATCTGAATTTAGGTCGGATTCTGGTGGTTCTCCAGCTGCTTTCTGCACTCTTCCAGTGACTGCAGTTTTTTGGGAGGCTACAAAACAGCTGGGCTAAAGTTCAGAGTCAGGCTTAACCCTTTGGAAGGTCTCTGCACCTGTCTGTCCATCCTTCCTTTGCTCCATTCATCCATGTATCTGTCCATCTCTGAATTCCTAAGAAACTGCTGCATTCCGCACTTGGTGACAAATGTGACACACTCACCTGTGACTTGTGTCCATCTGGGAAGGATATTTCCCTTTAAACAGCAGAGATGTGAGATGTTTCATCACTTCACCCACAGAAGGAATTTCAAGATCCAGACTCACATTTTAGACATTGACCAGAACAGAGTTGCTCTTTCTCACACACAATTCCCATGCCAGCACTGGCACTGGAATTATTCCTGTGTACAGGTGGAATGAGGGTGGTTTGTACAGGGGGAAAATAAATCTCTTTGTAGTCAGAAGCATTCTCCTGATAGCACTGTCTGGTGTAAGTGACTATAAAATACTGTGAGCAGGGGAATAAAGCAGAGGGAATCATTATCCCTGTCATTATTCTCTTTACTGGCAGTAGCTCCTTGCACCTTTCAAACAGCCAAAACAACAGGAGCAACCCCAACCTGGTTCCTCACAGCAAAACTGACCTTAAAGCTTCACCCACTTCCACTCCAATTGGGCAGAGAAAAATCAACAGAGGAGCTAAAACAAGAATTACCAGTCTATAAATGCCCGAGGCAAAAAAAAAAAAAAACAGAGAGAGAGGGAGGGAGAGGAGAGAGAAAGATGGGAAGTCTCATGTGAGTTTGGTTAGTGGAAGCAAAAAAAAAAAACACCTCCTAAGTATGGCTGCATGTCATTTTTCAATTTGCTCATGTTAAATAATGATCTCTAGGGCAGGCAAAGAGTGGAGTGAAAAGCAGGAGCTCTCCCCTGGCCTTGCTTAGTTTCTGCTGGGCTCTTGCAGTGTCTGGCCACTGCCTGGCCACCAGAGAAACTCCAGCATGAACCACGGGCACTTTGCTATGGCTTCTCCTCTCTCCTGGACCATGTACCTGATGAGGAAAAACAGAGCAGCCACTGGCTTCTTTGGTAAAAGCTTCTTTCTCTTCTTTTTGTAAAGTTTGCTTTTGCATTGCTGTGGGATAGAAATACTGGATATGAAGTAATAGAATTGGGGGGGGGAAAACCCTCTTTAAAGACGTTCAATTTCTGTTGGAGGGAAATAAGGAAATCTCACTGTGCATGTGCATGAACTTCCACACTCAAAAACACGGGGGGGCTCTCACTGGGCTGATAAACATCTCACCAACCTTTCTGACTGAGCCAGTTTCCTCAGAATGCTTCAAAATTGCTTTGATTTCAATATTTGGGATTGGAGTGGCACCAGCACCGGAGGGCACTGGGCTGATGAGCGTGGGGGTGGTGGGAGGTGATGTCCTTCCAAAGGCTCTCCATGTGGGATGGCTGGCAATTTGGGAAGAGCAGAGAGGTCAGGGAGGACCAGGGGGTGCAATTGTTGCCTAATGAGTGTTGATTGGTCTGAATCCCAGGGTTGTGGTCACAAATGATGCTCTCCTGAATCCCAGGGTTATGGTCACAAATGATGCTCCACTCAATCCCAGGGTTATGGTCACAAATGATGCTCCTCTGAGTCCCAGGGTTATGGTCACAAATGATGCTCTCCTGAATCCCAGGGTTATGGTCACAAATGATGCTCTCCTGAATCCCAGGGTTATGGTCCCAAATGATGCTCCTCTGAATTCCAGGGTTATGGTCACAAATGATGCTCCACTCAATCCCAGGGTTATGGTCACAAATGATGCTCTCCTGAATCCCAGGGTTATGGTCACAAATGATGCTCTCCTGAATCCCA
>JAWWEW010000497.1:0-10537 GCA_035583185.1 Anabacerthia variegaticeps | reverse complement strand
TGAAACTCCTCCCTGAACCACGCCCTGTTTCCAGAACCTTCCCTCTCTACCCTTTATAAGCCAGTGTACCCCTTTAAAAAATGCCATTTTGCTGCAACCCCTTTATAGCAGAGTGGTCAGTCCCTTCATTCCTACCAGGTCTGCGTCAGAGTCAGCTCAAGATTTTGGGGTTTCTTTTTTTTCCTATGTAATTGTATTAAGGAGTTAGGATATCTTCACTCCATGAAACATAAAATCGTAGAACCATTAAGGTTTGAAAAGACCTCCAAGATCATTGAGTTCAACCTTTGACCAAACACCACCCTGTCAACTAAGTGTCACTGAGTGCCACATTCAGTCATTTCTTGAACCCTTCCATGGATAGTGACTTCACCAGCTCCCTGGGCAGCCCATTCAAATGTTTGACAATCCTTTCAGTAAACTAATTCTTCCTGATTAAGTGAAAGACAAACTCCTCTAAAATTTGCTCTTTGAGAATTCACCTTCAATTCAGGCTTGCTGTGGTTTCCAGTCCAGAGTGTCAGGGCCTCTTTGTGCATTCTATGCAAAATGATTAATGCTGCAGTTTGAGGGAGCCAAGGATGAGACGCAGTGATGAACAGCAGTGAAGTCCACAGCCAGGGCTTTCTGAAAGAAGCCAGGCTTTGGCTGCATATTACACTAACCCATGACAAAAGGTAATTAAAGTGCCAACAGAAGCAAAACTTCCTAGAGCAAAAAGAGGATTTCAGTACAACCTCTTTTTATGGAACCTCTTATTCTGTATGCAGCCATGTTATGAATCATAATCAGTATCATGCAAATTTTTCCTTCACAGTAAGTAATGGGCCAAATATCAGAAGTTTATTGCTTTATTAGAAAGCTATTATAACCTTTGATCACAGTACATGGTGTTTGAAGCAAAAGTTATGATGAATATTCGCTGGGAATCATTTTTTTCTTTTTTTTTCTTCTCCTCACACACACTGGATTTAGCAGTAAATCAGTAGCTACTTACTTGTCTGAAGCTGATGAAAGATTGAAGCACAGCACAGGTCAGTAGAGCTAATGTAGGAAGTGATTGAATGAACAAGGAACTTGCTACCCAGTGTAGTCCTGGGTTGGTATTTTCATGATTGTTATACTGATACCTACTGATTTCAACTTGTTTTGCTTTAGCATTCCTCAGGTAGGAAACAACTCCACACAAAATGGCTCCTGAAGTGCTCGTAGATGAAAAATTGCAGAGGACCCTCAAGGTGATGAAAGCCATCAGTATCTGGATTTACATTAGCACTCAAGATCTGTGAGACTTCTTCTGAATGAGTATGTTCCATCTCAGATCCCAGGGCATGGAGACAAGTGGTCTAGGAGAAGGTTTCTAAATCAGCAGGAGGATCGGAGTGTACTTTTCATAGGGACAGGCTCAGGAAACTGGATTAGCTTAGTTGAAAAGGAAGGCAAAAGTGGTGTCAGCTGCTTAATGGCAACTACGGTGACATGGCTCAAGATTTCTTAGGAGAGAACAGTATAAAAGTAAAGGCCAGTGATCATAGACTTCAGCTCAGGAAATATTGCTGGAAAACAAGAGAAAAATTCTTCTCAACAAAACCATCTAACCTGCACTGATTGTGCACTGATAGTGCAGGTCAGACAAATCATCCCCATCCTTGGCAATACTTGCCTGGACCAGGATCTGAGAGACATACTCCAACTCAGAAACTTGCCTTGCTTTGAGCAGGAAGTTAAACTGGGTGACTTACAGACCTCCCAGTTCGAGTTTTCTAGGATTCTTTGATCCTGCACACACTAATTGCTAACTGTATAAAATAAACTGTCTGGTACATACACAGCAAAGCTTTAGGTATCCTGGCTGTGGTGTGACTGCTTGCTAGGCAAATTTGGATGCTGCCTGCAAAACTTGCTGTTAGTATTTCTGGATAATTTCTGGTGCTGGGCAGAGGACATGTTTCAGGTTTTAGTTTGCTCATTCTCAAGGAAACATTGTCCACCACGAATTATTGGGGCCATCACTTTGTGAGAAGTCCTCAAAACAGGCCTTAACATGCCTGTAGTACCCTCACTGTGTGTTAAAAAAGATCACAGCTCTATAATTTGACCTGGTTGCTGTGCTATAGACAACCTCCTCTCTCAGCTCCGTTAATATTAATACACAAATACATTTGGCACAGCTGATGTTTAGTGATAATCCACTCCTGCTGATAGATAAATATCAGTTTTCTAAATGAATATTGTTGGAGGAATAATCCATTCCAGAACAGACTAAGCAGTTTTGAGACGATGTTGAATTATCTTTAGACTCCATTAAGAGTAAGCACAGGAACTCCCTCATTTAGTGACATACCAGAAAATGAATCAATCTACCTAGCTCTCTTTCCTCACTTTCTAGCACAGTGTTTATGTGACAGTAGGTAGAAGAATGATGTCATGCAAGTCAAGAAAAAGAACATTTTTGAAAGAATTTATGTGGATTTAAAAAAAAAAAAAGGATTTAAAAAACCAGATTTTATTCTTAGTGTGTGATCTTGAGGAAGTAATTTTATCTCTCCATCTCTCTATACATAGAAGGTATTTATATGTGCTTTTATTTTGTAATATTATTTATCTATGGATTGAAAAGAGTTCTTTGTATGAATTAAATTTTATAAAAGTGACAGTGAAGATGACATTGAAAATATATCCTTTTATGAGTTCAGTAGAGTAATTAGTCAACACTGCATCTGGAATTTAACAGCAACTACACATTGACAGATGTGGTTTCCTGTCATTTTGCATGGCAGGGGAGGGGAAAGTGTATACAACCAAACCCTGTAAACAGCAACAGCAGCAACAAAGAATAAACTGTGGAAAGATAATTGAACCGTTCCAAGCACTTTATGATGTGAGAATCTTAATAACTGGAAAACAGACATTTGTCTCATATGCTCTCTCTCCTGCTGGTGCTAAAACACCTTGGTGCAGAGTTGAAGGGTTTTATTTGCACCACAGGGAATGCCTGTTACCTCATGCATACTTCTGTAAAAATGTGTTAGTCTTTAAATAATAGCATAAAAGACCATTATATTTCCTGCTCTAACAAGATCAGTTTTGATAAAATGAAGCTTTAGGCATCCTTTTCTATCCTTAACTTGCAGCATCGTTTTGCACTTAGAGGCGACACCACAGCAGTGTGATCTGTAATACTTTTGTGAGCTCCAAGACCCTGAGTCTCTTCTGTGCTGTGGGTTCCTGAAGCAACCTCAGTCAGCAATCTTGTTAGCGTTTGGGAATTAAACTACTATTAAAGTGAAAAGAATAAATTTAGTACACATTTAGATTTATTGTTTCTAAGACTATTATTAAATTACTAAAAAACCACCAAAAAACTCTGGATACCTCTGCAATACTAGCCAGTATCCTTCCAAAAGATTCCTCAGAACCATAAACTGACAGATACCAGTTATTTATCAAAGAAGAGAAGTAGTGATTAAAGCCTGGTATCATCAGCCTTCATAATGACATTAAGAATATCAATGAAGCAAATGATTTTGATTGTCAGAGAGGTAATTGTGAAAGCTGAGCCCTTGAAGATATAATGGTCAAGTTCTCTTTAAAGATAACTAAGGAATATATAATTTAAAAAAAAATAATCTCTTTTCATTTTAATGGACACATTCAATATTTGACTTGAGATGCACATTAAAGTCCAAGTTGAAAGTGAATTCTAATTTAAAAAGCACTTTAAATCTCAACATTTAATTGCAAATATGGAAAAGAAACTGGGAGACAAAACCAACAATCAACGTAGCTGTTTCTTATGGCTGCACAAAAGCGAGTAACTTCTGAATAGCAATCAAACAGGTAAAATGAATAATTGGGTCACATCCAAACCTCAGTTCTGGCAGCTTAATTTGAGTAAAAGCTTTATGTGAGCTGTTTTGTCTAATAGAATATGTGATTTATTTTAATGCTTGAACTCTTGTTCTGTACAGACCCAAACCTCTAGGGTAAATAAGAAAGTTGGAAAGAAAAAACAATTTATCTAACCATGTTTAAAAATGGGCTTTCACTGTCCTATATTATTCTGATGATAGCTAGGATTTGTCTTTGTTTCTGTCTGTATCTGAGGTCATGTTCTAATAAGTTTTGCCAATGCTTCATTTCTAATTACAGGATGAATATAGCAGAAAATATTGCAAAGGCTGGAGCAGTTCACAATAAACACAGCTTTTCTTCTGCTACACAAACCTGTTACAACCTTTACCAATCCACCTGCAGTGTCCTGTTCATGCTGTTTGTTAATCAATCCCCCTTTCCAAACTCAAAACCAGTGAATTTAAAACCTTTAAAGTGGTAGTTTCTTGAAAGTTTTACCAAAAACCTGTGATCCTTGGTGTACGGGATTTAAGCCGCTGAGAGAAGGTTGGCTTTTCTAAGGTACTTTCTGGGATCATCTTGACATGGCCCATTTTGCAGAACACATCATTCTCAAATAAAGATATGTGTTGAAACAAAATTGGGGAAGACTCCTGAAATTTTAGTGCTTGTGGTTACTTAATAACAATCTTCTATGATCTTAGGATAGGCATTGTTATCTATTTGTAAATATCACCCACTATATTGTTTCGTTCCTCTGAAAGAGCTAAGTGATGTAAATGTGCAATGACTGTAGTGCAAGATAGGGAAGCAGTATGAGTAGAACTGCTAACACTTGTTGCATATGATGAAAACATAAAGTCAAATGAAATACTGATTTCTTGAAATGGAGTATGTATGCATTTGTGATGATTTTTTAAAATCCTTCTCTAGTCACATAACAGTAGAGAAGAGATATATTAAGGGACTTAGAGGTTCTGACATCATAGAATCATAGAATGGTGTGGGTTGGAAGCAATCTTAAAGACCATCCTAGTTTCAGCCCCCTGCCATGGGCAGGGACACCTTCCACTAGACCAGGTTGCCCAAAGCCCCATCCAACCTGGTTTGAACACTTTAGGAATGAGGCAGCCACAGTTCCTTTGGGCAACCTGTGCCGGTGCCTCACCACCCACACAGTAAAGAATTTCTTCCTAATATCCAATCTAAACCTACTCTCAGTTTGAAGCCATTGTCCCTTGTCCTGTCACTCCAGGCTCTTGCATATTGTCTCTCTCCATCTTTCTTGCAGGTTCCCTTCAGGTACTGGAAGTCCACAATTAGGCCACTTCAAAGTCTTCTCCAAGCTGAACAATCCCAATTCACTCAGCCTTTCCCCATAGGAGAGGGGCTCCCATTTTCATGGTCAGTCAGTGAAAGTTTGTTCACAAGATGATGTTCACTAGTAGAAAATAAGTTATTCTTGAGACTTTTCCAGGCAGATTGTTGGCCAAAAGAGATGCATCAATTGTCAGAAATAATTTTAAGTTCCCTTGTCATGAGTGTTATGTTCAATTATTTATTTCCTGTAATGTAAACTTTTCACAAGAATGCTTAAAATTGACTTGTACATTTAGTTAAAGTGATGTACCTCCATTCCTGTTAGTGAACTTCAAATATCCATTGGGAGATGGGGCAGTTGGGTCTTCTGGTGTAAACAGTGTTAGACCTTGTGAACCAAATGTGCACAGCCTTGTCTGAGATTGCACAGGCTGCCTGCTCTGATCCAACCAGTGTATTCTCTTTAGGAGCTTAACTGTTTAATACAGTCAAGAAGGAGGTATTTGGGTACACAGATACATTTTATGGTGACTGTGAATATGAAAGTTGGGCTTGTATGGGTTGTATTAGGAATTATAGGATGACTAATGACCCGTGTAAACTTCACCTGAGTACTGTGTTATTTTGGTTAGTTACACTTAAAAATAATAGTGATAATAAGAATATTTGCAAAGAAGCTCTCGCAAGGAAAATGGAGTGTTTATGTGGAGTGGTGAGGTTGGCTTGCTGTTTGATGTAAAACATAAAATGGAATAATGACTCTTGCCTGTGCATTGCATCAGGCAAACACCAGAAGGCAATTTTTTATTTTAAGCTGAGAAACAATATTGAAAAGAAATAAGAAGGACTTAAACAGTAGGTTTTTTACTTTCTGTCTGAGGTTTATTTATGTTCGTTAGAGCTGCAAGATGTGAAAAATCTCTTTAGTCCCTGTAATGGAGATAGAAACCTTTAACTATTTCTAGGATGCATGTTTTTAAGAAAGCTATATTTCATAAAAGAGCAAACAAACCCCAGTAGAAACAGTAGAAGGTACTTTCTATGTCATTATTTTCTTGACAGAGAACTTTATCATAAAACAATACCTTCAACCCAACTATGTTTCCTAAAGGATTTAGAAGATGCCTTGGGAAAGAGTCCTGCATAGATGCTCACACTGTAAGAATCTGAATGTTTTACCCATTCAGCAGCTTAGTTTGCACTTTTATAGTCTTTATATTTAGCAGCTGTCAATCACTAATTCTATCCTTTCTCATTTGCAGGCATAGGTGAGAAAACTGAGGAGAGTTAAAAGTTTTCTTGACATTCTAAGAACTCAAAAGGTCATGAAACATAATTAACTCTAAGAAATGGTAGAGGTTGTCAATCTGTCAGAAGCATCTAACTAAGGCAATGCTGATTGATAGCTTCTTTTAGAAGGTGTAATATCTGCATTTCCTGTGCATAAATATTACCTACATTATACGAGTTCAGAAAACTTCTTACCTGTGTAGTGGTCTATGAAATCAGTGTGACTGCTTTGTGGTCGAAGAGGTATGGAAAATAAAATCTGGGTTTGCTTCATACTCGAGATTAAATGTGGTTTATATTCCCGGGGAAGAGAATAATAGTAACTGTAAAGAGTGCAATCATGACTTTGTTGAAATGAACAAGGATTGGCATGTGAGGTCTCTCTTCAGCTGTTGCCTTGGCAATGGATAGTGCCATTATCTCCTACTGCTGAGCTAAAATGTGGCTTTGCCACGGATTTAGACCAATGACAAGCTGGTGGACCTTAATTGTGCAGCAAACACCAGTAGCAATTAAGTGAGACTATGAGGGCTTCTGATTAGGTTTGCACAAGTTTTCTCCCTAGAAGTAGGATTGCTAACTTGAGCCATAACTTCTTTACTGCTGCCATTAATTTTTCTGACTACTTAAAGAAAGGCAATAACTGTCTGTATTGTCACTTGGATGTAGTGTAATGAAATTTCAACTGGGATTTAACTGAGAAAGGAGATAAGTAATATGTCTCTGATTCTAAAGTGACTCTAGTGTTTGAGAGTGCTAGAGCAGTTTTGCTGGTGTCTTGGACATTTTCAAGACTATGCAGGAGAACCAAAACCTGTGTATTCATATTTTAAATCAAGCTCACATCAGAGATCACACTAATTGACTAAGAAAATACATTAGAACAATTACAAAGAGCAGTACCAACTTTCTCTTAGATTGAATTATAGAATCGTTTAGGTTGAAAAGGATCTTTAAGATCATTGAATCCAACTGTTAACACTGCCAAGTCCACCACTAAACCATGTCCTTAGGTGCCACAACTACATGTCTTTTAAATACCTCCAAGGATGGTGATTCCACCACTGACATGGGTAGTGTATTCCAGTGTTTGACAACCCTTTTGGTGAAGAAATGCTTCCTAATATCCAATCTAAACCTCACCTGGTGCAACTTGAGACCATTTTCTTTTGTCCTATTTCTTGTTACTTGTAAGAAGAGACTGACCCTAATCTTGCTCCCTTCAGCCTCCCATTCTCCAGGTTAAGTCACCCCAGTCCAAAAGCTTGCTTTTCTACTATTACTGTTTGATAAAAGCTTTTAATAGTTTTAGGACCAGAGTCCATTTCTTTCTTAATAGGGAATGCATTACTAGCCATTGTTAAGAATTGTGGTCTTTCTGGTCATGTGGATGAAGAGGGTTTTTTTCCCATCCTCATGCACCAGTAATAAGTCGGGTGAAGGGTGTTCAGTAACCATGTTGATGATTAGCCTGGCACTGAAGACATTCTCCTGTGCAACAAGAGTTTTTATATCACAAGCATTCATTCTGATTCTCTCCATTCCTAATCATCTACTTAGATCAGTAAGTTATTTATGATATTTAAGCTGAAGCCAATACTCATCTTTTCCTCATACTTCAGGCATTTAAAACCCAAGAGTCCCCTACAGAGGAGCCAAAGTACATTCTCTTTAAAAAGTAAGTTGTTTAAATGATTTCACACTAGTTACATCATAAAAGCATGTGCACGTGCAGCTGCCACATTGCTAGTGGCCAGTGTAACCTATATTGCTCTGGGTGATTTATAAAATTTCTAGGTGGCTCAAATGAGATTTGCTCAGATATTATTTGACAGGATTAAACCTATTGAATTATTCTACATGTGAGTTCCCTCCCTTGACTGAGTAGAACTAATTGATGAAAAATTAGTTTCTGCTGTTTTGAGATATTTTTCTCCAGCCATTCTGAAATGCATCTGCCTTCCTACTCATGTTATGACTTTATCAGTCAACTAAGTGGTCATGACTGTGAGATCACTAAGAATCACCATTGTTAGTCCTTTTACTAATTAAATTGAGTTTTCTGGAATTCAGACATTTGGAAGTAACCCAAATTAATTAATCTAGTAGAGATTCTGGAAGTAAAAAAGAAAGGAAGTGGGTGGAAATAACTGCAGCAACCTGGCCTCCAGCTTGCTAGGGAAGCCTCTCCTTCATAAAGAGGGCTCCTTCTGAAAATGGTGCAGCTTCAATAGAGAATGTGTCCTCAGAATGATTTATACAGAGTTATGCAAACAAGTTCAATTATTGCTAATGAAAGCTGCACTCCCACATGCTGACCTGAAAGGCTTCTTATTGTATAGAGAGTCTCTTTGAAAAGACACTTTGAGGGAGATGGAGTAGAAGTCAAACAGTAAAGTAAATTGAATTAGGGTACAATAAAGTCTGCTATTTACTTTTTCTAATTGATAGAGATGAAATTATCTAAATTCACATAATTAATTGTGAAGGGTCAAGGTCCTTACAAGATAATTTGAGATATAACCATGGCTTTTTTTATTCTGAAAACTTGGCTGTATTGCTCAACATGGGCTATATATTTACATAGCTGTTAGCTGTTGAACTTAGCTATTGAATTTGTTTTACTCATAATGATTATAATTGGCAGTGGATTTAAAAGGGGAAGGTGTTTCACCTAAAATCTTGCAAGAACTCTTAATTGGATAATAGTTTGAATTTTGTCTTTGCATATGTGGACAAAATATGGTAACCTTCCCAGTTGTTCTGGTTTAATCTACAATAGTTCTCAAATGCAAAATTTAAAGAGCCATTTCTTATATACATATGTGACTTATAATTGTACCATACTGTTTAAAAGAGATCCTGGGAATGGGGTTTTGGGGGAGACTTTTGGGAGAGGCTTTTTCTTTTTCCTTTTAGTTTATATCAACGAAGAATCTGTTTCATGATTGAAACCTACCAAAAAATGTAGCTGGTAGAAATATGTTTCAGATTATCCCTGTCTGTAACTTAGATAATGACTTGCTGTTGGTCAAAATGCTTTTGAAGGATTCTTCAAACATCCACAGTGCATACTTTTTGTTACTTTCTTTTATTCACTAGAAAATAGTACTGCAATACACATTGAATGGGTGGAGGTTCATCTCAACAAACTTTGAATGACTTTTTGTACACACCTGCAATAATTCTCTCTAGAATCAATACTAAATGAATTTAAATATATGGGGGAGGGGAGGTGTGTGCATGTGCATATATAGAGAGATGCCTGTGTTTATGTACAAAATAGGAAAGGAAAAAATCTTGCAAAACCAGTTAGGATTTTCTTTTTCTCTTATCTCCCAGAAGAAGCTTCAACTTGCCTTGACTTCTGCTAAAATATCTAGAGGAATTGTCTCTTGAAGATGTGGGTATCCAAAAGTGGTATTGGCAGACTGGAGGATTTCAGGATGGATTGATATTCCCTCACTGACTCTCAATCTGGTAGTAGTTCAGGACTATTACAGTGGCCTTTGGGGATAGAACTGTAGAGGACACATCAGAAACAGGAATTTATTGCAAACTTCATGTTTCCAATAGGCTTTGATATGATCAGTAACTGTGGGATATGCTATTAAACATTGCTAGAGATTTTGTCAGCTGACAGTTCCTTTAAGAAGAATATTTACTGCCCAGATCTATGGCATAATGGAGATATTTAATGTTCAGGAGGTCTTGTTTTACAGCTACATGCATCTAAAAGGAGGCTACACTTGTTTTCTTGGCTTAGAGAGTAAACTAAGAGATAAAAACCACTACAGGTTGTCAATACATTATGCTTGATACTGAAACAATGCAAAACCTAATACTTGAAATTTTGCTCTCATAATCTCTTGTGCCCCTTAACAAATAAAACCAAGTTCTCTTTGTGTTTAGAGAAACGAAAACTGTATTGAATGCAGGCAGAGCAGAAAAACAACAAATGACTGATAGGAGACTTACACTTTATGGCTGTTACATTGATGCCTAAGGATTTTATGTATTTTTTAGTGTGTATTTTATGGATTTTTAGAGCTTTAGGAGTAAGGATTTCTAA
>JAWWEW010000496.1:0-10555 GCA_035583185.1 Anabacerthia variegaticeps | reverse complement strand
GTCTGTGTGTGTGTCTGTGTGTGTCTGTGTGTGTGTGTCTCTGTGTGTGTGTGTGTGTGTGTGTTTGTCGGTCTGTGTGTGTGTCTGTGTGTGTGTGTCTGTGTGTGTGTGTGTGTCTGTGTGTCTGTGTGTCTGTGTCTGTGTGTCTGTGTGTGTCTGTGTGTCTGTGTGTCTGTGTGTCTGTGTGTCTGTGTCTGTGTCTGTGTGTGTGTATGTCTGTCTGTGTGTGTGTCTGTGTGTGTGTGTCTGTGTGTGTGTCTGTGTCTGTGTGTCTGTGTGTCTGTGTCTGTGTGTCTGTGTGTCTGTGTCTGTGTGTGTGTGTGTCTGTGTCTGTGTGTCTGTGTCTGTGTCTGTGTGTCTGTGTGTGTCTGTGTGTCTGTGTGTGTCTGTGTCTGTGTCTGTGTGTGTGTCTGTGTGTGTGCCTGTGTGTGTGAACACCTTCACTCACAGCAGCTCCTGGCGCTTTCCCTCACCTATTAAGGAGTGTGATGGCCACAGCTCCGGGGGGGTCCTGGGGGAACCTGGGGGTGGCAGACATGGCCTTGCACATCCAGGGCCAAAATTCCTGCTGAGGAAGTGGGGATGACACATCCACCCTCAGTGGTGTGAGCTCAGGGACCTCGTGGAGCTTCAGGGAGGCTCCTGCACAGGCACAGCCTCCAGGGTCTCCTTTGTCCTTGGAACAACATCAGTAACAGAGGGGGATAAATGACCCTCAAATGACCTTCAAACTCTGCCAAAGGCTGAAGCTTCAGCTTGGCAGAAGGTGATTTTTAAGGAAACTGGTGATTTCATAGGATGGTTTGGGTAGGAAAGGACCTCAAAGCCCATCCAGTGCCACTCCCTGCCATTCACCTTCCACTAGCCCAGGGTGCTCCAACTTGGCCTTGGACACTTTCAGGGATCCAGGGACAGCCACAGCTTCTCTGGACACCCTGTGCCAGGGCCTGCCCACCCTCCCAGGGCAGAATTCCTGCCCAATCTCCCATCTAAGCCCCTTGTCCTATCACTGCATGCCCTTGTAGTTGAAATAAATCCGGGAATGGTTTTGGAAGGAGAAAAACGAAGGTGAGAAGGTGAAGGGGGTGTTGAAGAGCTGGAGGGTGTGGAGCCCTCCTGTGTCCCTGCCCAGGGTCTGGACCAGGATACAGGAGATACAGGGGTAGGACATCCCAGCACTGGGAGGTGGGAGCCTCCAACCCTCTCCCCAGCAGTTTTAGCCCTTTCTTATCCTGTGGTGCCCAGAATGTCTCTGGGTGCTGGAGCCATTCAAGCCATTCGTAGCACAGGAACAACCTCAGGGGCTCCTGGGCCAGCCCAGAATTGTGTCCCTGCACAGGTGGAGAATTCCAGGCATAGAGGAAGGACTTGAGCTGAAGGACAAGGGGAATTCTCACAGTCTCTCTTGCTGGTTTTCACTTTGGGTCCATCACTAAACCTTCACAGGAGCCTGGGTGTGATCTTGCCCTGCTCGTTCTTTGGGAGGCTCTTACTGCTGGATTGAGGAATTGTTTCTGCCAGACAAACATCCATCTGCTCATCCCACACCACCTGCCCGAGGGAAGATCCTCTGAGTGGTGTTTTCTCTACTCACGTTTACTTTTCCTTCCAGAAATGGAACCGCCTTCGAGGCACGAACTCCCATCAGCATATTTTGCAAGTCATGCCTCATAAAACCTTCCCTGCATTTTTGTGGGTCATATTCAGTCATCTCTGGTTTTACTGTGACCACAACTCTTCCTTTTGGGACAATTGCATCACATCTCCTGCCTCCCAGGATGGCCACCCTCGCCTTTAGTCCCCAGGGTGTCCTACTGTAAATCTCCTCCAGCCTCTCCACTGCAGAGAAACAAAGAGCCCGACTCTGCAAATTGGCTGAAAGAGCTCTTTGTTCTCCCTCTGTAGCACAACTTTCCAGACCGCTGGTAACCACTTCAAGTTTCACTTTTTTTAATTTTTATTTTGCTTTTTTCATCTTGGCATTTAGTAATTTTTGTCATTTCCAGCTCCTTGCAGTAACTATTTTGAGTGTGGAAAGTTTTAAAGCAGCAGAGCATGATAATTTTCACCCAGGAGTCCTAAAATAATTGGCTAAGGCGAGAACTGGCCCAGTTGTGCTGATTTTTCATCATCGTGGATTACTGGGAGATCTGCAGGAAATTGAATGGATTCCAACATTCCAGGGCTCCAAAAAAAGTCTCTCTAAGTGGGATATTTACTGCTCAGTTAACTTTCTGCTGCTCCCTGCAAACTCCACTGGTCAAGGACTCAAAAGGAGGATGAGGGTGTGATTAACACCAGTCAATAACATCTTTTCTGCTGTTTTCTTCTTTTCCTTTGTTTTGCTGGGAATTAGGCCTTGTAAAAAAGAAGAATCGATTTCTGCTAAGCTTTGGGTCTCCTGTTGCCCAACATTCTGCTACATTTATGGCGAGCCTTGTGCCAAAGTGCTGTTCAATGGGCTGAGGTTGGGTGAGTTGACAGCTCTCAAAGAGCCCCCAGCAGAGGGGAGGCACCGCTCAATGGGGACGTCGCTGCTGGATCGTGCCAAGGCTGAGGCCACGCCAAGTTATTCAAGATTCTTAGCAATGATCTGGAAGGAAAGCGCTGCTGATAATTGCAGATGTCACAAAGATTGGCAGGGCAATCAACAACGGTGGGGACAGAGCAGCCAAGGGAAACCTGATTTCCTTCATAAATTCAATTCAGACAATGGGGGGTTTGAATCCATGAATCCATTGAATTAAACCCAAATGGCTCCAAAATACAGGACCACTTGTGGGAGCACGGCTTCCAACAAGGGGGTGGGTGTGGATCTTGGATGGGGGAAGCTGGGCAGGAGCCCCCAGAGCAGCAGCAGCGAAAAAAAGGGGCTTAATGTGATGTTAGGAAATAGTAAAAGGGGAATTAAGAAGCAGGAGCTTGGAACGGACTTTCCCTGTGTTTATGGCTGGAAGAAAGTCCTCAGTTTTGGTGCTGACATTTCGAAAAGGTTATTAAACATTAGAGGGAGTGGAGTGGGCAGTGGAAGTCCTTCCAAAGGCTGTCAGCGGTGGCAGAGCTGCCTCCCAGACAGCGAGCTCGGGGTTCTCGGCTCATCCGAGGCACATCGAGAGATAACTTGATTACAGTGCCCAGGAAGCAGCGCAGGGAAAAATACCAAGTACTAAAGGGCTCTTTAATCTTGCAGCGAATGACAGAACGAAGCCCTGCTAAGTGGAAGTCGGAGCCAGAGCCATGTAAATGAGAGAGGCGGCTGGTTCGTGGAGCAGCCAGGCTGATTAGCCGCCCAAAGACACTGTGGTCACTCGCAGGGAACATTGTGTCAGCACCTCCCGCCTCTGGGAAATGCCATTTCCGATTGCTTTAGCCCCTGGAAAAGAGTTTGCCCATTCCCCAGCAGCCCATTTTCCCGCCGGGGTGGGGATTAGCGGGGATCGCTGCCCAAGGCAGGGGCACTCCAACCCTCCCCGCAGTGCTCCTGGCAGGGTGGCAGGACTGCCTAAGCCCAGCCTGGCCAGGCAGGGCTCAGAGCTGCCTTTCCCAGCCAGCCAGGGCATCCTCAGTCCATCCCCTATTTATTCCACCGTGCCCTAAATCCCCGGCGCGTTTCCCCGGGAACACCGAGGAGAGCACAGCCCTCCAAGATTTAAGGTCAGCTTTGTAGGTACAAGATTGGAAGCAAGAGGTGAGGAGTAAAACAAATACAAAACACAAACGGAGCTGAGGTTTAACAAGCAAACACCTCCCCTGGCATGACTCTGCTCTCAGAGCTGGCGATAAACATTCACACCCCAATCCATCTCGCAGGTGTTATCCTCATCTCCCACACTTCCCTTCTCCTCCTCCTCCTCCTCCAAGCCCTGGCTGAGGTTCCTTGGAGCTTTCTCTCACACATGGAGGTGCTAATCCCAGTGTTTCCTCTGCACAGCCAGGTCTCCTGGGGCCTTAAAGGATGACCGTGGTTATCCCCCAGCTCATCAGTGACTCCAATGCTTGTGATGACTTTTCTTGGACTGAGCAGTGAATGTTTTAAAAGCAATTCCCACTTTTTTTTTTATTTTTTTCCAGGCTGCCTGGCTGGTGTGGCTGCCACCCACCCAGCTGGATGGTTGTTTTACCACGGGTTGCTAAGTTGCTCACACTAAATATTATATGAGCCATCAGGTACACAGACGCCTCAGAAGCACATTCTGGCTCCTTCCCAGCTTCTTGCAGGGACCACACACCACGCTGGGGAACGCAGATGGCAGCGTGGAACAAGTGGTTTTCCCAACTCCTGCCCGTGTTGGAACACAATGGGAATGCTGGGAACACCACTCTGGGCACAGGGTGAAAGTGTCACCTGGAATGTCCTGCCAGATGATCCCATGGGGGACACCAGGCTTGTCCTTCTGCCCCAGTGTGAGTTGTCTCTTTGCAGCACCTTCAGGGTACTGGGAATCTCCCAAATTTCAGTGGAAGGGCCAAATTATTTCTGTTGAAATTTAGAACCCTTCGACCAGAAACCTGTGCCATGAGCAAGGAGGACCTGAAGACCTGAGAGGTGGAGAGAATCAGGGCAGACCTCAGCTCCTCCAAACCCTGCAAGAGATTGGGAAAGGGACAAGCTCTGCAAGGAAGAAACAAGAGAGGAGAAGAGCCCTGGGATGGGCTGATGTGCTGAGGGAACTGCACACAGGATTTCTTGGTTCCCCTTCAACCTGTGTCCTACAGAATCCCAGGATATTCTGAGCTGGAAAGACCCCCAAGGATCATCCAGCCCAACCCTCAGCCGTGCCCAGGACCAGCCCCAAGAGTCACCCCCTGTGCCCCAGAGCATCATCCAAGCCCTCCTGCAGCTCTGGCAGCCTTGGGGCCGTGCCCACTGCCCTGGGGAGCCTGGGCAGTGCCCACCACCCTCTGGGGGAAGAAGAACCTTTGGCTGAGATCCCCCCTGACCCTGCCCTGACCCAGCTCCAGCCCTTCCCTGGCTGCTGTCTCTGCTCTTAGTGTTTCTTTGAGGAATGCCACGTGTGTGACCCTCAGGCTGAGTTACTTTTGCCCACTCCTGTTCTCAAAGAGTGAAAGGAAACAGCAGAGAAGATGAACTTTAGGATGGGTGGAGGGAGTACAAATCAGGGACTGAGACCCCTCCAGGGGCTCAGCATGGGGATGTGGGGCAGACCCCGGTGGGTGCAGCACGGGAGGGACAGGATCCACGTGGCTGAGCCCTGGATTGCTCCTCTTCTCCACCAAGAAGAGTTCCTAGCAGGCCTCACAAAGGGGAGATGGAAGGAGTGGAGGGAGGCCCGAAGAACAGAGAGAACATTTGCCGCAGGCTCTGCGTGCGTGCCATTTATTTGATCTAATAAATTAAGCATTATAGCAGAGCCCACCACGGCTCTCTGCACAGCACCTGGGTTTTTTGCCTCTGTTGCAATTATTTCATCTGCCAACACAAACAATAAATTCTGTCAGAGCTCTTTTTAGTGCATTGTACACATCTCTGACTGGTGCTTAAGGCAGGACACTCTTCCTCGGTTTTAGCCAAGACTTTGATTAAGAAATATTCAGGGGGGGGAAGAAACAACACTTGTTTGAACAGGACAGGAGTGGGGGAGGGTGATGGAGTACAATGAAAAAGAAAACCTTGTCACTATGTCATGTTTAATTTGGTTCCTTGCCAGGGTGCTAAAATTCAATTCAGATGCATGATCACACCTTAATGAATTCGATGGGGAAATTAAAATTTAACTATCTGCTCATGAAATGTTCATGCTGTTGGTTGTGTTTAATGACTAAAGACAGGATATGTTGAGTCAAAGAAAGGGAGATACGAGGCTGGTCTGCTATCAGGACACTCTATAAAATTTATTTAATCCTCTGGGTTTCATATTGAGAGGTAAATATGGGCTTAGACGTAAAATGGGATCCTAGGAAGTTTAGGAACAGGGCTTTCCCACAGGTGTGTGTGAGGGATGTGCTCAGCACCTTCAGGAATTCCAGGAGAGTCGATGGGCTGGGGAAGAAACCTGCAATGTGGGATTGGGGCTTTGATTTACACCTCTTGAGTGCCCTCAAAGGTGCCCCTGGGCCCAGCCCCACCCTGCTCTGTCCCTGTGCTCTGTGGTGCTGCTCAGCAGGGGCTGGCCCCTGGTGGCCCTGGGCACAGCAAGCCTGGCTGGTAGTCCCCCCTCAGAGGGACACTGCAGCCCTCCCTGGATCTTCAGCCTTCCTTCCCTCCAGGACAGGGTCGTGGTGAGCACATTGGAGTGCCTGGAGATGGCATGGGGGCTGGGAACAAGCAGTGGGACTCAGTCATGAGTGGTTCCCCTTCAACAGCAACTTGGACGGCTCAAGAAGACACTCACAACTAATGAAGGACCTTGTGTCATTCTTAAAGGTCCCCAGTGGTGGTGGAGATCCAGCTCATGGGGACTCCTGATGGCTCTCAGGTTCTTGAGTAAATCATGGAAAGACAGAATTGTTGAGGCTGGAAAAGCCCTTTGAGATCATCCAGTCCAACCATTCCCTGGCACTGCCAACGTCCCCACTGCCCCATGTCCCCATTTGCCACATCAACATGGTTTGTGAATCCCTCCAGAGATAGAGACTCCCTGTGCCAGGGCTGGACAGCCCTTTCCATGAGGAATGATTGATTGAGGTGCCTGGAGTCTCATGGGAAGGAGGGATAGACAAATGTCACATCTGGAGGGCTGACACTGTCAATGCTCCACTGGGTTTGGCAGAGCTCAGCTGATTTACCCCAGCCAAGCATCCACTCCTGAGCTGCTCTGGGGGTGTGGGATGGACCAAGAACAACAAAGGAACCTGCAGGTATCAAAGGAAAGGGGATTTTAATACATAAATGAGAAGAGCTGTGCCCTCCTCAGCCCCACCAAATCCTGCTCCAGGCTCAGCCCTGGCCACAGAGCCTTTGCTGTCAGCAGGGAGTTCAAATCAGCTCCATTGAAGCCCCAAGCAGTGAGTGAGTCCCTCTAAAATATATAAAATATAGTCCCACTCAAGAAGCTGGGGCAGAGGGAGGTGGGTCAGCGGTGTGGCTAAATGAAAACCATCAGTGCTTTGACTCTGTGATCTTTGCAGACTTACACAGAAACTGCCCCACTGATCACTGAACACTCCATAAAACCAGGAGTGGGAGGCCTGGAGTGCTGCTGGATCCAGGGAAAGAGCAATCTGCCTGCAGATGTCTGAGAAAAGAAGCATAAAAGGAAATAAAAGAAGAGGTCCAATAAAAATGGCTGTGGAGGAGACTGGAATAGCAACACATTCCAGCCTTGTCTCCTCCATTCCTGGGAAACAGGAGGAGAGTCAGGGAGAGCCCCAAACCTGCAAGGGCTGGGAACACCAGACATTTCTCCAAATGTTACTAATTTCTGCAGATAGAAATACTTTCTTTGCTCAAAGACAACCTGTGAGGAATCTTTGCACTGGTTTGCTTGACATTCCCTATTAATAAATGTTCCTGCAGCCTCAGGAGGAAATTCCACCTCCTCCTCCTTCCAGGATGCTGGGAAGCACAGCAGAGGACCTCCTGCCTCCAGAGGCCCCCTTGTCTTTCCACCTTGTAGCAGGGGAGAGTTGAGCTGAAAACATGGCACATCTTCAAGATTTATTCATTAAAAAAGTTTTAGAGGCAGATCAAAAGCTGAGGGGATAAGTGTTAAATATTAGACTTTGTCATCTAAGTAGATTTCTTGTAATCAAGTGGTTTGTTTGTAAAATGGAATTTTCGTTGCTATTAGAGAGCCCAGCCAAGCCTGAAATCCCTCGTGCTGCAGGAGGAACATCCCTGTGGGTCCCTTCCAGCCAGGATATTCTGTGCATTCTGTGGCTCTGTGACCTGCACAAGGCAGGAGCTTTTGCAGGGCTTAGCAGTGTGTGCCTGATGCTCAGACCTGTGTGCCCAGCACTGAGAGGGCAGCCAACAGCCTGAAGGGCCCCTCTGGGATGTGGGAGAGCTCCTGAATTGCAAGGCAGAGGCTGGAATGCTGCAGGGAGCGTGGTGGGAGCAGGGAAGGGGGACACAGCCCCTGGAGGAGGGAAGGGAAAGGGCTCCTTCCCTGTGGCTCTCCAAAATCTGTCCCATGGACTGTCCACTCTCGAGCAAGCAGCCCTGGCAGCCCTGCCATGCCTTTCCTGTCCCGAGGGCAGATTGTTATCTTCAGATATGCAAAACGATGCAAATGAGGCTATAAGGATGTTAATTATGCTGAAGGAATTAACTGCTCATTAACTTAAGCTTCCTGCTCGGTTATGTTCATTACTGTCCCTCCTTTTCCAGCGAGAGGGACCAGCCGGGATGCTCCCACATTCCCTCCTTCCCACAGCCTTCCCACGCCTGTCCTGCCCCACGAGGCTGCTCAGCCCTTCCCATCCCCAGCGGTGCTCCTGGCTGGGACAGGGACACATCTCGGGGCACTGCTGAGGGCCACGCTGAGGTCCCCAAAAGGGCAGGACAGCTCAGGGAGTGGGACCTGCTCCCTCTGTGTCACTGCACGAGTGGCACCAAACCGGTTTGTGTCCCCACACCGCAGTTTCCCCCCTGCAATGTAAGAAGGCTGATGGAAACCCTGTGATGGACAGGAGGCACTGGAAGCCTGGGGAGGTGTCAGTGGTGCAAGAAGATGGGGCAGAGGTTGGGAAATGCCTTGTGGAGAGTCTTGTTGTGACAACCAAGGAAACAACTGGGCCATTGAACGCCAACAGTTGTTGCCATCCCTTGGTTTCGTCCACAGGGATGCCCGGACTGATATCCCAAGTCATTCCTCACGCTGGCAGCTTTCATCCCTTCCCACTCAAGGAAGGCCTGTAAAGTGGCTTCGTTAAAACAATTAAATTAACGAGCAGCGTTTCCACCAATGCCGGCCCCGTCAGCGATGGCAGCGCTGGGAGCTGCGAGCGGTGCCTGCCCCTGCCCTGCCATCCATCAGCCAGAAGGGTCGGGTCTGCCAGCCTCGTTGGTTCAAACATTTAAATGAGAGGTTGCTGCACTTCAAGACAGAGGAAATGTTGCCAAGGGATGTATCTGAAAAATCCCAGCTCAGCGTGACACCTCTCAGAGGGACGTTCAGGCTCATCTGCACGCCCAGATCCCCAGCCCTGCAGGCTGGATGTGCCTGAAATACATGGAGATCTGCTCCAGAGACAGCAGGAAAGGAGCTAAAGCCAAGCTGGGAAGGAAAGAAGGGGAAGGAAAGAGTGAGCAGCTTCTCCAGCACCAGGAGAAATGGAGAGAAGCTACACAAGGTCAACCTGCATGTCCCTCTCTTGTGCCAGCCAGACAGCTGTGACCGTCGGGCAGGGATGTGGCAGGGCAAACATCCATCCCACTGCCCTCCTCCAGTGCCCCCCCAGCCTTTGCACATCAGGAGGGGTCTCTGTGCACCCTTTCCCCTCAGTGCCTTTCCTTCCATCCCACTCTCCCACTGCAGTTTCACAGCAGATTCCTACAGAAGGAGTCCCAGGGTGAAGGAGGCGCTGCCTCCTGCTGCCACCTCTCCCATCCCCTACATCTCTCCCTGCAGGAGATGAGCCAGGACAGATGCCCAGCTCCCCCTGCCTTCCCCTGGCAGGGTGTGCTCCTGGAGCAGCACTGAGAGGGCTGGCTGGGCAGGCACTGCTGCATCCTCATCCCACCCTGATTTTGGTGTATCCCCATTTTATTTGCCCAAGTGAAGCCAGGTGGGACAGCAGAATGGGAAACCTTTCAAGTTTGGGTGTTTGTCCTCCTTAGCTGGCTCTGTTCCCCCTGGGGCAATGCTTGGAGCACAGCACAGGGATACAGGGAACAAAAATTTGCTTCCAGAGGTGGGAAACATCCCTCCCTCGTGCATTGGTGCTGCTGAGATTGACAGCCCAGGAACCTTCTGCTCGGTGTGCTCAGCAGACCTGGGCCAGCACTGAAGCCACTGTCCCAGCACAGGACTCAGTGCTGGAGAGCCCCAGGGCAAAGGCTGCTCCCCAAGCCAAAGGGGAGCTGCCAGGAGAATCTGGGAGCTGGGAAAAAGCAAAACAGCCCTGGAAGAATAAACTTAATACAAAGAGTGAGTGGTTTGTGGAAGGGAAGGTCCAACAGCAGCTCCTTGTAGTCTGTAATTACCAACAGGGGAAGGGGGCTGATGCTGGGAGGTGCTTTCATCCAGCCAGCAGAAAAAAGCCTGGCGAATCCAAGGGCTGGAGGCTGAAATTAGCACAAAAATACACTAATGTAGGTTGGAAATATCTAAGGCTGAAGGTAATTAACAGCCTCTAATGACTGCTGCTCAGGCTGGGCTGTGCTGCTTCTCTCTGCTCCTGCTCCACGGCAGAGCCTTCTCCAAAGCCCTGGGAGCTGAGCTGGGATTTACCTGGATGTGAGAAGACACAGGAAGGTCCTGACCAGTGTGTTCTCCAGCACCCGTGGCCCCATGGACTTCATACTCCTACTTCAGCATTGCAGGAGGAGACACGAGGACTCAAAGCCTGTTAAAATCCCAGGAGATGCTGAGCTGGAAGGGACCCCCAAGGATCATCCAGCCCAACCCTCAGCCCTGCCCAGGACCAGCCC
>JAWWEW010000495.1:0-10569 GCA_035583185.1 Anabacerthia variegaticeps | reverse complement strand
CAAGGCCAGGTTGGACAGGGCTTGGAGCACCCTGGGCTGGTGGGAGGTGTCCCTGCCCATGGCAGGGGTGGCACTGGATGGGTTTAATGTCCCTTCCAGCCCAAACCACTGGGTGGAAACCACTGACCAAACTCCAGCCTCTCCAGCCCCCAGGGCAGGCTTTGCAACTGAGCCTCTGTTTGCCTGCTGATTGATTTATTTATTATACACTTCTCTCATCACCTACACAAAGTCTAATATTTAAGTTTTTCAGACAGGGTCAAAGCAGCTTGGAATTGAAGGTGATTCTTTAACTCTGGATTTTAAAAAAACCAAACACCAAACCCAAACCAAACCCAAACCAAAGCCACCAGATGCTGCAGAATAAAAGTGATACTGCTCTAACCACATGAAAAATACTATCATGACAGCTGCAAAAAGAGTATTTCTGGTTCTGAATGGCTGTCTCCTACAATCAAAGCTCCCTGGCAAGAACTGCCACAGAAAACACTCGTGCCCCCCTCCCCTGTAACAAACCTATGACTGGGGGGGAAAAAAACCCCAAACTCACAATATTAATAGAATTATATTGGCAGATTACAAAAAGAATAAATTGTGGAGTAGAATTACATTTAAAAAAAAAAAAAAGGACCAGGTTCTTGATCAAGCACTAGAAACTGGAGACTAATTATGTTGACTCAGAGCAAAAAGCCCATCGAGCAGAGGAATGTTATCACATTAATAGTAAATAACAGCAGTGCTTTTCAACTCAAACAGCCAATCCACACCAGGAAACTCCTTCTGGAGGAATAAAAACCCCAGGAAAACCTTGTTACACTGCAGGGCATTCTGCTGATATCCCTCTGGCACAGGTTGTGGTGCTACAGAAACCTCTGAACAACCAGCAATCAATTCGAGCTCAATCCCTTCTGCAGGAAACCGACCTGGTCTTTTCTCACCTCACTAACCAGAAGTCAGGAAAAAACCAAACCCAAACCAAGCAGAAAACAACCAACACAACCAACCAAAGCAAACCTGCCTGCTTGTCTGCAAGTGACATAGTTCATGGTTCAAAAATATCCTGAATGACACAGGCAACAGCAGCCACTCCAAGAGGACCGACAGCTCTTCTCCTTAGAAATAAAGATTGAAGAAAAGCATCTTTTTTTTATGAAACCCCAGCTTTTTAAGTCCAGAAAACACTCAGAGCTTGAAACCTTCCTAGTCCGAGCCTCAGCCTGCAACAGATTTTGCAGCCGAGTAATGAAGCCTTTTAAAATATGGTTTATTATGGCAATACTGGCAGAGCCTTCATTAAAGTGGGTGCCACAACAGCAGAGCTGCTTCCCCAACAAAGGGATCCTGCAGGGAGCAGCAGGCACTCGCTGACCTCTGCACTGAAGTGCTTCTATCCCAGCCCACCCTCTCAAACGGGGATGAGATGACTCCCAAATCCCTCTGCACACCCCAGGATGGGTGACACAGCAGTGGCACCTGCAGTGGTTTGAAACCCTCACCCATCATCTCCTACAGCACAATTGCTGCTGCCTGGGAAGGAGAAAGGACCTTTAAGCCAGGCTCGCAGGTCTGAGGTTTAATTCCACTTTGCCACGTAGATCATGGAGAATTAAGCTCAATAATATTCCTGCCTTTATTGACATTTCCCAAAGGAAATTCTGCCTGAGTTTTACCCCATGGCAATTGGAGAATCACCTGCTCCTTAGGGGGGAAAAAAAAAGGGAGGCTTTGAGAAAAACGAGGCTAAAAGCTGCTGAAAAATGGGTCGAGGTGGGTAGAGTTTGATAAACACCCAAATAACCCGGGTCTCCCTCCCTCCATGGCAGGAATTCCGAGCCTGCCTGCGTGTAAAACACGCTCAGGACTGTTCCCAGGACACTTCATTGCAGCAGGAGCTCCATGTGTCTACATTTAATCCCACAGTTCCTCACCCTGAGGCAAACAGGATTCTTTCCCAGTCAATTCTGTCCATTGCCCAAGAACTCTGGCTGTCCCTGGGGAGACTGTGGGAAGAGCCTGCAGTAGCCACACCAGGGATCCCGGCCACATCCTCAATGTCACTGCCCAGGGGAGGGAGGGAAAGGGGCTCCTTCTGCCTCCAGGGTGAAGGGATGCTGACTGTGCCAGGGGGAGGCTGAAGGCTCATTGAATTCAGGCTGCCCTTGGACACAGACACCTCTCAAGGGGCTTTTTGGTCAGGCACAGCATCCCCTCAATTCCTGCAAATGCCACCTGGCTGTCAACAAATGTGCCCACTGCCACCTTCCTTCTGGATTTGGTCCTCCCCCAAAAAACAGAGACATCAGGAGGGTGCAGGACACGGGGTAAATGGTGCCAAGAAATGCAGCCCCCCCAGAAAGGTGTGCCTTTGTCTGGGTTAGCCCAGGGGGTCGTGCAGTGAAAGAGGAGCAGAGGCAGCAAGGCAAGGGCCACAAAGACATGAAGGATTGAAAAGTCTGCAAAGGAAAAGCTCATGGCCTGTGCTCCATCCAGCCCACGCAGGGGAAGCCAAGGGATAGCTCCATCCCACGGGGATTGCCTGAGCATGGGAAACAAACCTTTGACTACCAGGATCTGACGGCTGGCTAAATGCACTCACTTGGAGGGAGAAGTCAATCAATCAAAGGAAGGGAATGGGAGACCTCCTGGCCTTCCCAAAAGCTGAAAGATCCCAAGGCCAGAGCAAAGCCCACTCAAACATACCGAGCATCCTTGGGCTCATCCATCACTGGAAGTGTTTGTGCCAAGACTGGCTGCTGCTTTCCACACTGGTCCCAATTAAAACAGCCCTACAGCCTGCAGGGGACTGTTTTATCTGCTCAGAGGGGTCCCCTTGGGCTTTCTAATCTGTAATCCCATTCCCAACCATGGAGCAGCGCTGCTGTGGACTCTCCCTGGTTCCATCCCTGGAAGTGGCATGCAGAGCAGGATGTGGTAAATAGAAGCACCCAGCACTTATTTTTAAAGCTGGCTGGGATGAGGGAGGGAGGAAAGACTGTTTGTGGGTGGTTGAAATGAATGCTCTATATTTAATTGCCTGCATTCGTCAGATGACACGGCGAGAGGCACAGAGCAAGGCTCAAACAATGAAGATTTACTGAGAAAAGGCAGCGATGGCACTGGTTTGGGACGAGGGAGGATGGCCCGTTCCTCAGCCAGCCAGTTCATTTTCCATTCAGCAGCTTCCCCCAAAGCCTGGCAGTGAAATACGGGTTGATTCACACTGGCCTTGGTGACATCATAGTTAAGGACGTAGCAAATGCCTCTGTCCCACTGACAGAGTCCGGTGTGGGAAAGGGGAACAGAACTGAAAAAGAGCCCTGTCTGAGCAGGGGCTCTGGGCATTGAAGTGGCTCCAGCCTGCTCCCCATCTCTTTGAATTCCTGCTGCCTTTGCCAGGCTGGAGGTGGCCAAGTGGCTTTTTTAAGCTGTGACTCCAACACGTGTCACACCTGGCAGGGCAGCCAGAAAGCTTGGCTGGGTTTGTCTCCTGAAGGCCAATAAATCCACCTGGCCCCAAAAGGCATTCCTGCAGGAGTCCCTCCGTGGTGTCCCTCCAATCCTCCCCACGACCAGCAGGCAAAAGATGCTCCTGGTAATTAGACAGACATTGGACTGGGACAAAGTCAGCTCAGTGGGAAAGGGCAGGAGTGGGGAAATGATCAAAGTCAGTCGTGAAAACAGACAAAACTAAACATTTTGCTCGTGTTTATCCGACGGGGCTCCAGCAAACAAACAGGAATGAGCGTTTTAATAGTACATTTCACAGCCTAGAGGAAAACCATACAAAAAGGAAGGTCTAATTCCAAATCTCGGGCAATTTAGGAGCATAAATGAAAACACTCAGTCCTTCTCCGACATGAGCAGTCTCCTACTTGGGGAGGGGAGCTCCTTTCCAAATGGACAGGAAGGGATTCAACACACAAACAGAGCACATTCACAGCCAGGCAAGCAAGGAACAGCCCAAGGAGGCCCCATTGTGACAGGGCAGCAAAGGCTTGTCCGCCGTGTGTGCGTGTTGGTTCCAAGTGCAAAAAGTCACATCCATTTTTAACCAACCCCAAACACACGTGGTGGGTTCATTTCTGCTGAGCCTTCAGCTCAGTGGGCCGTCAGGAGAACCCGAGGGGAAGGGTAGGACGTTCCACAGCTTTTCTTCTGCACGACAGAGCCGAGCCTCACGCAGCTCTGGGAACAGCAATGCTCAGCCTGGCGTTCCCAGCAACTCCAGACTTCCTCCACTGGAGGGCTGAAGTGAAACTAAACACCAAAAGCTATGCAAATCACCCCCCAAAAACATAAATCTGTGTCCCAGCCAGCAATTCCTTCCCAATATGCCATGTAACCCCAGGCACAGCACTCTGAAAACTGCATAAACCCAAAGCATTCCTCAAACTACTGCAGATCAACCAGGCTTAAGAAGAATAAGCCAGAAAAACAAAATAAAAATAAAAGACCTAGAAACTGGTTTTTTGCACGGCTTCCAGAATGCTTCATCCCCTGTGCTGCTTGCATCTGAGCACAACCCTTAATCCAGGGGTTTATTTCCCCATGGGTTCCCCTCCTCCCTTTTCCAGGGATTCAGCAGGAGAGATTTCTCCCTGGTGCTCTGGGAGGATCTCCCTGATCCCAGCACCACTCTGGGAGGATTTCTCTGATCCCAGCACTGCTCTGGGAGGATTGCCCTGAGCCCAGCCCTGCTCTGGGAGGATTTCTCTGATCCCAGCACTGCTCTGGGAGGATTGCCCTGATCCCAGCACTGCTCTGGGAGGATTTCCCTGATCCCAGCACTGCTCTGGGAGGATTGCCCTGATCCTAGCACTGCTCTGGGAGGATTTCTCTGAGCCCAGCCCTGCTCTGGGAGGATTTCCCTGATCCCAGCACCACAGAGATGTCCCATAAGCCTGGGATCCTGCTGGGAGCAGCAGCCAGCACTCCCAGGGCTCTGCAGCTTTGGACGCATGGCAGGTTGTCCCATCCCACTGGGAGCTGGTGCAAAGGAGAGATGTCCTCTGCCCCTTCTCACACCCCCACACTTCTCTATCTACTGGAATTGGCAGTGGCTTGGATGCCACCACCAATTTTTAGCAGTGGGAGGAAAGACCCTGTGATCCAGCCTTTTTTCATGGATCACATCCTGTTCTTACCAAGGATGTGCCACTGAGTGCCAGGTTGCCTTTCAGAGCAGTCAGACAGGGAATGAGGCCCCTCAGCACCAATAATTGGTTATTACTCATCCCCTTGGGAGATGAGATGCTCAGGAACTCATGAAAGCTGCTCGTTGTCTTCCACTTCCCCCTTTCAAGAAGCTGCTTGAGGTGCAGGACACAAAACCTGGCAGGCATGTGATGGCTGGGAGGGAGAAGTGTAACCACAGGGCTCAGAAGAGACGTGCAGGAGTGCCTGTGCTAAATCATGTGGCCCAAAAAAAACCACCCAGCCCAGGACCCACCAAAAGAACCCCAATCCAGCCAAGAAGGGAGAAGTGAGTCGAGGGGAGGACGTCCAAGGCAAACGTGGAAGTGGAAGGGAGGGTGTGTGGTGCTGTGGATGTGACTCAGCAGAACAGGGGCTGTCGTGTGTGTTGGTGGAGGGACAGAGCCCATACTGCAGAGGAAGGGGCAACAATCCACCCTCTAGAATGGGATTGCAGTTCCATTTGTTCTCCTGGGGATGCAGCACAGAACGTCCCTCCCTTTATGGGGACTGCAAACCACGACCCTGCCCCACGGGAGCTGCTGAGCCCAGGGGGAGAGCCCAGTGCTCCTGTAGTGATGGAGGAGCAGCCAAGGGAAAAAGGGAAATATAGAGGAAATAACCCCCCCATGAGTGAGACTGTTTAATGTTGTATATAAATTGGCATCCATAAATCTGCAAATGCCTCTATTTACAAACTGCAAGAGACCAGAAAGGGCACTGTGCAGACACAGGGACATGGCCAAGGCTGTGCTGTCCCCAGCACTGTGGCACAGCCCCCACCCACAAAAGTCAGCAGGTTTAAGACCAGCAGCTATATTTGACACACTTGTACTTCCCTTTTCACACCAGAGCTGTCACGTGTGCAAATGCTACAGGAGGCTGAAAGGGGAAGGTGGACAAAGAGTTTTAAACTATCAATTAAAAAAAAAAGAAAGAAAGTGTTTGATCAGTCCCAAGAGATGCCCTTAATCACTTGGATGTGATCCGAGCAGGAGTTTATTAATGCTTTGGAGTTAAACATCACGTGGAGCAGAAACCCCAAGCAATGTGTTTCCTTGGAGGACAGACTTCTCTGCTCAGGCACCCATCACAGGCTCTGTGTTTGGACTAGTTCCTGTCACTCTTCCTCTCCAGCCATGCCCATCTCATCAATCAATCAGCAGGGAGTTTTCTGATGGAAATACATCATTCTCCATCCAGAAAGCAGCGAACTCGTGAGACAGGGACAGCCAACACACCTACAGAGGGCTCTGGTGGGAACTCCTGAACTCCACCAGAATTCCTCCAGGTGCTGAGCATTCAGAGGAATTGTGATGTGCCTTCCTCTCTTATTTTCTCCCTCCAAACACTTGTGAGCTGGTGGCAGCTGGTCCCTGTCTTGTTTTAGAGTGTCCAGTGCCTCGATGATTTTGACACATGATGGGGAAAAACAAACAAGCAAACAAACACCAAGCCACTGTGCTAGCAGAATAACTTGATTCATAATAGATTGAGCTGCTTAGAAAGGTCTGCAGTTTGTCCTACCAGTTCAAACTTTAATGCTGCACTGTGTGGTGCTGCCCAGCTATGAAACCAAACCTCTGGGTTCATTCTCTGCAATATTTGGTAAAATATGCCTCTGACATGCCATGGTAATAAGTTTCTTTGCCTGAAACCACGTTCTTCTTTTTCCTTCCTTATTTTCGGCTAAAATATGTGCTTTGGTGACAAAGGAAGGCTAACACAGGACGTGGGGAACAAAGATAAACTACCTCATTTCTCTCTCATATCACGACTCCTTTTAGAGATCTAAAACACACCCAAGGGGAAGTACCACAACTTTTCTCCATGGATTTCATGTCCAGCTCTGGGTCATAAAATGATCTCTCCCGTGAGCAGTTTGCTTTCCTTGGCTGGTTTAGGGGCTGTGCAGACACAGAGAGCCCACTCTGTGTTCCCACCGTGGCATTGTCCCCGTGCTTTGGTGTCTCACCTGCTGCTCTCACGAAAAGGGGCAGAACCCAAAGCAGCACTTTGAAGAAGAAGAGGAGCAGAGAAGCCCCAGAGAGGGTTTGCTGCCCCAAAAGTGAGCCCCCCTCAGCCCTTGCCTGGTATTCAGATCAACCGAAAATACAATCACCCCCACAAAGGAGTGAGAAAAATGAAATGGAAGGAAAGCTGGGTACATTTGTAAGGCTTCCCCCACAACCAGTCTTCAAGTGGGTCACAAGTTGTGGTGTGTTTCTTTAGTTTGATCCCACCTTCCTCCCTTGTGCATCCTGTGTCTCCCCTCACGACTGCCCAAAGGATCTAGACATGCAGAAAAATGGGTTCTGTGTTCTGAAAATACACAGAGAAATTAAAGCAGCTGCACCTGAGTGCAAAGGGCCTCCTCTCTGCCAGGATTGCTGTAACTTTCATAAATCAGACACACAGTGGAGCACACGACCCAAAAACCTGGTTCTCCAGCCACTTTTGTGAGAAGGGAAGTCTCTGCCCCAAATGTGACACAGTGGGGGGAAAAATGTCATGGTTCCTTGAGAGTTATTGACAGATCAGCTGCAACCCACCAGAGGCTGGGGAAAAAATACCAGATGGGATAAAAAAAATTAAAAAAAACCCCTTGCTATTAGTACATCGTACCAAATGCTGTGTCCAAAAGCCAAACTCTCCCCTCCTCCTGCTCCAAAATAACTCAGCACATTATTTGGGAAGCTGTTTGTGCCTTTATGGACGGGGACTGTGGACTCCAAAAGCTAAATCTGACAAAGGCCAAGGAAATAAAGAAGCCCCAGCAGAAACACTGATGTCATCAAATGCTGCCCAGGTTTCTCTGCCTTGGGAGTTCCATCAAACAAACCCAACAAGGCAGGTACTCCCTGCAAATTGAGGCTTAAACCCCCCAGCCTCTGTCATTCAGGCCTGACATTTGACTTTCCAGGGAAATGCAAGTGGGATGGCCCAGAATAAAAGTGGGGGATGAGATTTATGCTGAAAGGCAACGGGACAGAAAAGATCCAAGGCTGATTCCAAAGAAGCCCAATGACAATGTCTCTCATTGCCTTTAAACCCACAGAGCAGCAGCACAAGTTTCCCTGCCAGAAGGTTTATGGAGGCTCCAAAAACACCAAGCCAAACCCCTCAAAAGCAGCCTGGATAAAAACCCCAGTCCAGGCCTAAAATCCCACTTAGGCTGCTTCCAAAACTGGGGCTGCCCCACGTTTTTGGGACACAAAAGCCATTTTCCCTAAGAACCCTCCAGCTGGAAGTGCTCACTGACTTCTCCCCCATGGGATTATTTTAGCACCTCCTAAGGGGTTAAAAACAAGAAAGAACTGATGTGTTGCCTTTATTCCCCAAAGACCTGCTGGTGTTGGAGGAGCTGAAGTGAGGGAGAGCTGGCAAAACCACCACACTAAAGAACCAAGGGGCAAAAACACATCCAAGCTCCCTACAACACAGAACCCATCAGCTCATTAAACACACATCCCACAGGACAGAAAGAAAGAAGTTTCAGATTTGCTCAGTTTGGTCACACTTTTTTGGCAGGGAACTTTCCCCCCCACTCCTCCCTTAAGTCTCATGGCAAAGAACAGCTTTGGAAAGATTTTTTTCTTCCATCTAAACAGAGAGAACCAAAGACTGGGCAAAACTGCGAGGTATGTGTGTTTATGGCTGAGCTAAACAAATCTCAGAGCACTTCTCTGCTCTGTTCCAAGCATGTCCTGTGTTCCAAGGGCACCACCTTTATGATCTCCACAAAAACTGCCCATATGCACGTGGGCTCATGCTGAGCTGATCCAATATGCCTGTGGCCCCATCCTCAGCCCTGAGGCACAGCACTGCAATGGCACACAGGGGCCTAAAAGAGCACTCAATAAAGATGGGTGGTGAAGCCCCCTGGCACTGAAGGTCTCTGCATGACAAGGAAGAGAGGCACGTCCAGCTCAAATGAATTACAACCAGCCACATTGAGTGCACTCAACCATGTCAGCACACACGCCTTGCACGTCACAAATCCCTTTTTTTTGACCCAGATGAGCCAAATGAGCACGATGTTCGCCGTGCAGGTGCTCTGGGTGTCTCCTGGGGGTGCACAGGAACCCTGAGCTCAGAACTCCAACCACAGAGTCACGAGCACTGCCTGGCTCAGCTGCTCTGAGCCCTTGCACAGCCCCTGTGCTGCTCCCTGCCCTCCCTGGAGCAGCATGGTGTGCCAGCGAGCCTGCAGGCCACGTGTGAGCTGCACATCACACCACTGCTGCTGCTAAAAATACCTCCCTGGCCCTTTTTTGGGGTGGCAGGCACCGTGATGCTGTGGGTGGAGGGAGGGCAGAGCCAGTGCCAGGGGCTGCTGGAAGAAACGCTGCTGGCAGTGTTGGCAGGCACTGCAAAGTGATGCTGGGGTGGAGGGAGACCCACCCAGCCCTGTGGGGCTCCTTTCTGAGAGCTGTCACACCAGGCTGGCCAGAGGATGTCAGGGGGGTTCCCCTGGAGAGAGAAGCAGCTGCCCTGTCCCTCCAAATCTTGCTTTTCCCCTTCTGTTTCTCACCAAGATCTGTCAGATCAAGGTTTCAGCTCTCCACCCGAGGCAGGCAGCCTGGACTGGCAATACCTGAGAGATCTCTAATATCTATATAATAGACACCCAATAGATATCCTGCTTCCCTCTCTCCTCACACCTCCCACACTCACACACGTGGGGTTTAACCCTCCCTCCTCCCAGACCAAGAGGGTCACTGGGACCACTGGGGGACCTGTTTGGCCTTTGAGACGTGCTCAATAATTGCAGAATAGGTCCCTTATAACACTCTAAAGAACCACCTAAAGCCAGACCGAGTCAAACACACACTTCAGGGGACACACACACGTCCTGCTGTGGGTTTTTGCCCCCTGATGTGCAATCCCAGCTCCAGCAGCCTTTATTTTCGGAAGGGCTCCCCACGAGAGGCTCTGCCCAAGCAGCAGAAGGCAGGGAGAGCGTCACAGCTCCGCCTGCCTGGAAGGCTGACGTGGTTTGGGGGCAGCTGCTCCTCCTCAGACACTCCTCTGCTTCCCAGAGCTCCAGTCCCACCTTCTCCTTTCCGCCTCTCTCATGCTTCTCTCACCATTCCAAATCCAGCTCCTTCAGCGAGACGAAACAGAGGGCTGGAGCAGCAATCCTATGGGGAAAGGCTGCACAATTGGGATTGTGCAGCCTGGGGAGGAGAAGCTTTGGGGTGACCCCACTGTGGTCTTTTAGTACCTAAAGGGGCTGAGAAGAACCATGGAGAGAGACTATTGCCAGGGGTCTGGAGGGACAGGACAAGGGGAATGGCTTCCCACTGCCAGAGGGCAGGGAGAGATGGGAGATTGGGCAGGAATCCTTCCCTGGGAGGGTGGGCAGGCCCTGGC
>JAWWEW010000494.1:0-10575 GCA_035583185.1 Anabacerthia variegaticeps | reverse complement strand
GCCCCGTCCAACCTGGCCTTGGACACTTCCAGGGATGGGGCAGCCACAGCTTCTCTGGGCACCCTGTGCCAGGGTCTCACTGCCCTCACAGTAAGGAATTTTTTTCTAATATCCAATCTAATATTACTCTCTGTCAGTGTGAAGCCATTCCCCTTGTCCTTTCACTTCAGGCCCTTGTAAACAGTCTCTCTCCATCTTTCTTGTTGGCTGCCTTCAGGTACTAAAAGCTGCAATTAGATCACCCTGAAGCCTTCTGTTCTCCAGGCTGAACAAACCCAGTTCCCTCAGCCTTTCCTTGTAGGAGAGATGCTCCATCCCTCTAATCATCTTGGTTCATCCCTCACAAGGAAATTCAGGGCTCAAACAGCAGTTTCAGAGTGTTCTCAAGATTTTGTCATGCAGCAGTCTGTGAGGACAATTGTGCTGTGGATGTTTCTCACAGGCTCTAGCACTGTGGCCAGTGGTAGCACCCGGGTAGCCACCTGCCTCACCTGGCCACCAGACTATTAGGGATCTCCATGGGTGTATTCAGAAGCCTCAGTGGTGAATCCAGTGCTGTTTGTGATTTATGACGGTCCCCATGCGATGTGACAGTGTCTCAGTGCCTGGCTCTGTGCAGGGACACAGAACTGTTCTTTCCATAAGGGAGGAGCTGCACCCAGACTCTGCTGGAACCTGCACTCGGGTGGCCACACCTGCCTGACAATGGAGGGGAGGCCACTGGGACTCAGGGAGGGCATGGACTGATTGCCCATGGGCTTGGGGATCACATAAGGAGGGTGACCAGAGTCAGAGTGACCACAGCAAGTCATGTGTGGCACCTGCCCCTGCTGTCAGCAGATGACCAGGCTGGTGTGCTCTCAGCACTGCTCTACCAGTGGGGACAATGTGACAGCTGCTGACAGGGTTAACACAGGGCACAGAAATGATTAGCAAGGAAGGGATGATTATACAGTGCTGCACCAGGAGGACAAGGTCAATAATAAGATTTGGTTACGTGGCACAGGCAGCTCTGCTTTCAATAGGACCAGAAGCACCCCTGTAACTCCTGTTTGACCTGGAGAACCACAGTAGAGACTCACTCACAAGCAAAACTCATCCCAGCACAGATCACTCCTGACAGCAGCTCCTTTGGAAAGCTGCTGCCCAAATCACGTTTGATGGATGGTGCTGTCTTCAAGTCATGTCACACCTCAAAACAGAAAGACATGACTCAGCCAACACATCATCTGCCTGCAGAAGAGCCATTAACACAGCAAAGCTCACCAAAGCAAGAAAGAAATTGCAAAAGCAGCTCCTGAGAGTCCCCAGAATTGGGTAGGAGTTAGGAAGGCTGGACACAACCAAACTGACAGTCCTCTTGGGTCAGCACTTTCCAAACGCTTGGAGCACAGGAGCTCCAAGTGAAAATCATATTTCAGGTGCTGGGGAGTGGTGCTGCTCCTGCCCACGTCCCAACAGGCAGCTGCAACTGGTAAAGGGTCAGTATGGCCCTGTCATAACTGCAGCTGTGCCCACCCCGTGCATCAGAAGGTGGTGGGGAGGGGGCAATTCTGAATACACCAGTGAGATGATGCACAGGGCAACCCCTGCCAAAGGGGCCACACACAGGTTGCAACCAAGATTCTTGTCACCTGTGGAGTGAGACCATGTCCAAGCAGGACTGCTCTGAGGCAGCTCACGGGATCCCAGGGCGAAACCATCTGAACCAAAAAAGAGAGCACAGAAGCTGTTCCAGGGGGATGTACAGGTTGGTGCCTGGCAATGGGGAACAGTGGCCAGCCATCTCCCCCACAGCCCCTCCATGAGCAGAGATTATCTTATTTTTGAGGCAAAAATGAAAGCAGTGTTTCTGTCATAGAACAACCTGAACACATGGTCCCATAAGGTCCAGGATACTCCTGTAAAACCATTGCTAGTTGCCTTGAGTCATCTTACCCAGGGTCAAGAAATCTGCTCCCCCTGTCTGATTTGGAGGCAGCCAGTCATTCCTGGGTTATCCCAGAATGACGGACAGGCAACAGAGAGTGATGTCCCATAGCTCTGTTTCTTTAGGAAGCAGGACTAAACCCCAAAATGTAGGGCAAATTATTTTGGGGTAGAAACACCATCACAGTTGACCTCCACAGCAGCCTTCAAACACCTGCTGTCAGGCCAACCCTGTGCCCAGCACTGGGGCCCCATCTCAGGGATGGCAGGGAGAGGCTTCAGGGCAGAACCCTGTGAAGGTCCAGGTCTTACCAGAACAGCTGGAGGCTTTGAGGACTCAAAGGATTTCCTCAGGTCAAATTAACATCTGGGATAAAGCTATGCAGCTTGAACAGGTTCATGTGACAGAGCACAGGCTGCTCACAGATTTCAACCAGACTGACCCATATTCCCTTCCACTGCAAATGTAGGATGTACCTTTGGCTGTAAAGGCTGAATTAATGTCTTGTGGGCTTGGGCTGCCTATGGAGGAACATGGAAACTGTTTGGGAAAGCCTGGGGAGCCATGTATTCATTCCACAACCCAAGCACCCAACAAGTACACATCTAAAAGTTCACATAATACTCAGAGGTGATAAATCAGTCCTTGAAGCCCGGAGGAATTTGTTTCTGTGTTCAGTCTCGGCCATGAAACAGAAAGTTGGGCAGACATTCAGAGAGCTCCCGTGGGAGTGCAAGAGCATTCCAGGTTGGTGAGTGGCCATGGTGCAGTGGCTCAGTGCCCCTGATGCACAGAGAGGGTGCAGAGGAAAGCACTCAGGTGAGGAGCACTAAAACCTCCTCTGCTGCACAAAGTTGGCTCAGCTGCATTTTTTTTGCAGCTTCTTGTTTCCTTTCTGGACGGGGCTCTGCACTGTCCTCATTATCAACACTGCCATCGCTGGTTATCGGGGCCCCAGGGGACAACTGAGGCACCAAGCCAAGGGGAAGGGAAGCTGGGCAGCCACACGACTGCACAAACAGCCAGCTCTGCAGCGTGCACCACCCTGGCCACGCCAAAATCCCGAGCACAGCCTCCCCCAAGCTGGGTGCACAAGCACTGCCCGCTCCACGGGGCAAGGAGCCGGGATGGAGGCGCTCCTGGGTGATGGCCAGGAGCAGCGATGGGCAGGTGACTGTTCCCTGCAGCTGGGAGTCATTTCACACAGAGCAAAATGAACAGGCATGAGGTAGTGCTGAACCAGCCCCAAGCCAGTGATGTAACTCACTCACCCATCTGGGCTGTGTGTGCAGGGGGATGAGCGAGCACCGAGTGCCCAGGGTCTGGAACCATGGCCAGAGCAGTAACAACCCCAAAACTACCCGCGTCTTCTCCAGGGCTCGGGCAGCAAAGTGCCCTGGGACAGGCTCCAGGGCAAGCCCTGTTTCCCCCCAGGATCCTGCTCTCTGGCAGGGTGCAGCAGGGGGAGCGTGCATCAGTATTCCTTTCCTGCAGAGGAGCAGCACATCGCTCATCTCCAACACCATCGGTGCCCCTTCCCCTGATTCTTCCCAAGAAAAGGAATCAAACCTCCCCCATCCGTGGCTTTCCGGGTTCTTTGATGCCCGGGATGCAGCACCCACGCACACCCCACCAGCTCCTAAGACACGCAGCGCTCCCCGGTGCCAGCGCAGCGCTGGGGACCAGCCCAGGGGACAGCGAGAAGACACGGCAGGGGATGAGCAGCACAATTCCCACGGCAGGAATTCCACCCAGGAGCGACGCGCTCCCCAAAACTCTACCTGCTTCTTCAGCCCCAGGCACAGCCGAGGTCCCGTCCAGCGTGGGGGGCAGAGGAGGGTCCTGGAAGGGTCATGGCATGGTGTGCCCTGCCCGGGAGGAGCGGCAGAGCCCCGGGGCGGCTCCTGAGCTCCGCGGCCACTTCAGAGTCTGCGGAGCAGAAAGGGAAGCGACGAGTTATTTCAAGACAACTTCCTCTTTCATAGAGAAGTCCCCCCAAGGAGAAATCTGTCCCCACGCAGGTCGCCCGGCGCTCTCGGGACGTGCAGGAGCAGGCGAGAGAGGGCTCAGCCCTGCCCTGCCTCTAATGCCCGCAAACCAGCCGTGCAGGTCAGGCTGCTCCGGGACCAGCCTGTCTCAGGGTAGGAGCGGTGAGCCCTGGCACAGCTGGCACAGCTGGCACAGCCTGTGACCACCCCACGCCGGGGCAAACGCGGGGCTGCCGCCTCCCAGCTGCACACCCAGCACCTCGCAATAAACAGCCTTGCCACGACAGATGGGGAGGACTCCGTCCAAGAATTCACTTCTCCAGCTCCCCGTTCCAGGCACAGTGTCCTGTGCCTCTGGCAGTGCCTCCCATCTCATGCTTTTGCTCCGTGCCAGCCCCCGCCTGCTGCCAGGTCAGGGATGCAGCCCAGGCAGGGCACGCCCAGCCCCTTTTGGAACGTGCTCGTGGAGAAGTTTGGCTTTGCACTCCAGAAGTGTTGGCTGAAGCAGGCCTGGCTCTGCTCAGCAGGGTGTCACACTGTCACCACTTGTGACTCCGTGTCAGGAGTGCAGCTCCCGGCATGAGCCCAAAGGGGCCCAGGGTGAGGTTGCTGAGGTCTGTCAGTGCCCAGGTGCTCAGTTAAGGCTCTGATCTGCTGGCATGAGCCCAGGCTGGCACAGGGGAGGAATGCATGGACACAGCAGGCTCAGCCCAAAGCAGGAGATAGATGTTGATCCCTGTGGGATGTGGGTGCAGGGCTGGGATGAGCCTGCCAGCTCTGCCATCCCAGGCAGCTGCTGGAACATGTGTTTGTCTGTGTGTCCCATGCTCTGCTGCAAAGAGCACTCAAGAGGGCCCAATGCATGGCCCAATCCCTCTAGCCAGGGACTACCACGACCAGGGCTGTCCCCACTTATGGCCAGGGACCCACTAGATCAGCTCCTCACCCCACTGTTACCCAGAGCAGCATTTGAAGTGCTGGGCTTTGCTGGGGTAAGAGTTGGGGGAAGAAGGTACTTATGGAGGGAGCGTGGGAACTGCAGCTCATGCTGTATCACTTCCCAACTTCTTCTGCATGAGAAAAAGCATTAGGTACAGTTACATACCTGGGCCCCAGATTTAAAAATAACCTATTTCCTTCCTGGCTGGAGAGAAAGGCAGGAGGATGCAGTTTAACTGGCTCTCAGCATCACTCGCATTCAATTCCCTCTCACTGTGCTGGTGCCAAGTCGCTGTGTGGAGCTGCATCCCCTTCCCCAGCCCGCCCCAGCAGCCACCCTGTGGGCAGGAAGGCTCTGGGGAAGCAGCAGCAGCAGCAGCAGCACACACCAGCACATGATAACATCCTCATTTCCCCTGTCTTGTTTTCATTCACAGTCGCTCCCATTCATGAAGGACACACACACACACACCCCCCCACACGTGTCCTGGCCCCAGGACAGAACCACTGCAGAGCACGGCAGACTCTCACCAGTGTGGTTGTAGGATATACACATGGAATCCTGTTTGCAAAGCTTTGTCCCTGCTAGTCAGAATTAGCATCTTCAGCATGCTCAGGCTAATTTGGGCATCACTCTTCAACAGTGTATTGTCCCATGCCTGTCCACCCATCCTGATGCCATGTTTGTCTGTCCTTCCTCTGCAGAGTTATCCAGCATGCAGGAGCTCTGGGCACAGGCAGAAACGGCCCTGTTATCCTGTTTCCCATGCAAGTGCCAGAGGAAATTGAGCTCTGAAGTCAATACACTGACAGGAGTGGGGGTGTGAGCCCCATGTGTTGCATAGGAGGGGAAAACAGTGGCTTTGGTACATGGCACCCCCTTATCAGATGTGCTCTCCCTTTGGTGATGCTTCACAAGCATCGTTCAAGGCCAGGATCTCCCACGTGCTGCTGGATATTTTCACTCTTTCCCTCTCAGCTGGTCACTGCAGGGCCCAAGCCTTCACCAGTCTCCTTATTTTCACTGGAATTGGACTCTCAGCACACAGCTTTAGAAGGAGGAGGCCAGAGAGCTTCTTTGGACTGTCCCCATAGCAAACATCCAGCACCTCCCTCATTGCCACCAGCTTTGAGATCCCAACCCAAAAATTCATTTGGCTATAGGGTCCTCCTGGAGACCTTCCCCTCCTGCCTCTTCCATAGTCACAGCAGCAGCATGAGCCCTCCTCCTGGTGTAGGACCACATTCTCTTGTGGCAACACATGGAAGGGGAAGGAAAGGTTTGGTTCTCCATGTTTTCTGTGATGAGCTGCCCCTTAGCAGCTGATGTCATTGAACACTGCAACATGGGCACCCTGAGAGCAGAACAGGGAACTGCCAGGTCCCCCCAGATAACATCACACTTCTGGCCACAGAGAGAGGAAGAGCCAGGTATGGCCCTGCTCAAACAAAAGCTTCAGTCAGAAGACTAAAAAAAGTAGGAGAGAACCAGAATGAATTAGAGAAAGAACCTCTTGTTTGGCAAGGTACAAAACAGCTCTTTCTCCCTGCAAACACTGTAGTCTGTGGTTTGCAGTGCTTGTGGGAGCCCTGACTATTCACTTCTGTGCACAAGAGAGGTACAAGAGAGTTTTGAAGCAGTCTGGATCTCCCTCGTGTGGGAAAAGTCTGTCTCCTGAAATGATCTTCTGATACTCAGATGGCTGGAGCACCTCTGCTATGAAGACAGGCTGAGGGAGCAGGGGGTTTCCAGCCTGGAGAAGAGACCTTAGAGCCCCTTCCAGTGCTAAAGAGGCTGCAGGAGAGATGGAGAGAGACTTCGGACAAAGATCTGGAGTGACAGGACAAAGGGGAATGGCTTTAAGCTGAAAGAGGGTGCATTTAGATGAGATAGTAGAAAAAAAATTCTTAAGTGTGTGGTGAGACACTGGCACAGGTTGCCCCAGCCCTGGAAGTGTCCAAGGCCAGGTTGGATGGGGCTTGAAGCAACCTGGGCTAGTGGAAGGTGTCCCTGCCTATGGCAGGGGGTGGAATGAGATGATCTTTAAGCCCCTTCCAACCCAAACCATCCAATGATTCTTTGAAAACAGAAAAAGCTCACCTGAATCACCAGTTCAGGAAGTTTCCAGCCTGGAGAAGGACTTGCTGCTCAGAAAGGGCCTTTCCTGCCATGGGAGCAGCTCTCTCTCCTCTTGAGATCTCACTGCTGCCTGAAGTCCCCGCTGAGAACACACTGCCTGGGACTGGGTCCCTCCCGGTGGGCACATCCAGCCCCTCCCAGCCCCTCTCTTGCCACTGGCACCGACAGGGCTGGCAGAGCAACAGAGGCAATGCCAGCACTGGCAGCAAGTGGGGCCGGTGGAGACGGGGCTGTTTCTCCTCCCCATCACAGCACTGACGTTCGGTTCCTATTTTGGCCGCTGCTCCACACCCTCCCTGTCAAAGGGGAGCTCTGGACTACTCTCCTCCTGCCCTGGTTTCTATTCATAGATGCTTTACTTCTCCCTGCTTCAATCTTCCATCATTACGTGGCTGCTCTAATAACAAACCTCCCAATTCAGCTGAGTTTCTGAGGGAAGCAAAGGTATTTGGGCAAAGAAAGCAATGCTGTTTGAGCTCCACTCCCATCCTGCAGTGAATCCTCCTCCTGGCAGATGTCCAAACCCCCAACACTTCTGTCCATGGATGATTTCCTTACACTTTGTAAGGGAACAGGTCACAAACCAAGCAATATTTTGATGCTGCACCTCTATTTTCCACCCTGGCATTCAGCCCAGTTCTATTTTTATTCCAGCTTCAGTAAATACAGGAGAGGGGTGGATTTGGGGAGAGGGAAAGCCAAGCAAACAGCTAGTTTGATGGTATTTAAGTTGCCTTTTTCACTTCTTAAAACTGAGTAATCTCCAAGCCCTTTTTGCCTTGAAAAAAATCGTGACAAGGAGATAGCAGCAGCAAAAGATAATGATAATGATAATGATAATAATCGCAATAATGAACCACAGACTGTTCAAGTCTCAGTGTGTCCTGCAAAGGTGGAAAATACCATTTAATTGATAAATATTGTACAGGTACCACCAGCAGGAGGTGTAACTTCTCACCTACAGGTTAATTACAGGTTACCCACTTGTGAGCAGGACACTTTGAGGCACCTGGAGGCAATGGATGTGCAGTGGTGGGTGCTGGAACCTCTCCTGCTGATGAGCTGGGCATGTCTGTGCTCACAGGGCTTGGCAGGGCCTCGCCAGTGCTGAGGGAGAGACCAGACACTTGAAATGGGGACAGACTGCTTTCTGCCCAAAATCTGAAGCACTTCATACACATACACCAAGGGTTATAGGTTTCCTCTGCCCGCTGCTCACACCTCCCAGGATCTTCTTCCCAGAATTTATGGCTCTCCCAGGGGTACCAAGGTGACAGTTTTGGAAAGAGATCAATTCCTTGAGCTTATCGGTTCTGCCAGTGATAAAGTGCAACAGGAAACAGCTCATTTTAATCGCTGTCACTGCAGCACTCCTTGAGCTGATAAGCTGAGTGGAAAAGTTGTTTCTACACTTGCTGTTCAGAATGAACAGAGCAGAGATTTTGAAATGCTGATTAAGCTTCCAAGGCAGAGAAAGGAGCAGGTTGTTTCATAATCCCCAGGTTTGCTTCTCTGGAGAATCCCAGGACAGGGTTGGACTCAGAAAGCAGCCCCAGTGCATGCCCAAGGCTGAGGACCATCATGCAGCTCCTTCTGCACTGCCTGCTCACCCTGCCCTACCCAAATGTGTCCTGCAACACCCTCTGCCATCAGCCTTCTCCAGTTTTACCACCTTACTTCTTCACCTGTTCCCAAAAATGACTGCAAGGCGAGGCCCTTGCTGAGTCCCAAAGCACCCTGTCAAGAATTTCAACATATCAGGTGATTTAAAACATTGAACTTTCCTGAGTGAACCTACCCTGCATAAGGGGACCTGGCCCTGTGGCTGAAGCCACCAGCTCCCAGCTGGGCTCTTCCCAGTTCATCCCAACATGCCTTTAACACTCTCAACATTGTCCATGCATAGCTCTCACTATCTGAAACTGTTTGTGAACACACTCTAATAGAAGGTGAGAAGCACAGACATCACAACCATGGCTTTAGGCATGTTTTGCCATCACCAATCAACAGCCATTATCTACACCCTCTGTGCCTTGTCAGTGAAGAGCCGGACTTCATAGAATCATGGAATGGTTTGGGCTGGAAGGGACCTTAAAGATCAACTTGTTCCACCCCCTGCCATGGGCAGGGACACCTCCCACTAGCCCAGGTTGCTCCAAGCCTCGTCCAGCCTGACCTTGGACACTTCCAGGGATGGGCCATGACTTCGGGGCTGCATCCACCCTGTGGGTGCCCATCTTCACCAAGAGACCTCCAGGCTCCACCTAAATATTCAATAGTTATTGAGAGCTGTGCCTGAGGAGAGGGATGGAGGGGAATGCAGGATCAGTCTGTTCTCCATCCTGCACTGGCCATGCTCCATGTCATGGGGGAAGGAGTCCCACTGCTCCACCCAGTCCCTGTGGCCAAGCTGAGCAGGGAAGGGGACAAGGGGAGCTGTAGCCCAGCCACAGTGACAGGCTCCAGTCCTCAGCTCACAGCCTGGCAGACCACTCACTGCAGTGGAGGTGATTGTCCTGAGTGCCCCAGGGGCTGAGGACAGCCTGGAAAGCTGGAGCACCTCAGCTTGATCCCTCAAAACCTCTCACAGGGGCATGAGGGAAGTGGTTTTTATTGATGGCTTCCAGGGAGCAGAAGAATAGAGAAAAGTTAGAAGCCAGATTTCCTTGTTTGCATCCATCCCAGACTACAGGCACCATTTCTCCTCATCAAGGATCTTCCCTTGGGCAGTTTCTGATCAGGATAGATGTGTCTTCTGCTCTTTCTTCAGTAAGCAAGTGCAGATGGCTCCTCAGGACATCTTCTTACCAAAGATTAGCACATCTTTCCTTTTGCAATGGCTCTGAAGTTAAAATGGAGGAGGACCCTCAGCTATCGTTCCATCTCACCCCGGCACAGATTGGTTGTGCCACTTCCAGCATGTCACATCTCAGAGGAACCACACACTTCTCAGTCACCCATCCCCTGGCAGGGAGGGGTTCAGATAATGGTTTGGAGCATGCAGACACATGAGACCTTGCCTGTGCTCTGCCCCTTCTTTTATTCCTTGCCCAATTCCCAGGGACTGGTTGCAGCCTGGAGAAGAGCAGCTTTGGGCTAATTGTAACCTTCCTGTACCTGAAGAGAGCCTAGAGGAAAGATGGAGAGAGACTATTTCCAAGGGACTGAAGTGACAGGACAAGGGGGAATGGCTTCATGCTGAAGCAGGGCAGGTTTAGATGGGATATTAGAAGAAAGTTCTTTACTGTGATGGTGGTGAGGCACAGGTTGCTCAGAGAAGCTGTGGCTGCCCCAGCCCTGGAAGTGTCCAAAGCCAGGTTGGATGGGGCTTGGAGCAACCTGGGCTGGTGGAAGGTGACCCTGACCATGGCAGGGGGTTGAATGAAATGATCTTTAAGGTCCTTTCCTACCCAAACCATTCTGTGATGCAATGATTACAGAGTGCTGCATTCATCACCACGGTAGAATTACCCAATAATTTCCTGTACCCAGTGCACCATTAAAACTAGCCAAAAAAAAGCAGAAAAATCTAACCAACAACTTCAGGATTACAGTTCAGCTGGGTATACCCTGGGCAA
>JAWWEW010000493.1:0-10581 GCA_035583185.1 Anabacerthia variegaticeps | reverse complement strand
ATTTACTTGGACTTCCCCAGGAAACGGAGAAGCATCTCAGCAAATGACTTTGTCAGAGCCATCAAAAGGAAGAGAAAATTGCTAAATCTCTTTTGCATAACTTTGGTGCATGCATAATTCATGGCCCTGCATGGCACAAAGATGAGTCCTGAGTTGTGTCTCCCAAGCTGTGCTTAGGACTATCCAATCCCAGCACAAGTGCTACACACTCCCTGAAAGTCTCAGAAATGCCACTGTTACCTGGATACATACCCAGCTACTGTCAGCCACCAGAAAAAACTTCTTACTATCAGCATTACAGAGTACCAGTTCTCAAGGAGATTGGGAAGCTGAAGTCAGGGTACTACATGAAACTTTGTGGAAATACTGGAACTCTTAAAAATGTAGAAATGTCTTGGTATGTTATTGTGTTGGGTCTACAGGGCAATATTTTGGTCACTGGGGTGGACCACAAGGACAGCCTCTGTGTGGAGCAGCCAGGGCTGCTCTGGGTGGTTCCAGCTGGCTCCAGTGGACACAGGGCACAACTGAGCCCTGCAGCCAATGTGGTGGCACCTCTTGGAAAATTTATTTGAGAAATAGTAAAAAATGTTTCACAACAGTTGAGAGAGAGGAGTGAGAAAAATGTGAAACAGCTCTGCAGACACAAAGGTCACTGAAGGAGGGGATGAGGTGCTCCAGGCAGAGGACTCTATTGTTAATTAATTTTTCCCAAGGCTAGTCTGTTTCTTCTGTGATGGTACTTATTAAGTGTTCTCTCTGTGTTTATGTTGACCCATGATTTCTTATCTAAATTGCTCCCCATCCCTGCTGATGTTGAGGAGTGAGAGAGCAGCTCCATGGGTATCTAGCAGGCAGTCGAGGTCAACGCACCATGTGTAGTGGAATTTGTCACTATGAAGAAACAGGAAAGTCAGATAAAAGGATTCAGTTTCATTGTCAGACAAGTTATAAGTATGACAGTGACTTGCTCACTTAAAACTACAGACAGTGTAAGAAACAAATGATTAAAAGAGAAAATTTTAAAATTCACATTACAATTTCTCCTTACTCATCCCACCTTCTAAACAAGCCCATGAGGCTTTCCAATTTGCCTCTAGAGTTCATGCTTAGCATGAACTCACAGAACTTTATCTTTTATTCTCCTGCCCTCACACATAGCTTAATATTTTACAGCATATGATATAAAATCTCTCTTTCTATTTTCTTGCCTCATATGACTGGACAACGGAGTCTTAAATGATAGTCTGGATGCAGTGGTATTGCTTCTACATTTCTTTGAGTTTTAGGGTTGACTTAGCTCTTTTTCACCACAGTTAACAGATTCCTATCTCTAAGAGTTTCTTCCTACTAAAGTGAGTTCTCAGCTCTACTTCCAATCTTTTGATAGAAGAATTAAAGCTTGGTATCAATAATTTCAGACAGAACTTCTATCCCATCTTGTTGGTAAGACCTGAAGACAGAGATCTACACTTCAACACAGTAATGAATTGTCTCACACAAGGCCTCAAAAATGTGAGAAGGTCCCATTGCCATTCTCTCATTTACATTAGTAGTAAATTGATTACATAACTAGAGTCCTGAGAAAACAGCCACAGAGACATTGTTATGGCTTTAGTGTCTTTCTGTAAAATCCCTGCAGTTAACATATTGTAGTCTTTTTACTCCCGCTGCTATTGTATCATTTTAATTCTCATTTATTGTGCCTCCCAGGGATATTTTGAGGATTACATTCTTAGTGACAGTTTAAACACTTTGAAAGATTGAATATATTTCACATTTTTGCGACTTTTCTCGGCTTCAAAATCACTGCTTTTGACCATTCTCTACATCAGAGAGCCAATTGTTACTGCTGCACAGAGCAATATACTGCAGGCCTTCTCAATACACTTCTGCATGGTTTGTGTGTTTTATGTTTAAGTGTAGAAGCTCTTTTAGACAGAGCTCCCATTTATCCTCCTTTGAGTAACAGGAATAAACACTTCACATATGAGTCCTTCAATTTCTTTGGTCTGTTTTTCCCATCAGCAGTAGGGTTAAGTAACAAACCTTAGGTTTGAGCAGACTTCTGCACACTCTAACAGGTCTTCTTGGATTCAGCCTATACCAAAGACTCAAACACAGGAAACACTCAGCTACTTTTTATAAACTCATGCTTAAAAGTACTGAAGTACTAAAAGACTACTCATTAGTATAACTTACACATTATGCTACCACGAGTGAGAGAGAAAAAATAATCTCGTACAACTTGGACCAGGACAACACAGGATTTCATTTGCTCTAGTGAGAGAATTGCATTGCTCCAGTACACAAGAGGCACAACGTTCAAGGTTATGGCCACATATAATTATTATGTCAGCGTAAAATATATTATTCTATTAAAATTGACACCTAAGAGTAGTGTTCCTGGAGCAGAGAGGATGCGCCAAACATCTGCATTTGTAAATGCTCGTAGTGTAAGCTGTGTCAGGTTGGAATACGAGTAGGGGGAGCTTCTGACTGAAATAGCTGTGCAAATAATTCCAGGTGTAAATTTAGTGGTTTGCGTAGCAGCATATAATTATGATGCTTCATGCTTCTTAACTTCCAAGTGAGTTACAGAATCTAAGGCTGCAGTGACACACTAACAAAGAATGGGCATTTCATGCATAAGGCCATGCAACAGTGCTTATCAAGTGAAAAACAGCTTCCCTGTAATACATGGGCACAGAGGAGGGGCTACAACACAGAAAACAGCTTATGGAGGGAGTTTATTAGGCAAAGGTGTGTATTCCACGACAGCTTCCCCCTGCAATGCCTTTGGCTGTGCCACCCCACCTGCCATGTGTATCTTGCCAACGCCCTGCAAACCAGGACAGCTGGCCAACCACCTGAATTTTGGAAAGCTGATCAGGCATGAGACCACCAGAAGTACACGATTTGCCAGCAAGCAAACAAGGGAAGCAAGAAAGGTGCCAGGGAAACAAGATCTAGATGGTAATACTGTTGCAAACCCTGAAAAAAAAAAAGGCAATCTGCCCTACAAATGGTATAACAGCTCTCTGAAACATAGGTCTGATGTCTTCAGTCTACATATAGGAGCTGACATATTTTGACTGTTCAAGGGATGTTCTAAGTAACTTTAAACGTAGATTTTTAGGACTATTTTACAAGTAGACATTAGCGAGTGTCTTTAAAAGGCTGGTTACTTTCTTTCCCACACATTCCCACACCCTTCTACTAGAGCTTCCTAATGAAAACAACACATATAGTTACATTGACTCTATTTACTTCTTCACTGCCTATCTTCTTCTGCAGGAACTTTTGAAATCAGCTGGCAAGTTCAACCCAATTGGAGCATTGAAAGTATCAACTCCAATGGTTACAAAGAAAGGCCTAAATGAATGCCTGTGGTATCCGCTGGCATCCACAACAGACGCATCATCATACCCCTACCTTTCATGCCTAAACTCAGCTCTTAAAGGAAACACCCAAGACTCAATTTGTGAGTTTTATCAGGCAGCATTCCTTTTATTACAACATTGGATGCACAAGAATCTAATTTCTTCAAAAGCGTGCAATGCAGAGTAAGAAACTCCTCTTGATTTTGCTTAATTACCTAATTAACAATTCAAGGCATTATCTAATGCTGTTGCACCTGCTTCTAAAGCTGTCCATCCCACAGTACCATGTTCTCCCCACCACTGATGTGCCTTCTGAATTTGAGTCGGAGGTCTCCACTACCCTTTACCTTCATCTTGTCTTCCTCTTGCTTATCATCTCTGTCCTTTCTGGAACAATTTCAAGGTTTCTGAGTTGGTTTTATCAAACAATGTGCCTCTTATGTCTTCTTTTCTGAGTACATCTTCTACAGACAAAATGTTCTTTACCTTGCTACAATCTTTTTCCATTGGAATTCTTGACAATAAATACTAAACAACATTTCAGGGACCTATTACAAAGGCACTTAGCTAAAGTGCCACTAAAAGTGCTAAAAGACTTATACTAAAATCTATATAACCTAGATTGTAAGGCATCACCTTTCACTTCCTTCACCCAGCACAGCACAGCTAGTAGACATGAAATGGAACTTGAGGACTTGAAGAGTGGGAAAGATTAGGAAACAAAGATTGAGATGTTGTTATACAGAACACAAATGTGCAGAAATAAAGGTCTTACCAGGATGCTCCTGGAACATTTATTTGTTTTCCTTCTTTCAAGTACTTTTAGACCATCAGATACCACCATGAACCTGCAACAAAAGTCACTGGTCTTGTTCTGTAAACAAAGAGTAGTCGCATTTTCTTTTGTAAAAAATAGCCAGCTCTGTTTTACATTCAAAGCCTAAATGACTCTAAAACCAAAGCAGTCTTTTGAAACAAGACACAGATTCTCCAAGTGATTGGCAATAACCAAATAAAAGATGTCTCCAGTCTTGGACACTGCAACTGTGTATACTTTTTGAGGTAATTGAAACACTAAACAAAGATTGCAACAAAGCACAACCTGCCCTAAGGGGAAAATGGTGACGAGTGGAAATACAGGTTGAAGATGCTGGTGTTGCTCAGCAGTGGCTTATCACTCTTATTGGAAATGCTCTGGTGTCCAGGACCAGGAAATAATACTGTTAACTATTGGTACAGCTACAGATGAGATATTGCCAATCTGCTTACAGTGATGGTTATCACACGCAAGCCAAGTAGCCTCAGTAAGGCTTGAAGACTATAAAATTCTGGAACCAGTTTTATTTTGCTGACTTTTGGTCCCATCCCCTTCCTTTCTTCAGTTTCTCTTGGCCCCTCTGACCTTGGCCAAAGCACAGATCACTAATAGCTTAATTGCTACTTTCTAGTTTGTGAGCTAATTTTTCACTGAAATTAGAATTGCAGGAGCAAATTTAGAATATTTAACAAAATCCATTAATTATTAATATAATTACTTCAAAAAGTGAGACCTTTTGAAAACAAACTACATCAGAACCTCAAAGGGAAGGTTAATAAACCAGAAAGATATTCGTTCACGTATAAAAAGCTTCACTAACATTACCTACCTGTCTAAAATCAGAATTTACAGTATTTAGCTCCAGCCTTAAGTAGTGAATGAAAAACCTGCTAGTTGAAGTACAGGCTGCTTTAAACATACATCTTTACAGGGACGTGTTTCACCTGGGCGTTTACAGTAATTTTTTTGACTTTTATAAATTTTCTTTAAGTTAACTTGTGGACTAATGGAGTACGCATATATGATAGGCAGCTATAGGACACAACTTCATAGAGGTTGTTGTTAGAACAGTTACTGATTCCTACCATCAGCAACAAAGAAACCTTTACTTGATTCCCAAGTTAAAGTAGTAAGAAATCTATCTTTGGTGTGTCTGGTCTTTTTGTTTTAGCAGGTCCTAAGTTTATCCCCTCTCTTCAGGTTTCCCCCACTCCCCAAAAAAACCAACAAAACCAGATAACCACACACCAAAGCAAACAACCACAACAAAGCAGTAACAAAAACAAACAACCCAGAGACCTAAACTGATTAAGGTGCTCATCTGGACATAGACTAAGTTTACAACTTTCAATTATTACAGCTACAGCAAAACAATCTGAGGCTGTTGAAAACGGAAGTGGAAAGAATTGAAAGCATAGGCCAAACAAATATTTTCTCAGCAAACCAAGGCCATCCATAATATTAATAACACACCAAGACCATCCATAATCTATTCATATTAGATACCATCTTTCTCTTCCAGACTCACCAAAACTATAGGAAACTAAAGACTGGCAGTATCACCAAATAATGAAGATAACAAAGGCAACTAAGAGAAAACAGTCTGCTTCTTTCATTATCAGAGTCCAAACCACAACTAAATGAATGAAGAATCTAGAATTGACTGTATGACAAGCACTTCTTCTCAGTAAAAGAGTTCCTTATTTATTTTCAAAATCCTCTCATAGAATTACAATATGATCATTCTCACTTGAAATAAAAAGGCTATAAAAATGGTATGATAACAAGAAAACAAACATATTCTGAACTGTCATCTGGAAACTCCTTATACAAAGACTACTTGTGGCTTAAAGGATCATTACTGTAACATCCTTTCATGACTCTAAATACTACAGTCATCACTTTTATTCACAAACATGTAAGTACTTACTGCAATTAAGTAAGTCTCTGGTATATACTTTCTTTCTCCTCCTCCAGAACATAGTCTAAAGTGGTCTACTGCAAGAAAATAGTCACAGGTTTGAATTTCCCTTGAAAATACCAGGGTTTATCACCTAAGTTGCAGAAAAAGAGTTACTTCAAACTCAGTTTGCATTTCTGTTAGCTAAAAATTGAGAAGAAAACATTAATGAACACCACACTTACAAAGAGGCAAAGTCTACACCCTGCAGCTGGTTTTTGGAGAATTAATGCCTCCAAAAAATCAATGGCAATTTAGACAGACCAAACAAAACAATAGTTTAAAGAAAAGTGTGAATGCTCCTCAGCTGTCCTGAGGGATGCTAACTTTAAAGTCTCATTATAACCATTTAAGTGCAGCTGTTTAAATTACTTCTTTGATCATTCAGCCAATGCACTGGCCCCATGTTTCTGTTGAAATGTTCTAATTACATACAGATAGTCTGTTAAGACAAAGCAGCAATCTGCTCAAATGTTACTGGATTGTACTATATATTAGGTGTGAGTAAAGCCTTGAATCATGCTCGTCCCATTACCGGTTTGTAATTCACTTCAGTTAAACTAATGCAGTTAAGAAATTTTATGCATGCACTTGTACCAGTTGAAGCTGTTTTTCTTTTTTAAATTTGAAATTCATTTAACTGAGGATTTTGTACTGACATATTTGTTAAGGAATTGCATAAATAATTTGAGAAATTTGTAATTTAATTATGAAAAAAAACTCCTATGCTTAGTTGGTCAAACTTCGCCAATTTATTTAAACTACTCACTAGTTTACTTTTTTTCTTCCATAATCCCAGTTTCTATGCACTTCAGTTAAAATATATACCTTCATTTTAGGTACTGACAGATGAATGACATTTAAATTTCACAAGACTTTGTATCTTACACATAATTGTTTTGAAATAACTACTTCTGATCAGCTGTATGTGAATACAAGACCTAAGCAAATAGCAGACTTGATCTAAACTCATTTCTAGCAAAGGCAGCCTGAAAGATGCCCACAGGCTAAACTGATAAAAAGTTTAGACTAGCTTTTAGGTAATTCTATAACATAAGTTAACTTTTGTCACTTTTGTTTTCTTCTAAATCTCCCTACTCTTTAGCATTGTTCAGCTTATTGGTTAGTGAGGCCCACGTGCGGAGGGAATTTTGGGCAGGGGAAAAAAGTAGTAGAGAGAGTTAGGAGAGGTGAAGAAGTCAAGAAAGATGTAGCATTTAATTCACAGGATAATGACTGTTTTACTTACATAGATAGTTATTGATGCCTTTTTTAGTAGAAGAGAGAATGTAAAATTAAATGAAAATAACAGTAGGGGTAAAAAATTAATGAAAAGAACCAAATTAGGCCATCTCTGCTGCATATGACTACTGAAAAGAAAGAAAATCTTTGTTACTGTATTATATCTCAAGTTGTGGCCTCTGAGCTCTTCAGGACACATTTTAGAACTAATTGAAGGGTGGCAGGACAAAAATCAAAGTATGGTGAGGAATAAGTTTAGAAAGAAGAGAAACAAAAACAAATAAACCAGTACATAACTAAGGGTGCAGCTAAACATTAAGGATATTTCTTATGTTTATCTTGCCTCACTAAAGACTGCTAGATCCAGTATTTAAGGCTTCCCTACTCTCTAAAGGAAAAAGCTACTTTGTCCAGAAGAACTTAAAAAGTTAGTAGAACTTTTCTTAACCAGCAAGCAGGCTGGAGGTGCACAAGGTGCTGGAAGGAGGCATAGCCAGGACAGCTGATCCAAACTGACCACAGAGATATTCCAGACAATATGGCATCATGCTCAGTGCGTAAAGCTGGAGGGAGAAGGATGGGAAGACATTTGGAGCGATGGCATTTGTCTTCCCAAGTCACTGTTAAATGTGATGGGGCCCTTCTCTCCTGGGAATGGCTGAACAACTGCCTGCCCATGGGAAGGAGTGAGGCAAATTGTCTTGTTATTAATTTCCTTAATTTAAAACAGTTTACTTTCGTTTTGACACTCTTGAATTTAGACTTCAGTCTGTTGCTCTTGCAATGCACTTGTCTACCTCAAAATGAGCCTTTATGCTGACTTGGGCAAACTTAAGTACTTCAGTAAGGAGTGTAGTGCAATTATACCCCTTCTGTAAACTTTGAAGCAGTTTTCTTGTCTGAGCAATTCCTAATGCATTTTTTTTTAAAGTCTAGAGGTAAAATCTAGACTTCTTTGCCATCCACCTCAGAGATTTTGTGGCAATTTCCTACATACTGCTTGAGAGCTGAGACAGTGTGTATGCCTCATCTGGCCTCTGCAGTGGCTTGGACAGGGAGTTGCTGTGCATGACAGCCAACCCTACATCCTGAAAGCCTCCAGAAAACCCCAGTAACTCAGCTGAAGGGTGGTGGGTACCTCAGCTGTCCACACTCCACTGAGCACTGAGGCAACCAGCGCTGCTCACCCTGGAAGAGCAACCATGAGGCAAACTATTGGCCCAAGAGAACTCCAGCTGACTGACTGTGGCTCTGATATTGGGTTCCGGCCAAATGCAGCTCTTCAAGCCTGAGTTGATTTGACAGCTGCTCTGAACACCTTCCCGTCCTATACCCACACCGTGACTGGCTTGCCTCAAGCTTCTCCTCACCGATGAGCAAACTGTGTTCTCCTGCTGATCTGACCCCTAACACCCTGGCAGGGTGTCCAAAGGTCTGTGCCAGGCAGTCAGTCAGTGATGTCCCTGCAGTCCTCCTGCAGTGGCAGAGCCTTAGGGCTGGGCAGGTGAGCCACTCCCTCTTCACAAGTGTTGTTTGCAGCACACTCTCATTCAGCTGCTGCTTTCCTTCGCCACTCTTGTAGCATTTGGGTATGCAATTTAAATGACTTTTTTTTTCCTTGTGGTTTTGTTGCTCTGGTTGTTGCTGCTGTGGGTGTTTGGGGTTTTTTTGTGGGTGGGTTTTTTTTGGGTTTTTTTGTTTGTTTTGTTTTTATTTTTCTTTTGTGTGTGTGTGTTTTGGCTGGTTTTTGTTGTTGTTTGGTTGGACTTTTGGGTTTTTTTCCCCACTAAGAACTGCGATTCTCGCTAAACCAGCACTGATCCCTCTGCAAGGCACAGGAACAGGATGCAAGGATCCGAGGAGGAAGGCCAGTCGCCATCACAGGGCACAGTCCAAGCCTTGGTGAATACGCCCTGGTGCCACTCTTGAGCTGCGTTAAGAGAAGCACTGGGGCTGTGTTTTGGAAAAGCAAACCCCCCAGAGCAAACCGGGCTGAGCTGGGTTGGGTCATGGCATCCTGGGCCCGCACATTGCCATGTGAGGGAGCAGGGATGGAGGGAGGGTTAGGGGAATGGGGGAATGGAGGGAGGGATGGGAGAATGGGGGAATGGAGGGAGGAAAGGAGGGAGGCAGGGAGGGATGCAGGAAGGGAGTAGGGAGGGAGGGAGGAAGGGAGGGAGGAATGGATTGATGGATGGATGGAGGGAGGGAGGGAGGGAGGGATGGAGAGAGGGATGAAGGAATGAAGGGAGGGAGGGAGGGGGGGATGGATGGATGGATGGATGGACGGATGGACGGATGGACGAAGGGATAGATGGATGAATGGATGGATGGACGTACGGATGGACGAATGGATAGATGAAGGGATGGACGAATGGATGGATGGAGGGCGGGATGGATGGATGAGTGGACAGATGGAGGGATGGATGGATGTCGGAGTGCCGCGGAGCCCCGCCGTGTGCCAGCCCCCCCGGCGCTGTGCGGAGCTCTGCCCTGCCCTGCCCGGCAAGGGTTCCTCCCCCTCCTCCTCCTGCTGCTGCCCCTCCCGCTCCCTCCCGCCCCGGCCGGTCCCAGGCGCAGGGCTGACATCACGCCCGGGGTTTCCGCCCGCGGGAGGAGGAGGAGGAGGAGGGAAGGAGGAGGGCGGAGTGCGGAGTGCGGGCCGGAGGAGGGCGGGCTCGCAGCGCTGCGATGGCGGCGGGCGGCAGCACCTGAGGGGCAGGCGGGGAGCCGAGCCGAGCCGAGCCGAGCCCGGCGGTGCCCAGCGCGGCGGTGCCCGCGCCCCTCCCAGCGCGGCCCATTGTTCCAGCGGCGCGGAGAGCGGGCCCGCGGCGCCGGGCGGGACACGGCACCGACACCGACACCGCCGCCACCAGCAGAGGCAGAGACAGAGACAGGGGCGATCCGCGGCCCCCGAGCCAGCTCGCCCCTTGGGGCGCAGCGCGGCCTCGGGCCGGGCCCACAGGTAGGCAGGGCCCGCCAAGGCCGCGCCGCGGGAGCTGCGCCGGGCCCGGCCCGCCCGCTGCCCTCGGCCCGCTGCCCTCGGCGAGGGAAGGAGGGAGGGAGGGAGAAAAGGAGGGAGGGAAAGAGGGATCCGTCGGGGGGAGCCGTGCGGGGCCGCCCGTGCGGGCGCAGGGAGCGAGCGGGGCGGCCTCGGCCTGGGAGGCGCTGCGGGCAGG
>JAWWEW010000492.1:0-10585 GCA_035583185.1 Anabacerthia variegaticeps | reverse complement strand
CACCCCAAAGCTTCTCCTCTCCAGGCTGAACAATCCCAGCTCTCCCAGCCTTCCCTCCCAGCAGAGCTGCTCCATCCCCTGCTCATCCTGGGTCCCCCTCTGAACTCTCTCCAGCAGCTCCACATCCCTCCTGTGCTGGGATCCAGGGCAGGAGGCAGAGTCTGAGTCCTGTTTGACCTGCCCAGGAATGCTGAGGTTCTGGTGGAGGAAGAGCATGAGCAGGAGCATCTGTTAAGCACAGGAATTTATCCTGGAGCTCACAAAGCCCCGTGCCAGGGGAGCAGCAGGAGCCAGGGGGGAGGCAGAGCAACATAACAGGTCAAAGAGTTGTCCCCAGGGGAGGCAGGTCACACAGGGCACACCTGAGAGGTGCATTGCCCTGGGGAGCTGGAGCTTCAGACACAGAAACACGAGTGTCACTTCTTGTTCTCACGAGTGGAGCTTCTGGGGAACTGCTGAAGTCTGGGACGGACATTCCTCATGGGAGGGTGGGCTCTGGAGCTGATCTGGATGTAGAACACAGCTCAGCCTCCCATGGTCTGTGGGGTTTAGGTTTAAACCTGGAGTTCACACAGAACTCTCCTGAGACAAAAGGCAGGTTTTACTCTCCACACTCAGAGCGGTTGCTTTGACTTTCTGACAGTCTAAAGGGCCAAAAGCCCCTTGTTTGGGAGATGCTGCAGCCCCAATTCCCCCTGGGACTCCCACAGGAGCTGTGAGAGGGCACAGGGTGGCTTTAGCACAAAGGATGTGATATTCCAGTTTGATTGTGTTCATTCAACCCTCTGTGGGCTTCCAAAACGAGGATTGTTGGAGCTTCTCTAAAATATTTATAATCTTGCTCTTTGTAGATTAGTCTGTGTTGCATTTGAGGCGTTGCTGCCTTCCCCTGGCTTGTTCCAAGTTAGGACAAAGCTGTTTTCTTGCTCTTGCTGTTTAAAATGGCCATTGCTATAAGGACAATCATATCAGCAACCCTGAGAATCTTCTCTCTTCTATCATGGCAAACAAGTGCTAATTAGTTTTTAAGGCTTATTATAACAGAGCCAGGCTGCTAAAACAGCATCTGCAGCCTCCTCAGGAGGGACCCAAGCTCAGGGGTGAGGGATTGGGAGCAGACTCAGCCTTAGGACAGGTTGATGTTTTAACTCCCCTTGCATTTCTGGAGCTGCACACAAATTTGGCCTTTTAGCAGCAAAAAGGCCCTTGGGAGTGTGTTGATTTTACTGAGGTCAAACAAGCTCAGGGAGAGAAGAGATTTGGCCTTTAACTCTGACCTTCTGGGCAAAGATTCCAGCTCTTGGTACCTGGTGGGTGCCCTGGCACCTCTGCAACCCTCCCAAGGGTTTGCCAAGGGCAACTGAAGGATCTCATGGGTTTTGTGGCCCTGGTGCCACTTGGGCACAGGCTGGACCTGGATCACCCATCCCTCCATGGAAAAGGGTGGAACTGAGTTGGTTTTATTGTCCACCTACAAGCTGGGAGTGTTGAGTTCATCTCCCTGGGGTAAAGGAGCTCAGGTGGTTAGAGAATGGTGCTGGTAATGCCAAGGGGGTTCATGGGTTGTCCATTTAAGAGCTGCACTGGATGATTCTTGTGAGTCCCTTCCAACTCACAACGTGCTGGGATTATGAAATGTGTGGGGAGAGACCATCCCAGTGGTGGAGCTGTGACCTTGGAGCCCTCAAAATACAGAGAGCAGGGTCTTCCTGGAAATGTGGGGGCTTTGGGGAGCTTTCACATGGGAATCTGGCTCCAAAGTGACAGAGAGAGGTTGAGATCAGATATTAGGGAGGAGTTCTTTGCTGGGAGGGGACTTTCCTGCACGATGCAGTTCCCACTGCCCCAGGAAAGGTGAGCCCTGTCTGGTTATTCCTGCTTTTCCCAGCACCCCAGGAAATCTTGTTTGCTGGGCCATTTTCCAGCTCTTTATTGCTGGGTGACACCAAGGCCAGGACCTTTGGAAAGCTCTCACTCTCCCCTAAGGAATTCCCTGAGTAAATCACTGACTTTTCTTGCTGAGGGAACCAGTCCCTGCCTGGTATTTTTTGGCAGAGCTTTCCACCCAAGGCAAGTATCAGTTGATACCACTTGATCTGTGGGTCCCAAAAGTTTGATTCTCTTGAAAATCTTGCTGCTGAAGGTTCCCATTTCCTTCAAAACTGACTTGGAGCAACTGTCAAGCTGTTTTCAGTTTGATTTATGGAAATGGTGATTCATGCCAGCTACAAGATCCCCTTTTAAGCCTTTCATACTTTCCCTGTGATCTCCGTGCTCTGCTAAAAAGGCACCTTTTTTAAAGACAAGGTGAGAATTTTGTTTCTCCAAAAGCAAGCTTGTCAATTGAAAAAAAATGGAGCTGGATTCTTTCTGCAGGGGAAGTTTCTGCTGCTTGTGGAGGTCAGAGCCTTGTGTGCTGTGATAATATCTACCCAGATGCACTCAGAGCTGCTCCTGCTCACAAATGCTCCCACTCCTGGCTTGTTTCTAAGAAGCTCCTCCTGTTAAAGGAGCCAAATCGGCCCAAAAACAAGTTTTACAGCAAATTTCCAGGGAAGAGATGGCTGGAGATACTTGTTCTTGTTTACATTCTAACCACTTTGTAACTGCCTGGGTTCTTCAATGGGTTTTCTTGAACAATGATGGCTCCCAGAGATAAGTTCTTTTTTTATAACCCTGACTTAGACAAGCAAACACAAAGCTGGTCATGACCAGTGAGGGAACAGGACCTGTCCTGCTGCAGCAAAATCATGTTCCAGCCAGATCTGCAGCTCTTGGGCCCTGGGGATGATTTCCCTGAAGGGCAAGGTGGGCACAAGAGGGGACTTTGAGTTCCTTTGGCCGTGCCCACCGAAGCAACGAGAGCTCTGAGCAGCTCCTGCTGCACCCAAAAGGAAAGGACCTGCATTATATTCACTTTACAGGAGGAAAACTGGGATTCTGAGCATGTAAAACCTGGTGACACATGTGAGAAATTGAGTCCAGGGGTTTTTATTTGCACCTCTAAGTACTTTTGTTGGCATTTAGTTGGTTTGTGTCTCCTTTTTCTTAAGTGGGAGCTGCAGGCAGACACTGAGAGCAGCTCTGCACTTTAATATTCATTACAGTGGGAACCTGCCTTGCTGGGGCAGGGGCAGGGGACAGGCAGGGGGGCAGCTCAGGAGGGGATTCCTGCAGGGGGGTTTGGCCCTTCTGCTCCTGGTGCCCTCCATGAGGCCATGGAAAAGAGCTCCTTCCCATTTTTATGGAGCAGGAGACATCTCATCCACTCTGCTTTGATTTCCCATGCCCCTTGTGCAGAGGGTGGATGGTGTGCCAAAGCCCTTTGCTGGGGGCTCTGTCCTGCCTGCTCTTGGGTGGGAATTAGGAGGAATCCAGAGGGTTTTCCATGCCCTCCCGAGGCAGAGTTTGCTCCCACTGCTGGTGCCTCTCAGATCTGGGCAGCAGGAGCTGGGTGGGTTGCAGGGAAGGGTCGTTCTGTCTGTGATGCTCCCTTTGCCCACCCTGCCCTTGTTCTCCCAGCACCCACCAGAGCTGCTTTTCTGCTCCCAAGCCTTTCATCCCAGAGTTCTGCTCTTCCTGGGAGGCACAGAGAGTGCTGGGGTTGTTGTTTCCATGCGGGAAGAAAGGCTGGGCTGTTCCAGCAGACAAAGCTGGCTTTGTGCTCTGCTCCTCCAAGGCTTTGTGCCCCAAAGCCAGGCAGGGGAATTGGAAGCCTCTTCAGGCACGATGTTGCAAGAGGTTCTCTCCATTTGTCCCGAGCTGCCTGCCTGGGTGCTTGTCCAAACCATCCTGATTTGAAACCTCTCCTTGGGGAACCTGTGGGGATGTGGGAGCTGCCTTGGAATGGGCATTCAGGAGCAGGGGGGGACAGGACAAGGGGAATGGCTTCCCACTGCCAGAGGGGAGGGGCAGGTGGGATATGGGGAAGGAATCCTTCCCTGGGAGGGGGGACAAGCCCTGGCACAGGTTGTGGCTGCTCCATCCCTGGAGGTGTCCAAAGCCAGGTTGGAGCAACCTGGGCTGGTGGGAGGTGTCCCTTCCCATGGCAGGGGGTGGCACTGGGGGGGCTTTAAGGTCCCTTCCAACCCAACCCATGCCATGATTCTACAGACCAGCTCTCTGAGGGTTTCCATCTCCAAGAACAGCCAGGCTTTGCCAGTTTTCATCCACCAGTGCCAAACTATACAGTCCTTATATATCTCTCCATATATCTCTCTCCATATATATCTCTCCATATTTATATCTCCATATTTATATCTCCATATATATCCATTCCTTCTCTGAAGGAACAAATCCAATTTCCTTACAGGCTGCTCGAAAGGAACCAAAGCCACAGAGCACTTTTCTTGCATCAGTAACACTTGTTGGACGTGCAGAACTTGTGGTAGAAGCTTCTCCAGGTCTCCGTGTTCCTGTAAGGTTGTTTTTCCTCCTTTCAACCCTCTCTGGAACTTTGGGCAGCTTTGAAAACACCCGGGATTGTTCAGAGGGGGGTTTGGTGGGGATTTGATGGAGGTGAATGCAGTGAAAGCTTCGGGACCACATTTCAGGGTGTCTGTAAGCACAGAGTTTGTGTCACATCCCAAACCAGCCTTCCCAAAAAACCCGCTCCTGGCCCCAAATCCCTGCCCTGCCCGGAGGTGCCTCGGTGTGCAGCGATTTCCAGGCAGTCAGTGGTGGATGGGTGACACCTTGTGGTCCCTGGAATGGTCTCAGGAATGTTTTACAGCTGCAGAGCAAAAAGGCTGAGCCAGCCCAGGGCTCCTGTGCCCAACTGGGACAGCTCGGGGGGTTTGTCACCCCAATGTGACAAACTGGTCACAGTGGGAGCAGCTGGGGGAGTTTTAGCCCTGTTAAAACCAGAGGAAACCACAGGTTTGGATGAGCTGGTTCTTTGCTCCTCACAGCAGGGAAAAGGCAGGACACAAAATATTAAACACAGGGAAGAGCCCAGTCTGTGTCTCCAGATTGAATTCAAATCAGGAGTCCGTCCAGCAGAAGGATTTGACACTTTAATTGGCTTTAATTTTGAATAATTTTGAAGAAGTAGACCCCAGATATGAAATAATGGATGTCAGTGGTTACTTTACTTTTCATTACAGATTATTTCCTCATTCTACAGTACAATTTCAGGATGAAATTTTACTTCTGATGAAGAGAGACTGGTAAATAGAATCTTATTATCTGTCACCACGAGAGGAGAAGGGCTTTGTGTCCAACAGGCAAGCAAAAAGCCCTAATGTTGCATTTCATTTGAGTTTGCAACCTGTCAAAAATCTTCTGCCTCACGAGAAATCCTCAATTGGAAAATATAACAAAGGGAACAAGTGGGGAGATAATATTGGAAAATCTAATTGAGAGCATATGCTGCCCTCAGATAACACAGCCCGAGCCAATCTGGGGCTGCAGGTAAATATTCTTTCAGGAGGTTCTGAGCCGAGCAGTGATTAAAGAGGAACAGAGCGTGTCATTTCATGAATTATCCACATTCCCACTCCAGCTCCTGCAGGGACAGCCCTTGGTCTCATTCCAGAAGGGAAACCTGCTCTCCTTGGAACCTCCCTTATCTCCAGGGTCTGTTCCTAAAGCCAATTTTATCCCCATAACTCCTGGTTTGGAGGCTTCTGAATTTTGGGAGAGCCCTGAAAGTCTGGTGGGGGCTGAGAGAATCGTGCTGGAAAAGCCCTAAAAACTTTACCTGGGGCTCTTTTCCCTGGGGGTGAATCCACGTGGATGTTTTCCTGTTCCTCACTGGGGGGATTTTGCAGGATACCAAAGACTTATTATGTGTCACCTCTCCCAATTCGATAATCTAAATGATTCAGTGAACGTGGAGAAATCAGGACACCCCTTCGGTGCCTGGGAAAACACATATATAAGAGATATAAAATCATATCTCATATATAAGAGATATAAAAATAGATTGTATTTAGGGTGGGGAAGCCTTAATTAATTCATGATTTAGAAAGAATATTACTCCTTTGAATTGTGTTTCCACTTTCAGAATGCACCAAAACTGCTTGTGGAAGAAATGGAGTTAAACAACCTTAATTCCCTGGGGGATTTTCTCCTAAAGCATTTCTCATTTTAGTGCCGTGGAATGGATAAAATAAAATAAAATAAAATAAAATCCCCTTCAATGCTATAAAACATTTGCTGCTGCAAACCTCATTTCACTGCTGGTTCCTCAACCCCACAGACATCATTCCTTAGGGAATTCTCATCCTGAAGAGTTGGATAATAGTGGAAAAGCTGCTGTGGAAGGAGGGGATCCCCAAAAACCAAACTGTGGGCAGGGAGGGCTTGAACACCCCCCAGGTGAGCTCCTGGACCTGGAATTGGGAGAGTGGCTCAATTAGGCAGCAAGCAGTACAATTAACTGCCTGCAATTAGGCTGAGTGCCTTAATTACTGTGTTTACACTCTGCAACCTCTCTGCTCGGCTCAGGCAAAGCCTCCTCGGCTCAGAAAGCTGAGCTTTATTGTGCTTTTCCCCCTCATTTCCCTGCCAGCTGCTCCCCCAAAGACCTGAGACGGGGTCTTGGTGACTTGTGGTGTCGCTCAAATGGCAAAATGCAGAGTTGGACATTGTGTTTTGTGTGCCTTTTGCCTCTCTCCTTAATGGAGATGATGTTTGCTGATCACTTCACATTCCTAACTGGTCCTTCTGGACAGAAAATGCTCTTTAAAGCCTCTTAAAAAGCTGCTTTGTCTGGAGTTGCTTTTCCCCCCTGAGCACCGGGGGGGAACAGGAATCCTTGGCAGGAGGGTGGGTTGTTCCCTGCTCTCCAGGGCTGGATTTGGGGTGTTGCAGAGTCAACAACACAACAACCCCACCCCTTTGTGGTGTCAGGCTTGGTTTTTGGGAAATCCACAGCTCTCACACCATGGAAATTTGCTTTGTTCTGTAATTGTGAGTTTCCAGGTATGGCAATCCGAATATATATCATATTTGAGATGTATAGACATATCTAAGGGATTTGCTCTATATTTGGAGGGGCTGAGATGTTTCTGCCCCCACTGAAAGAGCCAGAGCATCCTGTGCTGTAAATTAAACTCTTTACATTTCAAATCCAGCTCTGCAGATGAGACAGACTAAGATATAAAATCCAAACTATTGATAAAGCTGTCCAATTGATGGAAATATCTATTCCATCAGGGGAAAGAGCAATAAAGGAGTTCAATACCCAGATGATGATGCTAAAGAAGATGTTTAATTACTCCAGAAAGTGTCTGGGAGGACAATTTTTTGAAATCACATTTTTTTTCAAGCCCTTTGTCTGTTCAAAGTTTCTATTCCAAACGTGAAATCACTTCAAGTTGAATGGGATGGAGAGACCCAAATATTTTGTGCTCTACTTGGGGTAAATGAGGAGATGATGGGGGTGGATCCACTGGGAGAGGTCCCTGGTGTGTTTGCCTTATCTAAATACTGCTCCAAAATGGGAAGGCAACAATAAGGATCCTTGGGAAGAGAGGGAAAAGGCTGGAGGGGCAGGAGGCAGGACAGGGAAGCAGCTTCGGGGTGAACATCCCAAATTTCAAGGATTTAACTCAGCCTTCTGGTGGTTAAAGGGGCTCAGAGGCCCAGGGATTTCATGTTTCAAGGGGAGTGGAGCTGAATGTTCCAAAATAAATGACATTCCCTTTGGGACAAGCCCTTCCTAAGGATATTTCCAATTTGGCAAGTTGGCTGACGTGGTGAAATAATTCTGAAAAAGCGGTTTAATGTTCCCTGGGCTGTGGTGGCACCACAGGCAGCAGAAAATGATTGCTGGCCCTGGTGATGTTCTCTGTTTTCAAGGAGTTTTTCTTCCCCTGGATGTTCAGGAGCCTTGGGAAGGAATGCAAAGCCACAGCTCGGTGGAGGGATGTGGATGTGCTTCCAGGGATTTATGGGACAGCCCTGGCTGGAACTGGGGTAGAAATGCAGCTTTGGTGAACACAGAACTGTCACTCGGGGGGGAAATCCTGCTGGAAAAGCTGCCCTGCAGCTGGAGAGGGCAAAAGGCTCCTCAGGCTCTGAGCTGGAAGGATGGGGGGGTGAAGGGTGGGAAGGAGGCCCCCAGTTTGCTGCAGGAGCTGGAAATGATGGGATATAACACCCCAAGCATTGGTGATTCTCCCCTTTGTTCTCTATTTGTACAAATCTGGTGTTTCTCTGACCAAGACCTTCCCTGTGGTAGTCCCAGGGTTTGGATTTGATCCTTGTGGATCCCTTCCAGCTCAGGATATCCTCTAACACACCATTCCTTTCACCAGCTTTGCCTCTGCCTCAAACACTTGGGCTTCCCACTGTGACAAGTCTCTCTCTCCTCCTTTTTTCCTTATTTTCCTTCCCTTTTTGCAGTCACAGCACAGTCTCTGCTCCCTCTCCAGCGTCTGGGCAGTGGAAATCCACGGATCCCCTGGTGCTGTGGCCACTTGAGGGGGGTAGAAGGCAAGGCAGAGCCCTCCTCCTGCCCAGGGAGCCCTGGACTTCCCGGCAAAGTCGGGTGAGAATGGGGGGAATTGGTAATTCCAGAGTTACTTTGGCCGGGGGTGCTGCCTTGGTGAAGTTTCTGGGACCTTGGTGGTTGGTGGCAAACACAAACTGGTGCAATTTGGGCAAAAAGAACCCAATCTTAGCACGAGAAATGGAGCTTTTCTCCTTCTGCAAGGCTGGGGTTGCTCCAAAGAGGTCGATTTTTGGCTTGCAGCGTGAACTGCTGTTGGAATAGGAAATAAAGGACCCCAAATCCCTTCCCTTGGGAAAAGTCCTGCCTCTGGAATGGCTCGGCCCCTCCTGGGGGTCCCAAAACCAGTGACTCCCAGTACAGCCAGTTCTCCAGCCACCAGTGCCCTGTGAGCTGGTGCTTTGGTCCAGCTGCTGCATCATCTGGAATCTCCAGGGGTCTAAACACAGGCACTCACATTTGGTGCTGTTTCTGTGCCATGTTTGAGAAATCCAAGCACTGATTAAAGACCTCGGTGGGAGGAAAAAAAAACAATAACTAAAACTAGGCTCTCAGAAATAACTCTGATTAAACCTTGAACTGGCACTAGGTGTGGGTGGGAGGAGCTCTCCATGCCCATGGGAGCTGTGGAATATTTCAGGGTCATAAAAGCGGTGGACTTTTCGAACAGAGAAGTTGTGTTGTAACCCAGCTCCTCGACCAAGCAGCAGCAGCAGGTTAATCCTCCCCTCTCCAGGCTCACCTACCTCTGCAAGCTGCTCCTTTGTGCCGGCTCCCTATTTGTTAATGAGCTTTGAAAAGCAAGTTCGTTAACGTGCTCACTGCCAGCCTGGGCTTTAATGAGCCTTTCCCAATGCCTCCTATCTTATCTGGAGCTCGATAAGCACCGAACGTTCCTGCGACATTGCTGTAAATCCCATTTTATTGATGCCCCTCAATGCGAACAGCCTGCTGCAGGTCGGGGCTGTCTGTTTGCTTTGGAAGGGAGTTTGTTGCACAAACACAGCCCCGGGCTTTGGGGAAAGAGCCTTTTTGGAGGTGCTGAAGCCTTTTGCGTGCTTTGGGAAAGGAGGATGTTGCCAATCGCCTTCCACGTCAGCCCGTTGTTGAATTGTGCGAGGTTGGGGTTCATTCCAAGCACTAATTTTACCTGCAATTAGAACTTTTGTTTTTTCCCTTTTCTGTGTACAGGTTTGCTGCCTGTGATTCAGCCTGGCAAAGTCCCGAGCTGATGGTTAAGTCAGGTCCTTCTGTCCTGTTTTATTGTCACGTCAGTGCATTTGAGGTCGTAAAAGCATAGAATGGTTCGGGTTGGAAGAGACCTCAACAATCAGCTCCAAAACTCATAAATTGAGTCTTAAACGTTTCTTTTAAGAGTCAATTTTAGGCAGCGACCTCATGCCACCCCCTGCCATGGGCAGGGACACCTTCCACTGTCCCAGGTCGCTCCAGCCTGGCCTTGAACACTTGCAGGGGTGGGACAAGATGAAGGGGGTAATTGAGGAGGCAAAGGCAATAAACCACCCTGGTGCCAACTGCACGAACCCAGCGGGGATGTGAACTCTGCTCGGTGTCAGGAGGCACAAAATCAACCCACCCCGGGCCTCTTGGCTTCCCACAGCCACCCTGGGCACCTTTAGGGCATCACCCTGGGCATCTTTGGGGTATCACCCTGGGCAGCTTTAGGGCACCACCCTGGGCATCTTTAGGGCACCACCCTGGGCATCTTTAGGGCATCACCCTGGCAGCTTTGGGGCATCACCCTGGGCAGCTTTGGGGCATCATCCTGGGCAGCTTTAGGGCATCACCCTGGGCAGCTTTGGGGCATCATCCTGGGCAGCTTTAGGGCATCACCCTGCAGGAGAACGTGGGGGCCAAACCAGCCTGGCTTCGGATGGAAAAGTGGAAAATTACTCTTGTAAATGCCACTTGGATGCTTTTTCCAAGCCTGAGGATTCCCACTCAGTGAGTGAGGAAACGAATCTCCTGTAACCTCCCCTTGGAAGCACCACTTTCAATTCCTCTGTGCCACGTGTATCCAGGAAAAAACGGAAGAAGGGAAGGGAAGGGAAGGGAAGGGAAGGGAAGGGAAGGGAAGGGAAGGGAAGGGAAGGGAAGGGAAGGGAA
>JAWWEW010000491.1:0-10588 GCA_035583185.1 Anabacerthia variegaticeps | reverse complement strand
AAGGCATTCAATTGACTGTCTGGTTTTGTGTGTTGCTATAAAAACTATCCAGGTATATTGTATGGCAGACACTGTCACACGTGAAAGGCAATGTCCAGCTTTTGAAACGCAAAGTCTGAGTTTGCATTACTAACTTTCAGGACATACTTTTTATATTTCAGTCACTCCCTCTATTTTACTTTTTTTAAGAATTACCCTTTTCCTGGATGTATCAGTAATATCTTTACCCTTTATCTGAGGCCCTTAAGAAAGAGAAGTTAAAAACCACACCCATGAAAAGTCTAAAATTACTGTGCAAATGATGGGAAATTTCCTGTTTGTGCCCTTTTAAATCTCTACTTTGTCTCCAGAGGACACGGGGATGCCCATCAGCACATGGTGCAGTTACAGAAGTGAGGACTTACTTGTATCTTCAGCGAAGATGATGCTGGTGAGCCGGGTGGGCTGCAAGGACCGAGCCTGCACCAGAGCCCTCCGCGAACACTCCTCCTGCTCCAGCGGCTCCACACTCGCCACCTCCGGCTGGCTGGAGGACCTGCAGGGCATTGGCTCTGTTACTGCTGCAGAAGCCACCAGAACATCTGACAGGGGACGTGTGCCACGGGCAGGACCCAGCTCTGTTGGAGCTGGATGGCAGCAGCTCCTCAAGGACTCCGGCAGGCACAGTGGGGCTGAGGGAGGGAGAGCCCAGGCCAGGGACCAGCAGAGCCCGGGCACACAAACACAGACAAACCCTGGACCGTGGCAGGTTCCTGCTCAATGCAATTCAGTCAGCTCAGACCTGTACCCAGCGCCTTAAGGAAGCCCCACTGCTGATCAGCTCCGAGGTGTGGAACAAGTGAAAACACATACACAACACTGAAGTAAAGGTACAAGACTTTTAGCTAAAGCTCCATTCACCACGTGTAATTTCACTTTCAAAACAAGTTTGAAACAAAGTTCTGAAAAAACTGGAACCCTTCCCCAATGACAGAACATCACAATTACATAGGCTTGCTATATCCTGAAACATTTTTTAATCAAGAAATTAAAAATCCAAATTTAGTCTGTTTAGCTGAATATGTAACCCTTTGGAAATCATGCAAAGTTGCACAATCACCTCTGGTGCACTGTAAGCCTACATAGAATTTTGACCTAAAGTTGATGCATCTCTTACTTCCTGCTCTGACTTCTATGGCTTTTCTACAGGCAAATGCTCCAGGCATCGGCTTGTGGACCATGGAGCAGAGGAATGACTGACTGGCTCAACACAGCCAGGTGGGAAGTGGGGGGAGAACAGGGCAAGCTCTGCTCGGGTGGGAGAGGCATTGCCCCAGCCCTGCCCTCTTGAGCCCCAGCCAGCCCCTGGTGCACACTGAAATGTTGGCCATTGGCCTGCCCCAGGATGGCAGTCTGACAAATGCCTTTGTGTCTGGGTAAGATAAAGTTTGTGATGTGCCTCACTTTGCCAAGTACCTGAATGTTTTAAAGTCTGCAAGTAAAAGTGTGAACCTCCTGAGAATTTGGTTGTTTGTCCCACATAGCGCCCAGAGTGAATCAACCAACCTTCCCCTAAACCTACTGAGAGGGCCAGGCATGACAATGTGCAGCCCAGCCCTCACCTCCTGGGTGCCAAAAACACCATGGGAAAAAAGAAAGGTTAGGAGTTATTAGAAACCAAGTCTCTTGAAACTAAATTTGAGATAGCAGCAATATACTTCTAAGGGCTAAATGCAGAGCAAGTGAAATACCCAAGCAGGCCATGCCCCTTGCAAATGGTTACAGGACATCCCCCTGTGCCTGGGACGAGCTGGGACTGGCCATGTTGGAGAACTGGGTGCACTGGGACGAGATGGGACTGGCCATGTTGGAGAACTGGGTGCACTGGGATGAGATGGGACTGGCCATGTTGGAGAACTGGGTGCACTGGGATGAGCTGGGACCGGCCATGTTGGAGAACTGGGTGCACTGGGACAAGCTGGGACTGTCTGTGTTGGAGAACTGGGTCACAGCTGTCCCTCTGCCCCTGCTCTCACCCTCAAGCTGTGCGGGGAGAGCAGAGCCAGCACCCCTGTGAGCCCCTGAGGAATCCAGAGCCCAAAATAGCCATGGCTGTGCACTCAGGGATCCCACTCTCTGGGTGCTCAGGGATCCAATTCTGTGCTCAGGGATCCCAGTCTGTGGGTGCTCAGGGATCCCACTCTCTGTGTTCAAGGATCCCACTCTCTGTGCTCAGGGATCCCACTCTCTGGGTGCTCAGGGATCCCACTCTCTGGGTGCTCAGGGATCCTGGGTCACAGCCCTCTCACAAGGGCCCTTTGAAGGATTAAAACAATGAAAGCAAGCACTGATGGATGACAAAGCTGTTCAGGAATTGTTTCTCTCTGATGATGAAAACACTGCACTCCCTGGTAAATGCAATCTAAACTGGGCACTGGGTCCCCTCCTGGCAAACATGGGAAAGATAAAGATGGTTTAGACTTTTCTTCTGGAGAATGTTCAAAAATGCCTACTTGGGAAAAATCCTCCAGGAGGAGTCCAGCAAGCAGCAGGACAGAGTCTCAAACAAACAGCAGTGCCACACATGCCTGGATCCCCAGACACAGGTTTTATCTACTTCTCTTACTGGCAGAACCACATCAGTGAAGAAACACATTTCTCATTAACTAAAATTGTACCCATTAACAAAATAACACATCACAACACGTGCAGTTCTGTGAGAGTTCACAGCTGCAGCCAAGGTGAGCATGGACAGAGCTCCTTGTAGCCACTGGAATAAAACTAAACTCCTGTTTCCAAACCTTAAGCTCCCAACAATGTTCTGCCAACACAGAGAGGGGTTTTAAAGGATTTGGAAACAACAGTAGCAACACTGACCCAGAAACTTCAATGTACTTTATCTGATCAAGGAGAAAACAGCCCACAGCAGTATGCAACGGGCAATTTAAACACCAATTAGAAGCTTAAACCTGAAAAAAGTTTGTTATATTCTATTCTATATAACTAAGCAATGCACACAAATATGTGTAGATTTTTTATAGTAGGGTTTACACTGTTTCCAAATTAATGTATGTTCTATATTAGTAGCACACTTAACTTCACTCTACAAAGGTTAAAAGCGAAATATTAGTTATTTTCCTGTTGTTCTGTAGCTTCTCATGCAAGAATACAAGAGTTTTCCAACATTTAGCAAGCTTCTTTACACAACATTAGCATTCACAGCCAGTAAGGCTTTTCCTGTACTTGGCTGGCTAGCTCTTGAATCTGAGCACGTGGATCTGACTTATTCAGCATGCAGGTATTTTTAAATAAGTATTATATGCATGGAATTGACTTTTATTTAGCTCTTTACATTGCTTAATATTCTCTGACATTAGGTTTTTTTCTTACTGAGGGTTTTGCGTTCTTACAGTCTGGAATTGATTGTGTTTACAACACAACAGGGGTTTCACTGTGGTTTATATTTGTTCTTTTAATATCTGGCTATGAATTGTAATACAAAACCACTGCAGTTTGCACTAATAGCAATGCTGTAAAACTGAATCTAATTACAGGATACTTTTTCAGACTAGAAAAAGGGAGTAGCAAAGATCAACAAAAATTAAATTTTAACTGTAAACTCACATGAACTCCACAATTACAAAGGAACTTCCAAGCTTTTACAGCTGAATGCCAGTTAACTCTTAGTTGTCACTGCAGAAGTGAACCTGAGATTAGACATTATTTGGCCTCTAAGAGTCCTTTAAAATAGGAGGTAGAGTATCAGCTGCATTTCTTGCTACAATAACAATTTTACTGAAGTCGGCCTTTCTGAGGCTTGGGTTTACTATGGATTTACATTTAAACCCAATCTGCATGACTACTGTCTTTCACACTAGAACATTTCTGATTTACACACCTGATGACCCCTCTGTCATTGAGCAACATCAAGAGCACATTCTGTTCACTGGGAACAGAAAGGACGAGGCACTAATCAAACAGGCTGGAGATCACTCTGGGATCACTACTGTCTCCCAGATGGGCAAGAAAAAGAAGCTTTCACTTTAACTGACAAAGACTCTTCCAATTACAGCAGCTCTTCAGCAGCATGTCAGTGTGTGAGATTGAGAGCTAGGCCTGTCAGAGGTCAAAATTAGCTCCTGAGAAGGCAGCAATGGGAAGCATTTCTGGCACTAGCTCTGGATCCCACACCAGCGTCTGTAAGGAAGAACAAGGCAGGGAGGAAGCACTGGCAAGAAGAGTGGGGAGGTGAGGGGAAAAAAGCTAACAAAAGTCCCAGGATTTCTTTCCCTCAGAATAAAATCGTCCTTGCTGAGGAATTAATGAAATTTGCCGTTTTCTGTTCCATTCACGGTTTTCATCCCTCCTCCCTCCCCCAGACACAGACCCGTGTGCCAGGACTGGATCTACAGATCTACCCAAACCCATGGCTGCATGCTTTAATGTTCTGTAATACCACATGTCAATGCCTCACTACATCATTTCTTTATCAGCTGGCTCAAAGACCAGGCACCTAGTACTGTTTCCCTCCCCAGCAATTCTCTGTTGATTCTTATTGCTCCAGTATTTTATATTGTTCTGCCAGTTCTTTAGACTCAACTCAACTGACTGAACCAGCAAAAATCCCCCTCTGTGGAGCTGCACCAGGACTGTCAATTAATTTGAAGTTGTATTAGATATTTGGGCAGATATGTATCCAGAGGTAAACTGCACAGTAAAAGTTTCCAAGAGTTTGGTAAGATTGCATTGGCCAATACATCAGGAACCCCATTTCTAGTCACTCTGGGGACTAATACAAAAATGAAAAGAGACACGAGAGGCAAAACAGCATTTGGGCAACTGTATTTGTATGATGAAAAACAGATTCCCAGAGAATCAAGGATATGGGAACTGAACCCATTCCAAAGAAAATGCAGAGAGGGAGTGTGGCAGAGTTCCTTCAACTCTTTAAGATTTCTAACAACCCACTGGCAGATTATGTCAGTCCCCTCCTAGGATGTTTCTTACTGTACTGGGAAAACAAAAAAATCCTCCATTCAGTTCTGCTTTAAAAGCAAAGGGAAACATCCCACAGCACAGAGTGAGCCAAGGATGGAGCCTCTGCTCCTGGGATTTTACACTGGTGATCAGCTGGCATGCCCATTAACTTCAAAGGAAGCAGAATTGAGCCGGTGCTGATAGCTCCCAAAATCCTGCACAGATGCCCAGCTGTAACTTGGACATTTTGGCAAATTAACTGCTGCCAGAAATGATTGTACTGTAAGTGCTTCTTCTCCCCCCATTTCTAGCTGCATGAAGGTAAACAGCTGGTACACCAGTGATTGTCACCTTCCAACCAGGAGAATGCAACAAATAAAGCTCAGTCTACACAAGCTGTTCTGAAATGAGCTTAGCCTGATTCCAAATTAGGAAACTAAAAAATGGCCATTTACTGACAAACACATCACATTTTGCTTCATTTCAAATAATCCACTCTGATGAAACTTCTCACATGCAGTCACCCTCATCTGTTACTAAGGTGAGAGCTGCAGCCACAGGGAGCAAAAGCCTTGACACATTTCATGGGTGCCCAGCAACGAAAGCTGCCCCAAACCAACAGTCCCTACCAATGTTCTCCTTTTCAGTCAGGTTCGCAGTTTCAGAAACTGTTTTTTCAACAGAAAACCCACACAGGAATTTGACGCATCAGCCAAGAGATGATTATTTCTCCTGCCTGCTGGGCTCTGGCACAACATCTGCTGCAGACTCACACCAGCAGCTCTGGTTCTGAGCCACCACACTCAGGTGACACACACCTGAGCTGCAGCAGCACAGCCTGGCTCACATTACCAGCACGGATAGCCCAACCCAGTCCTGAGCTCCTTCTGGTGCCTCCAGGAGCATGAGACTATGCTGGGAAAGCACAGCCAGGCCAGGCAGCAGCACAGGCACCTCCCAGGGAGAGGGAGAACAACCTGCTGAAATGCTTTCCAGGCAGGAGACACAGAGCAGGTGAGAGACAAGGAAGGGGGTAACAAATGTTATTTAGGATTTCACTTCATAATATGGAAGTTAACGGTCAGTATCTCACACAAAACATTTTTCAGTAAGAGTCACTTTTTTAGACCCATGGAAAAACAGGAAATCCACAAAGTAACACCATAACTCCCAGATTACCAGAGATGAGACTGCTGGTCTTACAGCAAAGCAGCAGACCTCACTGAACAGCACCACTGACACACATTTTTAAAATACATAAGCCACTGTATACATCCCAGTAAGATCAATTTACAGCCCAGTGTCGAAAACATGACAAGGAGCTAGAAAATGAGCTTTGCCAGCTGCACATTGGATTTGTGCTCTCTGGAAGTACCTGTGCATTACACAGCTCAAACACCACTACTGGATGTCCCTGTCCAGCACTCTGCCACCTGCTCCTCTCCTCAATTAGCCTGATGTAACCTCGTGAGGGCTTCAGTAGCACACACAAACCTTTTATTTAAGGTGGCAGTAAACTCCTCTTCATTATATTTGCAACAAACAGTATTGGCCATTATCACCTGTGAACAGGCTCCTATAGCTATAACCTTTACAGAAAAAAACCTCTCACTTCAGTGGTTCAAATCAATCAGTGAATTTCTCAAAGCCAGCTCCTAAAACCAAGACTTTCCCCAAGCCCTCACCATGCATCTCGATTCTATTCTATATGAAATTGTGTTAAGGCATGTAAACATATTTGTAATTTCTGCTGTAAACACCCAGCCATGCTGCGTACCTCGGGGGAAAATGTCTATTTGTTTTTTGTGTGTGTTCCACTCCTCCCCCTTAAAATGTTATTATGGCAAGGCAGGTTTCAAAGAGAGAATTCTGCTGCTGAACGCTTTCATTCTTCCAGGTGTAATTTCTGGATTAAGGTAATTAAAAGATAAATACAGATGTAATTTAAATACTAAGCATATCCGCACACACCGTGTTTTATCCCTGAAGATAGCACTGTGTGCAGTATTTACAGATGGAAACACCATATGCTTTTAAAACAAAGCTTTTCCAAAAAACAATTTTAACATAAAGGCAACCCCAACTCCAGAAGGCAGGAGCATCTTGAAAATCAGAAAATACTTTAGAGCCATGCTTGTAACTTTACCACTGCTCCCAATCTGCTGGGACGGTGACAGAATTTCACCTTTTCCCTTTGAATCACTGGAATTCTCAGATACTGCTACAATCACTTTGAAAATCTCCTGCTTTCAGTAAACTTGAAGCCTCAAAGGGAAAATGGAAAGAAATAAGGTCACAACACACCATAGACTGACTTTTCACGAAATTGGACACTCAGATATGAATTCTGAATGTCTGAGATGAGTAATGCAGGTCTTCAAAGGGTGTCTTTTGAAGTCAGATGCTCCTGCACAAGAACAACTTTCATACACTACCTCTAACCTCGTAATCAACCGTATTACACAACCTCAGTCCCCTCTCCAGACACACAGGGCCTGAATCTTACCATTTCCTTTCAAAATCCCTGCCTCCATGCATGCAGACCCTCCTATGGTGCACGCAAACCCACCCATCACTTTGAAAATGTGAGGAAGAGACACTACTTCTGAAGCCACCACATTTGGTACTTCCCCACTTGTTCAGCTCGACACCCCCCTCCAGCAGCAGCTCCCACTGACAGCTCCAGCAGGAAGGCAGAGGAAACCCTTCAGCAGGAGGCTGTGGGGCTGCCCCTCCAAGGACACTGCTTCCCAATGCCCCACAGCGCAGGGCCTGCAGGGGCAGGGATGTGGAGGAAACAGAGCCCCAGATGCAATGTGAGCTCCTGCCCTGGGCTCTGCTGGCTCTGCTCACTCACACACAGCTCCTGCTTCCTCCGAGCCTTTGCTAAGCACACGTTGGGTTTTACCACCCACATCCTGCCAGGCCCACAAAGCAGAAGTGAATAAAGACACATTAACAGCCCTGGCACAGAAAATGACGGTGCACAGAGAATGAGTTTGGTACAGTTTCCACAATTCTCGACCAAAATTAATCTCTGAAGGGCAGAGGGAGGGGATGGAAAAGGATGCTGAAGCCTGTCTGCATGAGGCATGTGAACCATCACTGGCAACTGGCACCAGTATAACGTGCTCTGAGAGTGCCCACAAATCACCCTTATCAGTGATATGAGTGTGGACCAAAGCCGGTATTTCCCTAGAATACAGTCTTTTATCTTTCCATCTACAGATTGCAGTGAGATTTAGAAAGGTGTCCATCCTTCTGACAGCTGGACAGTGCCTGGCACACGTGGGGATGGCTGCAGCCAGCCCAGCATCACCTAGCAGCTCGCTGGCAAATCAGGAAGGACAGTCTGCACTTCCAAGACTTTATTAGTGCTTTGTTGAGTTTGTTTTTTGGCTTTATATGCTGCACGTGACCACATAAACCAAATCCTTTTAAACACCCAGTTGCCTTTAAAGATTAGAGAAAGGAAAGAGGAAAAAAACCCACAATTTTGAGAGTTTCACTAAAATGGTCCATTAAAAATTGAATTCTTTGACCAGGAGCAGCTCATTTAGTAATCGCCGTTCAGTTGACTTTTGGATAAAATTTATTACTGCTCTTATGTATAAGCACCCTCCAATATGTAAAATGTCAAAGCCCAAGGGTTTGTACCCAGCCTAGAGAAGTGTAGGACCACCAAGCAAGCAAACTGAAAGTGAAAACATAGCCCTGTAAGAGGTATTTCAGTGCCCACCAGCCACAAGACAACTGAAAACTGCTACACACATCCTTGTGGCACACATGGAAATATCATCCTAAACTTATCTCTGCTGCCACTTCTTTTCCAGGAGGCCACCTCCTGCTCACTCCTGATCCCAGTTACCACTCCGGGGTGCCAGAGGAAGGACAAGGAGTTGGCAGCACTTCTCCAACATGGAGACTGCCATGAAGTTTCTAAATTTGCACTTGCTGGGGGATTTCCCTTCAGGCCCTGCATTAAACACTACCCAGGCCTCCCCCTCATGCCATGCAGGACAGCAGCTCCCAGCCAGGAGTTCCTGGAGTACCTCCCACGTGCTCAGCACCAAAACAACACTGGGAAAGCTTTCACCTTTTGAAACTTGACTTTGTTGTACCCAGGTGATGCACTCAGGGTGTTGGTACCTACACTGAGAGCAGCACTGAGACACAACTCGGCTGCGACTCCCCCCTGTCCATTCCCCGAGCCCAGAGCTGTCAGGAGCTCCACCACTGAGCACAGGGAGGGAAGGGCATGTCCTCACCAGCAGCACGAGTCCTGGGTGCTGTCCCCACACACGTGGGGCTGTGGGGCTGTGGGGTGGCCCTGTGGGTGTGTGTGGGGCAGCAGGGAGGGCAATGTGGGGTGTGTGTGGGGCGGCAGGGTGGGCAATGTGGGGTGTGTGGCGGCAGGGTGGGCAATGTGGGGTACAGAGGCAGGTGGGAGAGCGGGGGGGAGTAAAGGAGAAGCAGAGGTGTGTGTGAGGGGTACAGGAGGAGCAAGGGGACACTGGGGTACAGAAGCAGGGGTGTGTGTGTGAGGGGTACAGGAGGAGCAAGGGGACAGAAGCAGGGGTGTGTGTGTGAGGGGTATAAGAGAAACAGATGTGTGAGGGATTCAGAACCAGGTGTGTGTGTGAGTGTCAGGGGTACAGGAGAGCCGGGGGGGCACTGTGGGGTACAGAAGCAGGGGTCTGTGCGTGAGGGGTACAGGAGAAGCAGGTGGGTGTGTGAGGGGTACAGAAGCAGGGGTGTTTGTGAGGGGAACAGGAGAGCCAGGGGCAGTGTGCGGTGTGTGTGAGGGGTACAGAAGCAGAGGTGTGTGTGAGGGGAACAGGAGAGCCAGGGGCAGCGTGCAATGTGTATGTGTGAGGGTAGGGGTGTGTGTGTGAGGGGTACAGAAGCAGGGGTGTGTGTAGGTACAGCACAGCACCGTGCACTGTGTGAGGGGTACAGGACAGCACGATGCCCTGTCTGTGTGCACAGTGTGAGGGTACACCACGGCACTGTGTGTGCACAGCACAGCACGGTGTGAGGGTACAGCACAGCACGGTGTGTGCACAGCACAGCACGGTGTGAGGGTACAGCACAGCACGGTGTGAGGGTACAGCACAGCACAGCACGGTGTGTGCACAGCACAGCACGGTGTGAGGGTACAGCACAGCACAGCACGGTGTGTGCACAGCACAGCACAGCACGGTGTGAGGGTACAGCACAGCACGGTGCCCCGTGCACTCACTCACTCACTCACACCCCCAGCGCGGGCCGTGCCGGGCGCTCCCCGGGCCCGGCCCCGCACGGCGCCGCTCCCGGCGGGTCCGACCCCCGCGGCACCGACACCGGGCCTTCCCCGGGGCTCCCCGGGCCTTCCCCGGGGCTCCCCGGGCCTTCGGGGGGCTGCTCCGGCACGGCCGGGCCCGCCGGGCCGCCGGGACAGCGGGCAGTGGGGCGGCGGGCCCGGCGCGGCCGCACCTGCTGCACTCACCATCGGTAGCAGCCCTCGCTGGCCTGCAGCGTGAAGTTGACGCGGGTGCCGCGGGTGAAGGGCAGCAGCACCTTGGGCGTGTTGAGCTTGGAGGAGGCGGCGAGGTGCAGGTGGAGGTGCAGGTGGAGGGGCAGCAGCAGCAGC
>JAWWEW010000490.1:0-10597 GCA_035583185.1 Anabacerthia variegaticeps | reverse complement strand
AAAACAACTTCCAGAAGTTTAAACTGCTGTATTTTTAGTACCTTGGTTTTTTAACTCAATTTTACTCTTTTCCCAGGGTCATTGTAAAGATGATGATGGCATAATAAAGCCATGGCTTCATTAGAGAACTGTAAGTATTATAAAATTAAATGTTTTTTATACTCTTGTCTTTCACAGGCTGTGATCAAAAGTAGGTGACCAACAGAATGGTTTTGCTCTGCTTTTACTTCAAATGAGGAATGGAGCTGGAACCTGTTGGAAAGAGTCCATTTCATAGCTACTGCAAACTGCTGGGATTCTTTCATTCCAGTTCTGGGGAGGAATAGCAAATCTATCAGCTGTAAATACTCCTGCAAAGTAACTGATAGGAATTAGGGATTTGGTGTTTTTGTTCACTAACCCCTGAGGTCCTCAGAGCTGCAGCTCCACATTGTCTTTGCATGGACCAGCTATGGACAGCAGTTGTGTGTATGGCTTGGTAAAACACCAGGTTCACCTGTGAGCTGATGGATTATCCTTGCATGTGCTGACACTCCCAAGGCTAAAACCTGACCTTGTCCTGCATGATTTATCTCCAGTGTGGGATGCTGAAAGATTGTCCTTCTGCAAGAACCCAGGAGTTAAATGACACGAAGCAGTATCTGAGACAACTTAATGACACAGCAGCCAAAGAAAGGATAGAATTCAACTCCCACAATAAAGCACAAAATAGCAATTAAACCCCTTGGCATTGTTCTGTGTGTAATTAAGATAGTAGCCACAGGTTTCCTGTCCCTGAACGATTTGCTCTCTGAGATAGTTTAATTTAGACAGTTCAAACACCATGAAACTTCTTCACATTTCTAGCAGGCAAACTGGAAAGATAAAATTTGCTCTTCAGGAATTTGGATTTCTGTTCTTTCAGACCAGGAATGCTGCAGCCTCCATTCTCCAGCCAGGCAAATGGCTGATGTGTCAGAGTCTGGCACTGTGGGCAGCTCAGGCTGTCGAGCTGTAGCTACACAGTGACATCCACAGTGACACCCATGGTTACCAGTGGCAACACTAATTCCTTCATTCTGGAGTTTGGACTTGAAAGAAATACTTCTCATGAACGCCAAGTTGTCTGATAGGATGAGTTTGTTTGTTTGGGATACACCCTAAGAATTTAATTTACCAACTTCATAAGTAATGATTATAATGTGTGCACTCTGGACCTCTTGAGCAGCACCACATGGACTGAGGTGGGGCCGCTTTTGCTGTGACAATTGGGTTGTCTTCCCTGAAACCTGCCCCTGGGGAGTTTTCAAGCTCCTTAATGCCAGGGGTGACCTTTTTGCTCCAGTTCCAGCTATGCTGGCCATCAGGACCTCATGGGAGGGCACCTGAGCCGGTGGCACAGGGCTGGGTGCCCAACACTGGGGCTGAAGCTGGGGCAGGGTAGGGCAAGGAAAGGGCAGGTGCTCAGCCAGCCAGGCTTTAGAAAAAAATCAGAAGTGAGGACTGTGTGCCTCCATGGGACGCCTTTGGAGGGAAATGACACTGTTTATGGAGGAAAATGCTCAGGCACCAGCCCTGAGCTGCTACAGCAAGGATTATATAAAAAGATCAAAATGAGGCGAAGGAGGTGATGACCCAAGAGACACAAACAGGCAGAGACACAACAGCATAATAAGGAGCAATAATAGAGGCAATGGCACTAAAGCAGCCAGGGGAGCTGAGATGCTGTGCCCACCCTTCTGCAAACAATCTTACACAAAAATAAGCAGAAAATAAATGATGATGATGGTGATAGTGTGACTCTGCACATTTAATATGTCCCTTGTGTTTCAGTTCTATGTTCCTTCATCAAGGCACATTGTCTGGGAAGGATGTTTGCTTTCTGCTTCTGTCACTGCAGTGGAAAAGCTTGCAAAATATTAAAAGCAAGAACTGAAAATACAGCACATAATAATAATAATAATAATAATAATAATAATAATAATAATATGGGGTTTGGTTTGCTGTGTATTTGGGGATTTCTTTCTTTGAAAGCAGACCTTTGGATATTAGTGTACATAACAACTCCTTTGTAAAGGGCTGTCCTTGCAAAAGAGTCACCAATTTTGTGAGGCAAGACAGAAACCTCTGCCCCAGGCTGCAGCTGGATGGCTTGAAAGTGTGTTCAAGAGACTTGGGATGTGACAGAGCCTGATCACCACGATTAGAATGTCATTCAGTGCAAGATGTAAGTTATCTAACAAAGTAATCTGATTGTTTATATGCTATCCAGAAAAACTGGCTGTGCATTGGAATTGCAGGAAATTGGAATTATAGGCAGGGGAGGGCACGATGGACAAGTTTCACAGCATGAAGAGCCAAACCAAACCAGAAGCACAGAGAGCACAAAGGGACACACCAAGGAGGCCCAGCTTTCTGCTGAGGGTCCATTTCATACAAGGACTGGCACTCAGAATATCAAATAAATTTGAAATAAAAGGGAGGGGGGAGGTGGCAGTGAGGTGGCCTCAAAGGTTTAGCTCGCTTTTGTCACCAACATTCTCGTAGTTCCTGTGTTTATTTTTCTAAAGAATTTGTAGTCAACAGAACTTCAGACCCTTTGATCAAATCAGCCTTAAAAGCAGTGCAGGGCTGGGGTCACTCATTTAGATGCAGCACTGACTGGGGTCCAGCCAACAAAAGAACTTGAGGTGCAGGCCACCCATGCAGCTTTCCATATTCATGAGCACACAGCCTTTAGTCCTGCAGTCTGGGAGGTGGGGGGGGATTTTGGCAGCAGCAGCCTGAGGTCCAAGCTCTGGGTCTCCATAGCACTGTGGTGAAGAGGGGAACACATGGGGGACAAGCCAGTCTGGGGCTGTGCCTGCACCCCCACGTTCCATTAGGGACATCACAGCTGCTTTCACAGCTCCTAATCCAGCTGGCCAAAACCTGCTCTTCTTTTCTCACCCACTGCACACTGATGGGCAAGTTGAACAGGAAAGCTCCCCCTTCCTCCATTGTCTCTGAGCATCAAAGAACTAAAAGTAAAAGAAATCATTCTGTGTGCACGCTGATGTTTTTTTTATGAGCTTTATAGGATTGACTCGACCATTGCTATCAACACCAATTTTAACAAATATTTTCACTTCCAACACTGTTGTGCTATATTAAGAGTATCACATGTCACCTGCCCCCCACAAACCATGGCACAGCTTTTGCCACGTACAGGTATGTGAAGGGTCAGACCCAAAGAGTTACCCTTTGCCTTCAGAATGGTCCTGCCTTCCTGAGAGACAGAGGGTCACCTGTGAGAAGGTCTGGGAGTTCTGCAGCTGACCCCTGGCTCCTGGTTTCCCTGGGGATAACTTGGCTGCTGCAGAGCACTGGTGAGCTTTGGTATTGGCAATCGTGGTCTGCAGAATCCCAGCAGCATCCTCACAGGGCCAACAACAGACTGTAAAGGAAAAACCAGCAACAGAAACCAGTTAGATGGACAAGTCTTGCCTGTTTGAGCTAAAATAAGTACACTAAAAATCTCTATGGCAAAGAAAAACTTTCTCATAAGGATTCCACTAGAAAAAATGACACATGTTGGAATAACAGACAATTCCCAGTCCTGTGGGCTCCGTAAACCACACATAAATGGGGCACTCACCCCACCTGCTTCCCAAAGCACTTCTCTGTGAGAAGCACTGAGAACTGCACCAGACAAGCATTCTGCAAGTGCCAGGGCACTGTGCAGCAGCAAAGTTGTAAAATACAAAACACTCCAGCAACTACAATAAATCCATTATCGAGGGCTTGGGAATATTCCAGTGACTCTCAGTTGCTTCTGGGCAAAACGAAACACACGGCAAACTTTTCAAAGTGCTGTTTCATAATGAAATACCAAATTGTTTGGTCCTGTTTGTGGGAGAACAGGAGGTTACAGCCTGCAGGATGCTGGGACAGTGCAGACTTACCTCAACACCCTCCAGACCTGCACTGTTGTGAGTCCTTGAGCTGAAGCTGGTGTTCACCAGCCTGTACAGAGGACGATCAGGCAGCAAACAAAACCAGCTTTAGAGAGGAGGAAGCCAAGAAGGATCTACTCCTCCCTGCCCTATTTTACTGTTGACAAAGGAGCTAAGGCCACGAAGTTGGAGAAATGGAGAAGACCAAGAAATGGGTAAAACTGGACTGTGGCTGAGGTTTTACATCCCAAGATGCTTCATTTGCTAAAGTACAAACAGTTTTGCTGTGTATCAATATCCTTGCTAAACCCCCCCAGCAGAACTGAACCAGCTCCACATGTCAGAGCTTCAAGCTGAAAGCTCTGTGATGAGGTGATTTCAACAGACCCATTACCAGTCTGGGGGCTGTTGTCCTGACGAGCTCAGGTGGTTTCTTGTTAAGACCAAAATCAGTGTGCCATTTGTCCCAGCTCCATCTGCCCTGTGACAGCACTAGCTCCATTTCCAAATGAAAATTGAATCCCTCTAAGAAGCCAGGCCAAAATCACCAGGGAGCAGTCCCAATAACTAAGTTAGCCAGATTGCTGGGTATTGATCTAACAACTACCGCCTTCCCAAAGTCCAGACTACACTATACAGGACTCTGTGTAAGCAGCCTTCCCATTTGTTGTGTTTGATACACACGAAGAAGAACAAAAAGCCATTTGGTGAGCAAGCTGCTGATGCTCAGGCTCTGAGCTGTAACCCCACATGCACACTACACTTGAGAAACATCCGCCAGGGGATCCAGGTTCATCCCTCTGTCACCTTGCCCTGCAGTGCTGTAAAGGGGCTGATGCACTTTCCTGTATTTCAGACACAGCTGCTAAACTTGCAGGTGAACTGGGACCATCCCTGTGGTCCCTGTGGCTCCGTGTCAATGCCCTCCTGTGCGCAAAGAGGCTGAGAGCACAGACCCCCAGACCCAGCCAGTTATTTACCTTTCCCCAATGCTCAGAACTGGGCTGGCTCTATGAGCTGCCAGAACTGGGAGAGCTATACACCATCTCAAGGGTCAGCTTAAAGCACCCTGCTTTTAGAAAGCACCTGTCCTGGTGCTTCTAAAAATGCAATCATTAATACTAAACTCTTGGGGCCAAGAGCCCAGGTGTTCTGAGAAACAACATGGCAGGAATATTGACCATCACAATTGCAAAAGAGAGTTCAATTTTTTGTGGTCCTCTGAGCAGCCACTGCTGAAATATCGGGTAGATTTTTTCACAAAACTACCCTTCTGAAGCTACAAATTAACTCCCGCTGTCTGTTAGCCCTATGTTTTCACTACATACCTAAAAGTGTGCAGTTAAAGGATGGGTGAGCTGGTGTAGAAACCATTTGGAGACATTTTGGGAAATTGGAAGAAAGCCCAGAGCCTTTTTCTGTCAGGGAATGGTGTTCCAGAAGGTGCTCAAACTCTGTGCCAGAGAAGAAAAGCAGGCTGGTTCAAGAGGCAGTGTAGCAAAGCCAGGCTGCTCCCCAGTGGTGTCCTAACAGCTTTCTGCTCCTGTCCCACCTTCCAGCTGACAAGAAGGGCAGGATAAATCCCCATTATCCAGTATGACACTGCTCATGCCTGTGAGGTCCTTGCTTGGGCAAAAGGAACTGCTTCCTCCCCTCCATGCTTCCTCAGCTCCATGCCTTGCACTGATGCTACACAGCTCTTGGCCTGTGCTGCCTCGTTCCCCTCCTCTTGTCTGTCCCTTCTTCTTTGTCCTGTGATCTTATAAATGCAAGTACCAGGAAAAATCACAATTACATCAGACTGTCTCCTTTCCCAGCCTCATGTAATACTCCTTTCATCCCCAGACCAAGACTGAAAAAGGAAATACTTAGGAGTTCAATTTCTTTCAGTATCTCCAAGACAGGAATACAAATTTCCACATAGTAGGTAAAATCCCTTTGTATTAAAATATATACAGAAAAAAAAGCATTCCGAACTGTTCTTCACAAAGCATGGGATGGCTAAAATCCTCAGCTAAGCAATACACTCCCAAAGCCAATTCAGACTCCCAGGAAACGTGCAGGATAGCCCTTCCTTGATCTCTGTATTAACAGGAAAGGGTTTAGTTACAATGAGTTTTCCCTGAGGTAAGAGAAGGGGTGGATGGATGCTGATAACCAGAGAGAAGGTTTAAAATTCTTCACAATTTCCTTACAGCTCAGCTCAGCTCTGTCTGCAAGGGCTGACTTTATTTGGTTAAGACCATGGTGGTCACCCAAAGGCAAAGCAGGGCTTTGGCACAGCGAGAGAAGAAAACACAGTTTTCACCCAAGCTCACTTGGCATGGCTCCCACAAGCTCCAAGGCCTGGGTGACTTGCCAAAATACAGTGAGGCAGCTATGGAGAAGCAAGAAAAAAGAAAAATAGGAATGGAAATGAAATCACAAGTCTTATAGATAATCACAAGTCCTTTAGCTTCTCCTGGGCTCCCCAGAGGAGGCCACTCCGTTGATCAGAGGGCTGGAGTTCCTCTGCTCTGGAGCCAGGCTGGGAGACCTGGGGTTGTTCAGCCTGGAGAACAGAAGGCTCCAGGGAGACCTTATTGCATCATTTCACTTTTCCTGGTACTGAATAATCAGCAAAGGAAAAGGAGAGCAAAGGAGGATTCTGAGTGAGGAGATGCTCATCAGTTAAGGGACCTCCATATCCATAACTCTGCTGAGGGCAGCAGATCCCCAGGAATTCCATCCCTGCCCCTCCTGTGGAGCCTCCAGATAGACATCAACATTTTATTGGCTTACAAAGCATTTATTGCACTACACAACATTTCAAGGCACGACAGTTAAAGTTACTGTGGGAAAGCTGTACAAATCTACTTACTAAGAGGTTCAGGTCAGTCCCTGCATGCTGGCAGTCAGCAGCAATAAAGAAGTTTAGCAGTTTAACAAACCTAATAGGAATACTGTAGGAATGTTGCTGGGAGCAGATTTAGCTGCGAGTTAATGATTAGTTGCTGAATTTCTCCAGCCCCTGGTTGGAAAGGCAATAAAGGAAAGTCCTTTATATTGGTATGGTAAAAATGAAATTGGACATTGTGCATATGGATCATGTGCAATAGTTTTGCTAAAGTTAAAATCCCTTTCCTGGCTAATTCTAGCAGAAGAAAATGTATCAAGAAGCAGCAGCTTCTGTTGAGCACACATTTAGTATCTCAGCCACCAAGGCAGCTTTTACTAAGGTGCTCTCTGATTTTACAGCCAGGAATATTACGAAGTATAGTAGTCCTTCCTTCAGCTTTCTAGGGAAAAACTAACCCCCTGCACTTAAAATTCTCCCAGCCATCCAAACCCTTCCCTTTCACTGCAGGAACTGCAGCTTTCTAGCAAGTTGTGCACAGGAGCAGATCTGCTGGTTTAGTTTGGAGGAGTTTTTAGGCAGGTGACGCTGCAATAAAATTTCACAAGAAAATGATCAAGCATCTAAGCAAGGCAGTATTATGTTATTTGCTACCTCAAATATTGCCAGCACACAGCTTAATGAAGAAAGGTTTTTTACCAACTGACATAGAAGATAAAAATTCCAATTAAAATAAAGTTAATTGAAAAAGCCAACATATTTCTGGCAAGAAAGGAAAAAATCACAGTTCATCACTGCTTCTAAACCCAAGCTGGTGTAATAAAGATGGGTGCTATCTTTCTCCAGCTCTCAATAGATGTGTCTTAATTTATAAATGAGCAAACAAAATGCCACACATAGAAATTTTTGCATAGATTACTAAAATAGATAAATAGATATTTATGGGTGCACTTGTCTGTGTATCTTTGTATAGAAAAGAAGGAGGGAGGTGGAGTATGTAAAGTTTTTTTTTATTTAGATTTTTTCTTCCCAAAGCAATTATTTTGACAATCTGTCATTCACTTCTTAATGTTCCATAAACAAACAATTTTACCCCTGTTTTTATAGGAATACAAAGGTCTCAGAAAGCTGAACTTTTAATGTTGCTCACTTTTAGCACTGCAAAGCCAACACAAACAACCTTCTCTCTCTCCCCAGCTCTTCCTACGATCCTTTTTGAAACATCCCTGAGGACAGGTAGAGTTATTTGTGAAATGCTTGGCTTAATGTGGGTAACAGATTATTATTTTTAGTGCTATAAACCTGCACTGCCTCAAGCTTCACAGCCTCGATTTGTTGCTCCTTGCATGGATGCCTGTGTGAATTAAAACAATGTTTGTGAAGCAGCTGAAGAGCTTAGACCTTGGAGACTGAAATTCCTGGGAGGAGGAAGAAAGGCTGTTGGAAAGATTTAATGCCAAGGATAAAGGCAAGATGTTGCACACATCAATAAATCTGGGAGGAAATGCTGTAGGTGGAATAGGATCATCTGGAAACAATATTCAGCACCAGAAAGCCTTAAAGTCATCATTGTGAGAAGCTCACCCTCAGAGATGACTGGAGGGTGTGCAGTTCTTGGAGCCAATATTAATAACAATAAAATGTTTGTAAGATTAAAGCTTTAAAAAGTAAACAAATATCATTGTATGTGTGTAAAATAATCATTATACGTGTCTATATGTATTGAACTAGAACTATTTCATTATTAAATGAATTAAGCATCTCAAAACATCATCAAATGCCTTGATATTCCACCTGCTGTTATTATAAATCACACCTATGGAGCGAAACAGAGAGCAGGTTTGGTGACAACTGCTGCAAAGGTTTCTTGGGCATACAGTGTATTTCTTTGAGCTGCATAGAAAATATAAAACTCTAACACCAATTCTGTGAGGACCCTTTAGGGCAGAAAATGTTCTTCCCAGGCAAGAGAAGGTTGCTGTGGTATGTCTTGTGGTGCCACCCTCCAGGCAGGACTGAGTACAGGGACAAAGGAAGAGTTTACTCAGGAGACTTAAAAGGCAGTGGGACTCGTCTCCGTTAATCAGCCTTTTTATTGTTTCTGATTAATATGCATTTTTAAGCAGCATCAATATGCCAAACTCTCAAAAAGCAAAGCAAATGTGCAGAAAAATCTGTTAGCAAGGTTTTGTGGTACAAGATGTTTTATTTAATCTCCCCAGGTACATACTTGGGGTCTTTCTCAAAAGAAAGAAAATGTATCCCTTGATATCCTTTTCTGACCTTCTCTACATTCATATTCTGGCAGTTGAGCTCTTTTAGACTTGATTTTTTAAAAAAAAAAGAAATTGTTTTGGTGCAGTCATGAGCATGGCCAGGCTTTATATTTTGGTTTTTCATATTTCTTAGATAAATTCAGATATTTTTAATGTTTTCTGAATTGTAATGTTTCCAAAAGACAGATTCCAAAACCATTTGTATGTGGCCCGAGTTTTGAAGCAGAAAGCAGTTGCTGGTCCTCCAGTTAATTCAACTTCAAAAGAAACTGAGAAAACAGATGGTAAAGTGGGAATGCTGACAGACAGAGCAGACAAAACAGCCCCCACAAGTGGTCAGTTCTGCTTGGAACCACGGCCTTGATTTGAAAAGGTAGATTTAATCTTTGTCTCTGTGTCAGGGATTATTTTAAATAATCAAAAAAAAAAGAAAAGAAATCAAATGAAATGAAATAAAATAAAATAAATATTTTGAGGAACTTTGAGAGATCATGCAGAGAAACTAAAATATTGTTTCCTAGTAAAATAAGTTCTGGGGTGATTTTCATGCTGCAATTTAAAACAAAACTAAGAAGGAACAAATAATATCTTGCTAGCACTGAATGCCCCCCATGCCTGTACTCAAGCAGGAACTGAGTCAATAACATCTCTTAGTGTGTGGAAGACTGCATACATAAGAAAAAATGCATTACTTTTGCTTATTTGTTTTAACAAACGGATCCAATTGCTATTCCAGTGAACACTCACAAAAGAAGTGGTGTACCAACCTCCAGACTGCTTACACAATGTACAGAAATGCCTGGATATTTAGCCAATGTGCATGGGTTTCACCGCTCAAAGCAGGAAACATTTCTTTCTCATATCTAGCTTGAACCTACCCTCTTTTAGATTAAAAGCTCTTTTTGATTAAAATTACCCATAGTTCCTGTCACAACAGGCCCCACTAAAAACTCTGTCCCCATCTTTCTTACACCCCCCTTTAAGCACTGAAAAGCTGCAATGGCATCTCCCCAGATCCTTCTCTTCTCCAGCTGGGCACCCCTAGGCCTCCCAGCCTGTCTCCAGAACAGAGGTGCCCCGGCCCTGGGCGACTTTTTGTGGCCTCCTCTGGACCTGCTACAGCAGCTCCACGTCCTTCCTGTGCTGAGCACCCAGAGCTGGATGCAGGGCTCCAGGTGGGCTCTCACAGGGAGGGGTAGAGGGGCAGAATCAGCACCCACAGGGGGCTGGGAACACTCCTCTGGATGCAGCCCAGCATAAGGGTGGCTGCTGCGTTCAGCCGGGAGAAAAGGAATATGGTCCACACAGGGCGAGGGTGAGAACAGTAGTGAACAGTTTATTGGGGTGGGGGTGCATCAGACTTTTATGGGGTGGGGACGGAAGGGTCCAGAACCTGGGCGGAGTCGGGGGCGGAACGCCACACAAAAGGAAGGGTAGGGAGGGGACACTACAAATAAGGGATAACTGGGGAGTGGCCAGCCCTACATGACAGGAGCAATGCACCACAGGCTGGCCGAGGGAACAGGGACCAATGAACAGGGGGTAACTCGGGTAGCAACAACCAATGACAA
>JAWWEW010000489.1:0-10599 GCA_035583185.1 Anabacerthia variegaticeps | reverse complement strand
ACACCTCCCACCAGCCCAGGGTGCTCCAACCTGGCCTGGGACACTCCCAGGGATCCAGGGGCAGCCACAGCTTCTCTTCCTAAGCCAGTTCTTCTGAATTTTTAAGGAAATATAGGCTCAGGACAGACAGCAAATGGTCAGCAACTTTGTGTTCAGGATAGAAAAAGGCCCTGAGGGAAACACAAAGACTTTTCATGGCATGGCCAGGCTGTGGCACTTGAGCTGGAGTTTTTGGGTGCCTTTGTCACTGTGTTCCCTTGGGCCAACCCTCCCTCCCCATGTCCCGGTAGATTCCAATGGAATCAATGAAAATAACCCAGCAAACCATAATTCCTCAGCTGTTCCCAGTGCCCAGATTCAATGGGATATTTGAATGACATTCCCCAGCAGGGTCTCAGGGGTGACACCCACCCACCCCCCGTTTCCACCCCAAGACAAAGACACCAACCAGAGGGATTTTCTCACCCATGAGGTTTGCTCTGTCCTTCTCCTCCTCCTCTTCCTCGGCTCTCTGGGGACCTGACTTGCTTCTGGGCACCTCAGCTGGAATGCTGGAAGCTGGAGAGGAGTCAAAGTGGGACAACGGGGATGATTAAGGGGCTGGAAGGATTGACTTATGAGGCAAAAAGCTGAAGGAGCTAAATATGGGTAGTTTGGCTGGAGCAGAGGGAAGGAGGACAACTGTCTGCTGACAGACACGAATGTCGGGCAGGGGGAGGAATTGTTTGGGTTAGCCCGACAGGGGAATAACCAGGAATCTCAAAATGGGATTAAGAAATGGAAAATGAACACTGGCCATCAGGGGAAACATTCTCAGCAGTGAGATTTAACCTCCTGCACTGTGGAACATCCTCCCTGGGGGCCGGGGTGGAAATCCTGCTCTTTGAGCCGTTTAAAAATGGCCTGAAGTGTGGCCTGTGGGGAATAATGCTTGGATTAGGGATGGGCTGGAGCTGGGCAGGGTGTTCCCTTCGAGAAGCACGGCACGTGATGCTGAGTGGGGACCATGGGAAGGTGCTCAGAGAGCACAGCCAGCACCTTTGCCCAAATCTGGGAGAATCCAGGCATGGATTAGGCTTTAAATCATGGAGTCACAGCACGGTTTGGGATGCAAGGGACATTCAGGATCATCTCATTCCAGGACCTTTGCCCAAATCTGGGAGAATCCAGGCATGGATTAGGCATTAAATCATGGAGTCACAGCATGGTTTGGGATGCAAGGGACATTCATGATCATCTCATTCCACCCCTGCCATGGGCAGGGACACCTTCCACCAGCCCAGGGTGCTCCAAGTCATGTCCAGCCTGGCCTTGGACACTTCCAGGGATCCAGGGGCAGCCACAGCTTCCATGGGGAATAAGGTTTGCTCTTCCTGGCTGGAAGTAGCTCCACTATGAGGGTGTGGAAGAAGAGTTGCTCACGTTCTTCTTCTCTCCCAGGCTTTGAAAATGAGGGAAAACCAAGATATAAGGCTGGGAACCTGGTTTGGGAAGCAGTTTTAGGTCTGTCAGGACTTATAAATGCCTTGCCCAGAGTTTGGACACAAACGTCATCCAGATCCCTGAAAAGCTGTGGAAATGGTGCCATAGATCTTCATTATCAGGGAGGCTCCAACATCTGTGATACACAGGGATTATCACACGTGGTGGACTGGCCTGAGCTTCAAACAGCCCATAAAAGTTATTTATGAGCTCCAAATCCAAGCCAAGGGCCTGTTACATCTCGGAGCTCAGAACAACCAAAGCAAACAATGGAACAGAAATAAACAAAGAGCAGCAGTGAAACCTCTAAAAAACCCCAACCAAAATAAAATTGGGGTAAACCAAAAGAGGAGTAAAATACTGTAGGAATAAAATGAAATAGGAGGAATAAAATGAAATAGGAGGAATAAAGTGAATTAAAATAAATAAAATAAAATAAAATAAAATAAAATAAACAACTCTGCTGAGAAGGAGCTGGAGCAGAAATGAAACCCAGACAATGCTACCCAACCAGCAGCTGCTCCAGCCTCCGTACCTGGAGAAGGTCACAAGCAGCATCCAAGAAGTGAACAGCCAGTTCGGTCCATTTTCCCTTGAGGATCTCCCTCCAAGCTCTGCTGGGGGGAACAATCCAGGCTGGAGCTCCTGAGAGCACATGAGCTGGAGAGCAGTGGTGTCCCTGAGCCATCTGAGGACAATCAGACACTCTTGTCATCTGCATTAAAATTAATATGAGAGAATGGTCCTAATTAAGGCAGAGGTGCCACGGAATGGGACACTTTTGTTGTCTCCTGGCAGCAGAGGCTTGAAGAGCCTCTTGGCCTCAGTAGTAGCTCTGGGTTTCGACAGACACAGAGTGAATCTTGGACTTGTGGAACAATCTGGCTTGGAAAGGACCTCCAGAGCCATCCTCTTGCTCCAAGCAGTGTCAGCTCAGGGATCAGACCAGGCTGTTCAGAGCTGTTCCAGTCTGATCTTGAAAAGCTCCAAGGATGAGCAGAGCCCGTCACGTCCTCCTTGCCCTGTGCCATGAGTTCTCCACCCTGGTGGCCTCCACTCAACTCACACCAGCTCAGGAACGTCCTTCCTGTACTGGAAGAGCCCCAGAAAGGGACACATTCTCTAGGTGAGGCCTAACAAGTGCTGGGTAAAGGAGGATTTTAGGGCTGGTACCCAGAAACTTCTCCAAACTCCAGCTCCATGAAATCCTTCCACCCAAAACTGATGGGGACAAGCATGGAGAGACCTCACCAGGCAGTCTGTTTTCTCATCTCATACTTCCTTCTCCTCTACATACACTGACATAACCATGGGTGGATGTCCCAGGTGACCCACAGATGTCTGTGGTTCTTGTTCTGCACAAAGTTCCTTCTCCTGACCATCTCCTTTGGGTTTTAAACCAGAACTTACATCCCATCTTCACATCTACGAGGACACCAGAGCAGCAACATCAAGATCAGAATCCAACCATCTCCAAACACCCACAAAAAAAGGCAGATTTTGTCAGGTCCAGTCCATTCTTCTCCCCCATAGGAGCAGTTGCTTGTCATGATTAACCTTCTCCTCCTGTCCAACCCAAATGCCTTGCTCCTGGTTTAGATGTTGGGTGTTCTCCTGTGCTGGCCTCGAGGAGCAGGTTCCCCTCTGCCTTTCCACAGTCCCCTTTTGCACACTTTGCCTCCCAGCAAATCCCTGTGCAGTCCTCTCTCCTCCAGACTAAACAAGCCCAACTCTTCCAGTCCTTCCTTGGAGGTCATGTTTTCTGGACCTCCGATCATTCCTGCTGCTCTCGCCTGGCCCTTATCCAGTTGGCCTCCAGCTCCCTCAGAATTCCTTGTGCCGGACACTTGGGCTCCAGCTGAAGCCTTTGGGGACTCCTCAGAGCAGAGATCTCTGCTCAGCCCATTAGAAGGAAGACTTAAGTTACTAAGTCTGGACATGGTTCCGAATCCACATTTGCTCCGTGCTCAGGATGTCTCTGCTCTTCCCACCAGGGACTGTGGCTGGAATGCAAATATCTGAAATGCTCCAGTGTTTGAGAGCCACTGGACACTTGAGGAAGATGGGACAGAAGCTCTTCCTGATGGCAGGTCCCCAAAGCACAGCTCATTTGGGGACTTCCCAGCTCCTTGTTGTGGGGCAGGACTTGGGGTGGGACAAAGGGACTTCTGCTGTACCCAAATATAGCTCCTCTTACACTGACAGGACAAAGGGGAACGGCTTTAAACAAAAAGAGCAGAGATTTAGGTGGGATATTGGGAAGGACTTGGTGGCTGGGAGGGTGGGCAGGGACTGGCCCAGGGTGGGCAGAGAAGCTGTGGCTGCCCCTGGATCCCTGGGAGTGCCCAAGGCCAGGTTGGAGCACCCTGGGCTGGTGGAAGGTGTCCCTGCCCATGGCAGGGGGTGGCACTGGATGGGCTTTAATGTCCCTTCCAACCCAAACCATTCCATGGCTTTATGGCCTCTCTTGTTCACAGATGTCTCTACACAACTCCTTTTTGCTGCCCAGCCCTTCAGCTGCAGATCCACATGTTGGAGGGGAAAAGAACTCCAAATCAAACCAATACAACTAAAAAGACGTTTCCACTTCCCTTAATCAATAACAAGATTTGTTCTCCTTAGAAGAGAAACTGATTCCCACATGAGAACCCATCTATTAAAGGCAACAAAACTGCTCTGCTTGACACTAATTGATGATTCCCCACATTACAGCCACCTCCTCTGTCCTCCACAGACTCCATGAAATGCAAAAGGGAACAAAGAGCTTAAAGGATGAAACATGAGATTTCTGTAATCCTTTCAGCTCCACTCATTTCGAGGCTTTAACAGGAGAAGAATTACACTCCCAGGCAGACACACACATTTTTTTTTTCCCCCTGGCAGAGCATTGGCATTTCTCTTTAGTTATATTTATTATTAAAGCAAAGTAAACAATTTGCTGCAAACGCCAGTTTCATTTGTTGTTGCTTTTGTCTGTCTCCACTTACAAATTAGCAGGTCGTGAAGTGCATTTATTTGGTTTATTTGTAATTAATAGCTGCTAAATCCTTGGCTGGGTTCAGCACCCCGGAGTTGCAGCTGCACATCCCTGCACTCCCAGCGCTACTCTGCTCTCTGTGGAGGGATCCATGCTGGAAAAGGAGGAATCCAGGGACAACCAGGGCTGGAAAGCAGTTTTAGGTGAGCTCTAAGCCGTCCTCCCCACTCCTCACTGTGGGGGTTTCAAGGCTCAGACTGACCTCAGTGATCAGTGCTTGGACAAGCATTGCTTCCCTTCTGGGGGGACATCTCTCTTCCCCTCCTTCCTCTCCCTTTCATCCACCTTTGGCTCATGTCTCCTGCTTCCACCTTTGGGGATTCATTGGGTACAGGACAAATCAGTCCCCTCCTATCCCAGCTGGAGCTTCCCACCAGGGCAGTGCCTGGCAGAGCTGCCCCTGCCCCAGCTCCTCTCCCCAGCACAGATCCACCTCCAAGTCCCACACGCCTGCACTGAGAGCTCAGAGCCTGCAGACCACATCCTTCAGAGCCTGCTCCTTGGCCCAGCTCTGCTGGAGAAAAGGCAGGGACCCTGTTGGTCCAACTCCCAGGAGAGCTTAACCCAGCTCTGCCCATCCAGCCCAGCCCCCAGGGCAGGATCAGGATCAGCATCAGGCATCACAGTATTTCCATCCTCACCCTGTGCAACTTTCTCTCCAAATTACCACTCTCATCCAGGACATTTGCTGAGGGGAAACACAAGACTTTCCTTTCCAGCTGGAATGATGCACAGAACTCCAGGATCAAAGCCCTTGGCTGGTTGGCAAACTGGGAGCTGTCTAGTAAATGCTGCCCCATTAACTAAGCCAAGCTTAACCACCTTTCTGGATAAAAAGAAGGGGCAGGGAGAGGATCTTGGACTCGTGTCTTGAGGATTCATCCTATGCTTTACCTGAAACTCTCCAGACTATGAGTCATGAGAGTCCTGAAGGGGAACAATGCATTTCCCAACATTTGGAGAGAGACGTGGGAAGGCCGTGCCAACGTTTTACCAGGAGCAGTGATTTCACTCAGGTAGCTCCACACAGGCTCCAAATTAATCCCTGCTCCTTTTCTTCAGTGGCTGGAGACAGGCAGGCACTTCCAAGCAGGACTCATCCCACTGCAAGACAGATGTCTAACACAGATTAGGTGATTCAGCTGCTGGAGGGCTGATCTCCCTCCTCTGACTGCAGAGCACACCTCTGCTCACACACCAACTCTGCTGGGCTCAGATGAGCCCGGGTGACACCACTCCACCTCCAAATAATTACATCTACCACGAGTGTCAGGCAGTGCTTTTCATGGGAAATAGGTCTGGTCTCATTTTCAGACAGAATGAGGAGTTGTGCTCATCAAAGGGCCTCTCTTTCATGTGGTGCACATTGCACAGCCTGCTGCTTGAGCAGCTCCTGCTCCACTGCAGGGACCCTACAGGGACCCCAACGTGGGCACTGGGGGAACCCTCAGCTCCATCAGGACTGTCCAGCTGCCCACATGCTTTGGCTATTTTGGCTAATTTGGGATATTTCAGTCAGCGGAATATGCAGGTGACAAGGGATGCCACCCATACCCAGGGAGCAGAGACCTGTGACCCAAAGGACAGGGATGCTCTGAGGACTATTTGAACAGGAAAGAAGTCACCTTGATTTCCTGGAAAGGTGATGGGGAATAGGACAAAGGAAGAGTTTCTATGTCTGCAGAAATCTCAGGCAACAGACACTGAAATCCTGTGTGTGGTTTGCAGAAAAGATGTTTGATAGTGAATAAATCCAAGGAAAATCCAAGAGAAAAAGACCGTGAAAGCTCCATCTGATAAAAAAGGATAAAGATATTAAAAATGGGATTCATCTCACCTCCCTTTAGGAGTTTAAAAGGCCAGAGGCAGCCCAGGCTGGATATTTGGCTTTGTTAAGAATCAAAGGAGAGTGAATTCCATTTCCAAAATACGGGTCATCTCCACTTTGTGGAAGAGCCAGTTCTTTGGGGGGATCAGCCAGGCATTTCTGACCTGGACTTCACAGAACCTAGGGCAGAAAACAGCAGGTTTGGGGCTATCTTGGCATGTCCAAGTCCTTTGTAACAATTATCCCAGCTCAACCTCATCCCTTCTTGAGACAGAGGAGCACCCAGACACCCTTCAGAGCTCCTGAAAAGGTCAGCCACCAGCACTTTGGGATGCAGGTTCCAAAAAGGACAAGTCTGCTTGGAGAAAAGGGAGGAGAGAGGGAGAGATTCCTGAATAGGAATTAAAGGAGGAAGTCCAAGTCTTTCCTGTGCCATCCTGGGGGTATCTTTGGCTCTGACCCATCCCATTGCCTTCCCAGCTGTGTGTGAGGAACATCCTCCATGACCCCAAGGGGCTGTTGTGGCACCATCTCACCCATTCACCCCAAATATTGCTCACCATGAGGTCCAGGAGCAGCAGCAGCCCCAGGGTCCCTTTGCCCGTTGGTTTCCAGTCCCCAGGCCAGTGCTACTGGATGTGCTCTGAAGGGACAGGGACTTTCCCCAAGGGACAAGGGGAATGGTCTTGAGCTGAAGGAGGGCAGGGCTAGATGGGATGTTGGGAAGGAATTGGTGGCTGGGAGGGTGGGCAGGCCCTGGCCCAGGTTGGGCAGAGAAGCTGTGGCTGCCCCTGGATCCCTGGGAGTGTCCAAGGCCAGGCTGGAGCACCCTGGGCTAGTGAAAAGGATCACTGCCTGTGGACAAGATGACCTTTAAGGTCCCTTCCACACCAAACCATTCCATGATTTTATTGATTCTATGACAATCTGTTTAAGCAAAACTCCCCAGCAAAATGTATTTCACCACTGGAGGAGTAAGGAACTGTTGTCTTCTCGATCCTCTGTCCTCCAGGCACTGCTGTGTTATCCACTCTGATGAGGAAGACCCTTCTCCCAGAAGGCTCCAAGTTCATCCAGCTTTGCTAATGAGAGGTTCTGGTCTGTCTTGGCAAGGCTGGTTTTCAAGTGGTGATCTTCCATAATGGAGACCACATGGTCCATCTCCAAGTCCAAACCACCAGCCTTTGGAGTGCCCTGGTTGACCTGAGGGAGAACCCAGCAAAACAAATAGTGTTGGGAATGCTCTGCCCTGGGAATGTTTTGGAGCACGTAGCCTTGCTGGAAGGAGGGATCCACGTTTCAGGAGGAACAGGGAGGGCTCTGGAGCTGGAAGGATAACTTGGCTCCCCTCCTTTTTTCTGCCAGCACTTCCCAGCGTGGAGCAGAGAGGGGAGGGAGAGGAGGAGGTGCTTCCACCCACCATGTGGTATCAATAGGTTGGTGGTGAAAAGCCTCTTGCTGCCAAGGAACATCAGAAACAAGAGTGTCAAACGTGTCTTTGCGAGCAATTACGGTAAATATAAATACACCCTCAGGAAAGAGGAGAAGCATTAATGTCTAGATAGAGATGTATGGATAGGCCTCCTGCTCCTCATCCATTCCCCCTGGGCCAGGATTGGAAACACATGAAGTAGCCTGAGAGAGAACACTCGTGGCTCCCAGTTCTCTCTCAGACAGGAGGTGGTTGCTCTGGCCATGTGGTTGATATCATGGGATTTGCTTCTCTTTTGATGTGCCGTCACTCCCCACCCATCCCAAGAGAATTCCCCAGTGAATTTTGTGCCCACACGGTGCCTCCCCCTTCCCTGCCCGCCCTGGGGAGCCTTGCTAGAGGAGCACAGGGCAAGGTTTGCTGGTGGACACACAAAAGTGCAGGGAAAGACCCATGTCAGGTCCTGCTCCTGAATTGTGCCAGGCTTTGGGACCACTCAGGCACAGGAAAGTGGGGCAGCTCCAGCTGAAAAGGCAGGAAAATCCACCTTGCACAAAGAGGTGTTGGGAGTCAAGAACCATCCTGTGTATCACTCCCAGGTAACACCAGAATTCCAGAAGTGTGACTTGGAATTAGGGATCATTTTCAACAGAGGAAGGAGCTGGAAATTCTGCCTTCCTCCAAGTATTCCTCAAAGAAGTCTCTTTCTTCCTTCATTTTATCACCGAGGCCCGAATAAATCTCCCAAGTGCCGAAGGAGAATGAGAGAAAACCAGCACAAGTTCAACAATTACAAGCCATGTAACAATTGACAACCCCTGGGAGCTGGGAATGGATGATCCTCGAGGTCCCTTCCAACCCAAACCATTCACTGATTCGATGATGACAAAACAAAAACCACCAGGCCGTCGATGGGAACATTTTTTTTGCACTTCTCTGCCAATGTTTTCAACAAAGCCAAACAAGAGGAGGATTTCTGGAGCACAGAGGGAAAATGCCCTTTCCAACCCCTGCACAGCCTTGTCCTTCCGACCAGCACAAACCACAGTGTTTGGCATCATCCCACAGAGCATCACGGAGCACGAGGGCTGTCCTCTGCTGACCCCACCCATCCCATGGCACATCCCAGTGGCACTCCTGGAATGTCATGTCTTCTGGGGACCGGGGTGAGGGCAACCAGTCCATTCCAAGAGCCCAGTGCTGCTTCTCCCTCTCTGGTGGGCAGGAAGGGCTGGAGAGAGAGCTTTGCTCCCAACAGAGCACTGGCTGAACCAGCACAGGCAAGAAAGTCACCTACACCAAGGAACTGACCTAGAGCTGACCTGAAATGGACCTAGACCAAGGTCAAGCCCAGATTTAAGGCCATGGGCAGATGTTTGCTTTGCTCCCTGATATCTCCAAGCTGCTTGGCACCGAAACCAGCCTTCTCACCCACGCTGGATTTCACACTGTGACCACTGTGAGACTTGTCCAGATCATCTCCAAACAGGGCAAGCTGTGCACCCTACAGCTCCTCCAGGAATTCCAAAGGCCAGCCTCCCAAACCTCCAGGGATTCCAAAAGCCAACGCTCCAAACCTCTAGGAATTTCAAAAACCATCCTCCCAAACCACAAAATTCCAAAAACCTACCTTTTAAACCTCCAGGAATTCCAAAAAAAATCATTACTTCAAACCTCCAGAAATTCCAAAAGCCAGCCACCCAAACCTCTAGGAATTCCAAAAGCCAGCCTTTCAAACCAACATGAACTCCAAAACCCATTCTTCCAAACCTTCATGAATTCCAAAAGCCATCCTCCCAAACCTCCAGGAACTCCAAAAGCCATCCCCCCAAATCTCCAGGAACTCCAAAAGCCATCCTCCCAAACCTCCAGGAACTCCAAAAGCCATCCTCCCAAACCTCCAGGAACTCCAAAAGCCATGCCAGCCCCTCCTAAAAACATCCTTTCAAACCCCACTGGGTATTCAGAGAAAAAGGTGAGGCAGCATCTCCTGCTTTAAAATCCCTCTCCCAGGCACTAAGTGGGACACTTGGGAAGAGCTGGGCATTTCCAGAGGGTGATTACCCCACTGATGAGGCCTCATCCCAGCCATGCCTTGTCCCAATCCCGTGTGCTGAGAACATCACCCAGCCCTGCACGCTCTGCACATCCAACCTGGCACACGAGGGGAAGCAGATTCCCCACGGACCTCATTTAGAAGGGACTGAGACCATTCCTCGTGATGCCATTTGGGAAATCTTGAATGAAAAGGCTCCTCTTCCAGTCCTGGCCAAGCCTGTGGTTTTCCATTGAGCAGGGAGGAGGAGACACATACCTTCGGAATTGTCTCTGTGGATGGGAATTCATCCTGGTTTATTTTCTCAAGGCTCGTGGCTTGTCACAAATCCTTTTAAAGTCATGAGGCCTGGGAGGGGTGGGGAGGAAAGGGAATGTTTGGGGTTATTTTTGTTCAGATAGGAAGGGTTAGTAAGTCATTCCAATCCCGTGAAGTGAGCGCTTACAAAGCCATAACCCCGTGCACTTTTTCACTCGGGGACATTTGGAAGAAGTGGAGGGAACTAAAAGGGTGTCCCCCTGGCCCAGATATCCCCCAAATCCCCCCACTCCCATTCCTGCCCGTGTACCCTCAGACAGCTGCGGCATTTCGGAAAATCAGAGCGAATCTGCTCCTTTTTTGAGCCTAAAGCAGCAAACTGGGTGAAGTGTCCCCTGGGCTGGGCATCCTTGTGCTCCCTCCAACCATCCCAGATCCCACTGAACTAAAGAAATGGCTACAAAGGCCTTCCAAAGTTCGTCTTCCCTTCTCTTTTCCCAACAGGT
>JAWWEW010000488.1:0-10609 GCA_035583185.1 Anabacerthia variegaticeps | reverse complement strand
CCGTGCTGTGGCCACCTCTGGGGCTGAAGATCCCTCTGCAGGCCCTCAAACACGCGGGGGTGCCCGGGAAGGACCCCCCTCAGCTCTCGCCCTCCTGAGCCCCAAGAGGGGCCCTGTCCTGGACGGGGCTCGGGATGGACTGAGGATCCAGCACAGGAGGGCAGAGCAGAGGGGAGAGGACCCAGCCCAGCCTTGTCCTGCTCCTTCCTCCCCCGGGGTGCAACAGAAACAAGGCAGGCTGGAAATCATCCCCCCCGGAGCGTGTTCTCCTCCCCTGGAGTGTGTTCCTGGGGCCCCTCCGCTCCAGCCCGGGGGTGGCACTGCCTGGTGAGTCCCCCCAGGCACCCCCTTGGGGAGGGTCCGGGCCAGACACCTCCCTTCTGGGGAGATGGGATGATCCCAGGATTTTCCTGACATCAATGGATGGTCCCCAAGCAAAGCCCACTTGGGGGTGACTCCCTTTTTTCCCTAAACTGGTCAATCCTCACTCTGTCACACCATTGCCTTTTCTAAGAGTATCATCCTCAGTTTCCCTCTTTCAGCTTCTAGAAAGAAGACAATAAATAACTCCCATTTTTCTGCTCATGTGTCTCACTCGGCTTTCTCTGTTTCAGTTGTCATTTCAAGATTCCATTTCCCTCAGCTGGAATTCTCTGGGGTGTGCCCCAACAGCCAGCCTGGTTTCCAAGGAAACTGCTATTACTTTTCTGAGGCTGAGGGTAACTGGACTGCAAGTCGGGAAAGGTGCAAGGCCCTGGGAGCTTCACTGGCCATCATAACCACCAGGGGTGAACGGGTGAGAACTGGGCTGGAGCCTCTGTGCCAGCACCATGGTGGGAAATGTGGGGAAATAAAGGGTGTAAACCCAGCCCCAAATCTGCCTGGCCCCAAACTGCTCCCAGAGCTGGAGCCAGAAGCCAACACCTTGGGAAAAGCCCCATCTCTGGGTGGGGGATAGACACAGGTGGAAAAGAACAAGAGTGGCCAGCTGCTGTTTCTTTGCTTTCCAGGACTTCATTCTATGCTATAAAGGTGAAAGGAACCACTGACTTGGGCTGGAAAAGAGAGATAATGGCTGGTGGTGGATCAATGGCACAGCCTTGAAAAACGTGGGTCCCTCTGTGCTGGAGCCTGGGGTCAGCACTGGGGGCAGGGCTACCTCTGGGTGTGGCTGGAAAGGGTCCTGGGGTAGCTTCTCCCCCCGGAAGGTATTTCCTGGAGTCTGGGATGACGCATCCTGGAATGGGGACCTTCTCCTGCCCTCATGTCCAGGCAGCTCCTGGCTTTCCACCGGGGGTTGGGATGGGCCAAGGTCACTGCCCGCCAACCCCCAATTAGAGAATTAGAGACCCTCAGGCATATGCTACCCCCTCTCTCTTAGAGGGAAAGTCCCAGCTTTTCTTAATTTTTGGGCATAGTTTTCTTTTTTTCCTCCCTTTCTCACTCCAGCCCCATTGGCACGGAAGGTTTGAGGTGAAGGGCAGGGGGCTCTGTGTGTACCTGAACCCAGGGAATATCAGCTCGTCCCTGGGCCACTCCAAACACAGCTGGGTGTACAACCACCCCAATGACCATGTCCTCTGCTTCAGAGAGGTTTGGGAATGGACAGCAGGAAGGAGAGAATGACCTTTGTGAGAGCAGAAGGCAGGGAATTGTTGCAGGACTGAGGGGAGAGCTGTGCTGGGGGAAGGGATCCCACCCAGAGGGACCTTCAGAGCAAAGTTTCAAATAATTGGAAATTATTGGAAATAATTGGAAATGCAGGGGACTCTGACTAGATGGCTTTCAAAGGTCATTTCCAACCTGAACTGGCCTGTGATTCTATGAATTCACATTTTTATGACATATTCTGCTCATTTTCTTTGCTTGCATGGAAGCAGATTTTGCCTGTAAGTTGGGCAAGTACATAAATGACACAGGTGGGTTGAATGAATGTCAACAAACAGATTTCCTTCCTGTTGGAAGTGAGTGGAAAAAGGTTGGGAGGGAAGCTGGGAAAATGGTGGATTTGGATGGGTTTGGAATGTTTTAAAGTATAGTTTTTTTAGAAAGAAAAAAAAGTAAAAAAATCAACCAACCACATCAAACCCTGACCTGTCGCCCCAAACTTAAAACACCACCCAAAAAAAAACCCGAAAAGACAAAACCCATTCTAAACCCCTGAAACTCCAGCAGGACCCAGGTGCCTCCAGCACTCCATGTGCAGATGTTCCCACCTGTGCCAGGGAGGATCCCTCACTAAGGGAAGCTTTTTGCACTTGACCTTTGTATAGGACAGTGTATCTGTTATGTACAGTATTCAAATTAATGGGGATGACAGGATTATTATAATAATTATAATTAAATATGATGAACCATATCTACTCTTGCTGTGTCTTCTTGATAGCACAAACTCCTTCAAAGGCTTTTATTGCTGTCAGAGCTCTATTGAGCCCCTGCCCGAGGCACTGCTTCCCTAGCTCGGGGGCTCATCCTCACTCCCAAACTGGTCCTGACCCACCTGGGAAATGGATTTGCAAACCCTGAAATCCCCCGCAGAGCCATAACAGGGAACAGATCTGCCCTGGGAGACCCTAAAGCCCCTGTTCTGCCCCAAATTCCCTCCCCTCCAGCAGTTCCCCCACTGCTCCAATTCCTGCCTGGGCTGGCGTTGCTGAGATGCGGCTGCTCGGCCGGGAAGGCCACGGGATAAAAACCTGGCGAGAAGGTTCTTTATTCCATCGGGATGATTTCCCAGCGTTTCTTGGCGGCAGCGGGACACTCGGGACCGGAGCCGGGGCCATGCTGGCGGACCCGGCTGGGCTCACCCCCCGATGTCCCCCCGGTGCCCGGGGGCTGAGCGGACCCGGCTGGGCTCACCCCCCGATGTCCCCCCGGTCCCCGAGGGCTGAGCGGACCTGGCTGGGATCGCCCCTCTCGTCTCCGCCGCTGGAGCCGCTTTTCCGTCTCCGGCTGCCGCGGCTCGGCCCCGGCCGGTCCTGCGGGATGGCTCTTTTGTCGTTCTTTATTCTGTTCTATTTTACTCCCCCTTCGGCTCAGCCCTTCTGAGACCACCCGACAGCGCCCGTCCCTCGGGGCGGCTCTTCAGAGACACGGGGAGGGGGTCGGGGATCCCTCGGTGCAGCTTTTTATTCTCTTTATTTTACTTTATTGTCTGTAGTTTATTCTGTTTCCAGCCCGCCCGTCCCTCGGTGCAGCTCCTCCAGACGCGGGCGGCGGAGATGCCCCGGTGCGGCGATTTTATGGGATTTTCCTCTGTTCTCTGTATTTTATCCCATTCCTGCCGCTCCCGTCCCGCGGGGCGGCTCATTCAGTGACACGGCCCGGCGCGGACCCCTCGGGTCGGCTCCCCCAGGGCCCCTTCTCCTCCTCCCTGACGGGATTCCCTCCTCCCCGGCACGACCCGGCGGTGCCGCTGCCGGAGCCAAGCCGGGGCCCGTCCCAGTGCTCCCAGTCCGCCCAGCAATCCTCGAGCACCCCAGGGTGGGCTTCAAGTGGGGATGGCATAGAAGTGCTGCTGAGGGGGTCTCACCTCAGTTCTCTTGGGTTTCTTCTTCCCAAGCTGGGCAAACCCGACTTTGGGAGTTTTCTGACACAAATCTATCCCCTCCTCCACTTGGCCAAAGGGATTTGGGGCTGTTTTCCCTTTTTGGGGCAAATAAAACCAATGCCTTGAGTCCTGTCAGGACACAGCAGCCCCGCAGTCTGTGAAGCCCGTTCTGGCTTGTGCCTGGCAGAGGAACAAAGCAGGTCAGGGACTACTGAATCAGTGGTTAATCAGCCTAATAAATTGCTCCTAATTAGGGGGCAGGAGAAAGAAGGCCCCAGGGCTTCTGCTGAACCCGTGCTGTCCAGCCCGGCATGAGCTCCACAACACTGTATTTGTGTCCATTTTTAAATAGATCTGGCATTTCGTTCATTGATTCTTGACATTTTATGCCTCTTTTAATGATATTTTATTGATTCCCTTGAGATCAGTTTCAACATCTTGGTCTTTTATTTTCATTTTTAGGGAGCGAGAAGAGGTTTTTCTCTCTCAGTACCTCATGCTGTGGTTCCTTGCCCCTTCTCCTGGTTTTCCTTCTTCTGGAGACAACCCCCCAAGCCCTGGCCCTTCGGTGCCCCTCACCGGGGTTTCAGGGCGAGTCCCCCCAGCAGCTGTGGGCCCATGGCAGGGTAGGAAGCTCAGGCCTCGCTGCCAGGTCACACCAGCCCAGGCCAGTGTGGGGGGTCAGAGGGGCTTTGGCTTCCTGTCACCTCCTCCATGTCCCCAGCCCCGTGCCCCACCCTGGCTATGCTGGGACATGGAGGACCAGAATGGCTCCGTGGTCTGAGACCAACAGGGAAAGCAGGGGATGCAGGGAGCCCACTGTCCCCCCGGGGCAGGGACTGGGAAATCGTGTCTGCTGGGCCTCCCAGATTGGTGGGGGAGGGGTGAGTGATGGGGATGGGGTGATACCAAGAGTTCCCAAGAACTGCTCAGGGTGGAGAAACTGAGGCAGAGATGGAGGGAGGAGGGGCTGGGGAGGCTTTTCTCGAAGCTGTGGTTGTCTGCTGTCCCACCCCTCAAGCTGGGACCCCCAAAAGTGGGAGCAGAAGGGATTTGAGGGACACTCATCTCCTGCTCCTGTGCAGGGGTGTCTGCAGGGGCTTCAGGGGGTCTCACCTGGACCCCCTGTCTTGTGCTCTGTGGGAGTGGAAAGGGGAAAAGTGCTCCTAAGTCCCCCCTTTTTTCCATACCCCTTCCCCAACCACAGGATCTGGCATGCCAGAACCTTGGAGGGTCCTTGTTGCAGCCCCCCTGCTGTCCTCACTGCCTCCTTGGGGCCCTGACAGCCAGCCTGGTGCTGTCCCTTGAGCTGCGTGGGGACTTTTCCCCATGGGCTCTTTGTGGGGGTGGTGGAGGGGTCACGGTGCCCCTTCCCACCCATGCCTGGCATCCCTGACAGGGCTCGGCATCCCCTTCTCCCAGTGTCCTGGTGAGTGGCAGAGAGGGGACAGCCCACTTGTCCCAGCCTGAACGGCTTCTCTGTGGAGCTGTGGAGAATCCTGTGCCCTCTGCCATGTCACCCAACCCCCCTCCAAAAGGTCCCCTCTATGCCCCCTCCCCCAGTAAGGCCAGGTTGGAGCTTCCCTCCAGTCCCTCTGAGATGCCTCAGCACACCGGGATCCATCTGTCTGTCTCCAGAGATCAAGGGGTGCAGGCTCTGCCCCATGGGCTGGATGCTGGGCAGGACCAAATACTACTGGGTATCCAAAGGGATGAACACTTGGAACAAGAGCCAGGAGGACTGCGGGAACTAGGGGTCATGCTAGTGATGCCATGGAACTAGGATGAGCTGAGGAAGGGACTGATGGTGTGGGGGATGTGGGACAGAGCTTGGGGCTGCAGGTGGTGGTGCGTGAGGGGTTGGTGGTGCCCAGGAGGGGCTGGTGGCTCTCGAGGGGCTTATACTGCCCAAGGAATGGTCAAGGGATTCCCAGAAGCCTGGGACCAGCTCTGTCCTGTGCCCAAGCCCCCGAGGTGCCTGTGGCAGAGCATGGGGTAAACCCATGGAGCACGGTCCTGGCATGAGGATGGAGCCTGTTTTGGGATGACCATCCATGTCACATCAGTGTCACGATGACTCCTTTGCCTGAAACAGGATCTCCTAAATGAGAGCCTGTGGAAACCTGGGCACTACTTCTGGATTGGCTGCTGGGTGCCCTGGGACAGGAAGGACTGGACCTGCCTGAAAGGCTCCAGACTGGACTGGGGCTGGTGAGGGCCAGGGGGAGTGCTAAGGGTCAGGGTGGAAACCCTCGTCTCCCTGAGGGACCTCCAGGTATGACATGGGCTCCCTCCTGCACTTGCAGGTTCCAGCTGGACCCTGGGAAGCAACGTGGAGTCTGTGGGATGATCAGGGGCAAAAGCATCATCCCTGACAGCTGTGACTTGGGGCTGCCATAGATCTGCCAGAGAGAAGCCACCAAGCTCTGACCAGGGGCCTGGAGACACACTCAGGGCTGGGAAGGATCAGTGGGGAGGGATGTGAGAGCCAGGGAGGGGAATGTGGGAGCCAGGGTGGGAGATACAGAGGCCGGGCAGGCGGATGTGGAAGTCGGTGCTGCTGTTGCTGCACAACCACCACCTGCACAAATGAACAAGGCTGTTTCCCAGCTCTGCTCTCTGGTGAGATGAACAGGGAGCAAAACCGCCAAGTTGGGCTTCCCCCGCTGCAGAGCTCAGTGGGGCTGCCCCACGGCACTGCACTGCCCTGGTAACCAGTCTGCAGTGGGTGTGTATGAGAGTGGATGGCCTGGGAGAACTGAGAGGGGCCACTTGCAGCAGCCTTGACACCCTCCCACACACCCCTCCCCGCTCCAGCTTTTGCAGGGGATGCCATAAGGCTTCTTCACCCACCATCCACATGGGGTTTGTCCCACAGCTGCTTCTGGGGCTCCTGTAGCAACACTATTGGAGAGTCAGGATTAGGGGGGCCCCAAGACCCCCTCAATGCAGCCCCAAGTGAGCAAAGCTGCCCTGAGCACACACAGGTGTGTCCCTGCCCTGCTGCAGGGGAGAGACCACCAGCCCCAGCACCACCTCTGTCCCTCCTGCCCCTTCCTCTGCACTGGGGAGAGGAAAAATCTTCATCACCCTCCAGCTTCTGAGCCCAGAAACAGGTTTGGAGCTGAAGCTGCTGCTCAGCACCTACAGCTGGGGCTGATTTTGGAATTAGTTAAACCGTTGTTCAGGGAGAAAGGAGCCTTTCCCTGGAGCAGAGGCCCTGATGGGTGGGAAATGGTTCTGTGTGGGAAAGGCTGGTAGGTTCCATCCCCCTGACCGCCCGTGGCACTCTCCACCGGTGGGTGAAGGGGATGGAGGGGCTACCTCCCCACTTGGGAGGAGGTTTGTGAGCTGCTGTCTCCCCACTCAAAGGAATTTCCTGACTCAGCTGCTTTGATCCAAAACAGGCCTGTGAGTGGGTGGGAATCAAGACATCTGAGAGAGAGGAAAGGACAGGAAAAGTTTTGAGGGAGAGATTTCTGTACCTCCATCCACTTTTCCCACCTCTTCCTCTCACTTGTTTTTCATGCCAAAACACCCCAAGCTGCAGCCTGGAGCAGGAGGAATTTGGGGGCTGGGGACGGGAACAAAATGCTGCATCAATTAAATCTTATTAAAAATTCAAGCATTTGGACAAGAAAAAACATCCTTTTGAGCATTCACTTTGAAAACACAGGCAGGGGGTTCTCACCTAGAAAATATTTACCTGGGGGAAGTACCAGGTGCAGGGGCTGGTAATCATTTTATTTACAGTGGTGAGGACAAGAAGACTTGATAAGCATTGATGTGGAGGGTTTATATAGTTTTAGTAAGTATATAAACCCTTTGCAGTTGCCAGTGACTCAACAGCAGCAACCACAGGAATTTCTAGTCTATGTCACTTGATACTTCTTCTGGTTTTTGATTTTTTTCTTATAAGTATTCCTATGGAACCAGTTTTGCTTTGATGAGGAGAGCTGAGACTGCTCAGAGGCTTGGGAGATTATCAGCTTTTTGTGTTTTTCTTTAGGAGGACAGAACATCCTGCCAAAGCCCTGGGATGGAGCAAGAGCTGTCCAGGCCCTAGAAGCTCAGGGTGCTGTCCAAGACCAGTGAGTGGCAGGAGGAGCTGAGGGTGCCCCTGTCCCCTCTGTGCTACCCCACAGGCGGCAGAAGCCTCTCAGAAGGCAGGTCTGGAGGGACCATCCCCTGTCCCAGGGGCTCCACGGGCTGCCCTGCTCAGGGTGGGGAGATGGGGGTAGGCTCAGGTGGGGCTGAAGGGCCAACCAGCACCTTGTTGAGTGACCTGGGGGGCCTGGACTGAAAATACCTCACAGTGGTGCAAGTCCTTGAGAAAGCACCTTCCCAGGTGTGGTGGTGCATCCCCACCCCTGGCCTCACTGTGATGTGAGAAATGCTTGTTAGGCCTCAGCCTTGATGAACAGCCCCTAGGCTGAGCTGCTCTTGAGTTCATCAGAAACACTCTCTGCTCCAGGAACTGCTGCTGTCTAAGGAGCTCCTGCTGTTTTAGCCCACAGCCTTGGAAACTTATTTTTCTTTCCTGAAAAACAACCCAAGAGAAATCCTATTTCTGTTCTCAAAATTTCAAAGAAGGTCACCAACCTGAACTGGGGCCAAGATGGACAATTCCTGTGCCTAAAGCCCCCTCTGTGTGGGCCCCACAACCAGCGGTGCTGAGGGAGACCCTTTCAGCTCTCTGGGGCTGCAGCAGCTGCAGGGATTCTGCTCCACCAGGGCTTCCCACTGGCTCACATCCTTCTTTTTGGGCATCCCCTGCTCCGGCGTGGGCTCCTCCTTGGGCTGCAGGCAATCTCAGTTCTGGCACTCGGAGCAGCTCCTGCCCCTCCTGCACTGCCCTGGGGTTTGCAGAGCTGTTCCTCTCCCATATTCTCCCTCTGCTCTTCTGTGCACCCAATTCCATCTCCACAAGGACCTTTTTCTCCTTAAATATGTTTTCCCCAAGGCGTCTCTGCCATCTCTGCTGTGCTCGGCCTTGGCCAGCGGTTGGTTCATCCTGGAGCCAACTGGAATTGGCTCTGCAGGACAAGGGGGAAGGTTCTGGCAGCTGCTCACAGAACCCACCCCTGGAGCCTCCCCTGCTACCAAAACGTGGCCACACATACCCAAAACACTGCTGTCTTAGTTCAGGGGAGAACTAAGATATCTATGTTCGCCAAGAGAGAAAAAAGGAAAGGCCTTCTTCCCCTCAGAACAGCGAGCCAAGAATAACCCCTCTCCTTTAAATTTAGAAACAGAACTTTAATTAGGAAAAAGAAAAATAGATAGGAAAAGGATAACAGTTCTTAACCACAATATATCTATATATATATATGCCCAGAAAGGACCAAATAAAACAGTCTGTAATAAACCCTTTAAACGAAAAGGAAAACAAAGGGTAATGTCCTCTGTTATCCTAAAAAGGATGCAATTATATTTACGGACAGCAGGTGGCGGTGTCGCACCTCGGCAGGCTGGGCCTTCCCGCAGGCGGCAGTTCTTCCAGTTCGCTGACCAGAGACCGATTAGAGTTACCAAATGGCAGTCTACAAGCAGTCCCAATGTCAGCTCCTACAGGATCGATGGAGAGACAAGGGGAGCCCCTGTCTCCGTGGTGCAGAAACAGACGTGTTCGCTAGGCTGCCTCAGGTTGGTTCCTGCAGGTTCAGTAGGCAGAGGGATGAGGCCTCATCTCCGTGATGCAGAAAAAACCAAACAGGTGAGTTCTCCTCCTCATGGCAGTTCCTGTAGTGCCCACGGCCCTCAGAGGCGAATGGTTGAGTGAGAGAGTGAGTGAGAGAGAGAGAGAGAGAGAGAGAGAGAGAGAGAGAGTGAGTCCAAACTCTCTGATGGTTCGGACTGGTGTGTTTCCTGTTCTAGCTCCCTCCACCTGCTAGTCTCAGCCTGGAGACACAGAACAAAAGGCTCTGGTCTGAGTCATTACATCGAGACATAAATATTCATTAGTTCCTTTTGTTAATCATCTTCACTGAAGTTTAGGCGTTGGCTTCCAAGCCTTCTGGGAGGAATTCCAACAAGATACCCAAACTATAACAACTGCCCAGCATGGATCAACTGGAATGTGGGTCACCAGGTCTGTGACCAGCAAGAATCATGCACATCTCGAGCTTTTTTAGTAGAAAGTGCTGGACTCTCAGTCAGGTGTGTCCACACTGTACCAGCTCAGCAGCTTTGGAGAAGTTCTCAGTGGTGTCACTTGTTCCTTTCTCTGGGGATTGTTCCAGCTCTGCCACATCTTCCCCTCCCTCTCAGGATGTTTCACTTTGGCATTGATGACTCAGGCTGCTTTCAGCTTTGTTCAACCCAAAAGCACCGTGATGCCCCTTCTTCATTTCCCACGGGGGCCTTTGCAAATAGAGCATTGTGGAGTTGTTTTGCTTCATTCCAGGCAGATCATCCTGCTGCAGGACCCCCATGGGACACCCTTGCCTGCTCTTCCACTCCTCTTTTCCTCACTCTTCCACATCTTTTCTCTTATCCCAAAACCCCTCAGTTCCCCCCGCAGCTCAGTCTGGGGGCATGTCCATTCTGCCACTCCTGGTTTTGAGATCTCAGTCCCTTCCTGCTCAGTTTGGGGCTCCAAACCCCCTCCTTTTCCCCCATCACTCCTTTTTCATCATAGCCTCAGCCTTCTACCCCCCCAGTGCTTGGTTTGGGGCTGCCACTTCCTTACCATCAGATTTGGGGGTCCTAACCCCCCTTTCAATCAGTTTTGTGGGTCCCAACCCCCTTCCCCTCCATTTGGAGGTCCAAACATCCACCTTTCCCCCGCTACGTCCCCTTTCCCATTGTGCCCCCAATCCGCAGCCTCCCTCACTCTTATTTTCAGGGGTCTTACTGGTCCTCCCAGTTTGGAGGGTCCTGCCCCACCTTTCCCCCCTTCTGCTCCTGCAGTTTTCCACCATTCTCCCCTTTCCCAGATTACTCCTAGCCTCTTCACCCCCAGCCCTAAACTGTCTCATTCCAGACTCCATCCCACCCCTCCTAATCCCATCCCACCTTTCCCAATCCTCATTCCAACCCCATCCCACCCCACCCAGT
>JAWWEW010000486.1:0-10623 GCA_035583185.1 Anabacerthia variegaticeps | reverse complement strand
GCCAGGTTGGACGGGGCTTGGAGCAACCTGGGCTGGTGGGAGGTGTCCCTGCCCATGGCAGGGGGTGGGACTGGATGGGCTGTAAATTCCCTTTCCACCCAAACCATTCCAGGATCCTGTAATCTATGCCATGAGCATTTACAGAGCTCAGAGACCCCCAACACCCCCAATCCATGGAAATCATAAGGGTAACCAGTGCCAGGGCAGGGACTGAGCATCCCTGCCCATGGAGCTCGATCCCAGCGAGGAAAACTCCTGGGATACACCCAGGGAGAAACCCAAGGGTTGTTTCTGTGGCAACACAAGCAAGTTGGGATTCCCAATCCAGCTTTCAGGGCATGGACCTGCAGCAGCACCTTCTGTGGGGAGGGAAGAGGGGCAGGAATGGGATGAGGAGCTCAGGAATTTCCCAGCCTTTAAATCGGGAAACAATTATTGGCTGACCCATTCCAGCAGCAGCGACACCTCCTCCTTGATCCGAGGGACAGCCTTGGCTTTCTGAGCTCCAGCAGCTTCATCTTGGAAAGCCACTGGTTCTTCTGGGCTCTGCCCTGGTGCCTCCAGCTGCTGCTGAGGGGTCAATTCAGCCCCAGTCCTTGAGGGAATGCACTGGAACCAGTCCCAGTCCTTGAGGGAATGCACTGGAACTCTCCAGGAGGGAATGGCAAAAGGCATCAGGGAGGTTTGGCTTCAGAGGTGGCCCCATCCCACCAGTGCTGGGGGTCCCCAGGGGCCACCACAGAGCCCCAGGACGGGGCTGGGCACCCAAGAACCTCCCCAGCAGCCTGGCATTGGGTTTCACAGGGGTAACCCCCCATATAAACACAAATGTTGCTCTACATCCACAGACATTTCCATGGATATGTGTGAAAGGAAGCACATCAGTTGGCTGTTCCCCAAAATCATAAGTATTTAAGAAGCAATAAGGCTTAATGCCTGTTTTTCTTACTTTGTAAGGTGCTTGGGGATGATAAATGATAGGCAATTTCATGGCTGGAATTTCAATTTCCCCAAATATTAGTGCTGTTCTCCACTTCCAAGAGCTCCCTCTTGGCAGTCTCCTGCACTGCCTCCTTCTTCTCTGTTTCTGAAATCATTTTTGGGTCAGATACCCATGTTTGGGGTCTGGCAGCGTCTAGGGGAGCTGATCAGCAACGCTCAGCCCCATCCACATCCCATCAGAAGAGAGTCTGGAAAGAAAGAAATTTTAATTTTGGCATTTTTTAAACAGAGCAACCCTTCTCTTGGTTTGAAATATGTTTTGATGCAGCCAATGTAATTTAAAAAGGAGAAAGAAATGAAAAAGCTCCAATATTGTGAAATGTTGCTGTTTCAGAGAGATTAGAAATGTCCTTTACAGCAAAGAAGTTTTAACTGTGGATTGTTTTCTGTGAGCATTTTCTCAGGAAAAAAAATCACATTCTGTTAAAGTGAAGAGGGGGAGAAAACAGGGCGTGTTTTTAGGTTGGGACAAATGATTCCTTGACCCTAAATTGAGAAAAATCAACCACTAAAAAGCCTCAGAGGAGAAAATCTTGAACCCAGGTGTCACACAAACGAGCATTTCTGAGAAACCAGAGCTGAAATTCCCAGAATTCCTTATTGTTTCCCCTCCTTACCTGTGCTGCTCCATTTTCTCCTTCCACCCGGGGAGCTGCCAAGGGGTTACAGGATGTTCCAGCCCCAGAGACACAAATTAAGGGCTTTTCATGTGCCAACAGACTCGCTGCCAACACCCTCTGCCAGTTCCAGCTTGTCCTCGAGAGGCCTCTTTGGGAAGACCCCCCGTTTGAGGGAGCAGAGGGTGGAAGCTGAAGTTCAGTGGTGGGAAGGAGAGGTGGAATGAGGACCACTGTGCCACCACATGGCCTGGCCCTCGGCCACCTGGCACTGCTGGGAAGACCCTGAGTGGTGGATGCTCTCAAAGTGAAGCCCTGAGAATCTGGCACCAAGAAAAGCTGGTACCTGCAAACCTGGCATCCTGCAAAGCCTCAAACCCTGGGAATCTGCTCCCCTGCAAACCTGGCATCCAGAAAAATCTGAGCCCCTCAAAGAGCCTGGCACCCTGGAAGCCTGGCATCTTGAAAATCTGATACCCAGAAAATCTGGGATGCAGAAAAAATTGGGCACTTGGAAAATCTGGTGCCCTGAAAATCTGGCACCCAGGAAATCTGGTACTTTGAAAACCTGGTGCCCTGAAAATCTGGCACCCAAAAATTCTGGCACCCTGAAAATCTGGTACTTTGAAAATGTGGTAGAAAATAAATCTGACACCTTGAAAACCTGGCATCCAGAAAGTCTGGTACCCAGAAAATTTGGCACCCTGAAAATCTGGCATCCAGAAATCTGGCAGGGTAAAAATCTGGTACCCAGAAAATTTGGCACCCTGAAAACCTGGCATCCAGAAATCTGGCAGGGTAAAAATCTGGTACCCAGAAAATTTGGCACCCAAAAATTCTGGCACCCTGAAAATCTGGTACTTTGAAAATGTGGTACAAAATAAATCTGGCATCCAGAAAATCTGGTACCCTGGAGATCTGGCATCCAGAAAAATTGGTACCCAGGAATCCTGGCATCCAAAAAAATGGGTACCCAGGAATCCTGGCATCCAAAAAAATGGGTACCCAGGAATCCTGGCATCCAAAAAAATTGGTACCCAGGAATCCTGGCCTCCAGAAACACCTGAACCCCTGAAACTCTGGTACCCTGAGCACCTGCCAGCCAAAAAATCCATCCCCCAGCGAGCCCAAGCCTGGCCCAGCCCCTCCCAACCCCAAAACATCCCTCTCCCTGCTGTTCCCAATGGGATTTCTCCGAGCTGGGCTCCCTGACCCCCCCAGGGCAGGACCCAAAGCCCCTCCATCATTCCCTCCTGGATGTTCTGCAGGAATCTCCAGCTGTGTGAACTGCTCTGGGTTTTGGGGGTGCTCTGTAGGGATCACCTCACCCCCACCCTGCCAGTGGCACTCCTGAGGATCCCCCTCTGCAGGGAGGAATTGCTGACCTCCCTCCTGGCTCTGGCAGAGCTCTGAGGGGTCGTGTCCCAGCTCCAGAGGTCCAGAGAGGTCCTCCCAGAATAAATCAAAGCCCCATCCATCACCCTGCCTGTGCTCCAGTCCCATATATCCACCCAGTGGGATGTTACAATCCATCAGGGGTGCTGGTGGCATTGTTGTCACCACCCAGCCCCTGTCACCGAGTCACCCTGTGCTCTGTGGTGGCCTCTCAGGAGGCAGCAGGAGAATGAGGCTCATTCCTTAAAATTTCTCTCTCTATCCACCCCCTGGAAAACACTGGCTCAGCACAGGTTGGGAACTGTATATTCCCCAGGGGAAGGGGTTGGGTGAGAAGGATTCACACCTTGGAGCTTTTACAGTGCAAAGGGAGCTTGGTTGGGGTGTTTGAGCCTGGGAGTGCCCAATTCCAGCCAGAAGGAAAGAAAAATCCTTCCTGTCTTTGCTCCTGAGGTTTTCCAAGCACTCAGGGTGTGTCAGGACTGATGCTCAGCACGGCTGTGGGGGCAGGAGAGCTGAAAGCCCACCAAGCTCTTAGAAACAAGAGGTTCTGGGACTTCTCCAGCAGCCTGAGTGTGTCCTTGGGTCTTGATATTCCCACGAAAAACACCACCTCTGGGTGTCTCCTGGATTGCTGTGGGGTTTTCATCCAGGATGGGAAGAATCCACCCCCTCGAGTGGGCACTGGGCACCATCCCATCTGTTCCCACCCATCCATGAGGACACACCACCAAAAATAGATGGAAAAATGGTAAAGAGCACTTAGAAAACCACAGGAAGGAGAGGAAGGGCTCTTCTCCTCCACTCTGGGGAGACCCACCCTGAGTTCTGCACCCCATCCTGGGGTCCCAGCACAGGGAGGGTGTGGAGCTGCTGGAGAGAGGCCAGAGGAGACCAAGGGGATGATCAGGGGGCTGGGGCAGCTCTGTTGGGAGGAAAGGCTGGGAGAACTGGGATTGTTCAGTCTGGAGAAGGCTTTGGGATGGCTTAATTGAGCCTGAAGGGAGCTGACAAGAAGGATGGAGAGGGACTTAGGAAAATGGCCTGGAGTGACAGGACACAGGGAATGGCTTCAAACTGGCAGAGGGCAGGGATGGGTGGGATATTGGGAAGGAATTCTTGGCTATGAAGGTGGGCAGGCCCTGGCACAGGGTGGGCAGAGAAGCTGGGGCTGCCCCTGGATCCCTGGAAGTGCCCAAGGCCAGGTTGGACAGGGCTTGGAGCAACCTGGGCTGGTGGAAGGTGTCCCTGCCCATGGCAGGGGGTGGGATGAGGTGTTTTGTAAAGCCCCTTCCACCCAAACCATTCCTTGATCCCCTAATTCTGTGTATGAACATTTACAGAGCTCAGAACCCCCCACACTCCCAATCCATGGAGATTAAGAGGATAATCCATGTCATGGCACGTGGAGCCCCCCCAGCCCATCCCTCCTGCAGGAAGGATGTGCCTCAGGAGCTCTTACCACCCTCACAGTTTCATTTGGCTCCAGAATAAACCCGAGGGGGGTTAATGACGTCTGTTCCCGGCTCCCCCTGTAATTAGGGCTGCCCTTCCTCACCCTAATGAGGACCTGAGGAACTCCCCCGGGCACTGAGCAGGGAGAGCTGGCAGAGAGTCTTTCCTTGGCTCAGGAAATCCTCTACAAACCCCCTCTGAGGGGAAGAAAAACTCAGATGAAAGGGCTCCCTATGGCCCCAGAGCTCGGGCTGTGTCGGGGAGCACCTGCCCCAGTGGCAGGAGGGGAGTTGTTGGGATAACACTGGCTTGGGGCTGGGAAAAGCAGGCAGGGAGTGGCCCAGGCAGGTGGGGATGGGAGGGGATGCTGGGGCAGAAAGGAGATGATAAGAGGCAGCCTGGGCTCATCCCTGCTCTTCTCCAGAGCTCCTCGAGCTCTTCCATGGGCAGAGATGAAAGTGCTCAGAAGGGGCTGGAACTCTCCCCACAGCAGCTCGAGGGGGGAGATGAGGGGGCTGAGCTGCCAGGGGCATCTCCAGCTGGAGAGAAAAGCTGGATCCTTCCCATGACCTTTTCCCCAAAACCCCTGGGCTGCCTCATGTGGGGGTTCAGGTGAGGTTTCCCTCCTTCTCCAGGTTATGGGCCCTTCCTGCACCCCCGAGGAGTGACAGAGCTGTCTTTGCCCCCCTAACCATGTCCCTCACTCCCTACACATCCCAGTCATCCCTCGCCTGCCATTCCATCCTGCCTTTCCAGTCTGACCAGTCCCCTGGTCCATGCTGGGGCTGCTCTGACCATCTCCCCAAGGCACCGAGCCCCCAGTGGTGCTCAGGGGGGTGACAAACCCAAATGGGGGTGGGTCCTGACCCCCATCCCAGCAGGTCATGCCAGGATTTACTTTTCCTGGGATTCTGCAGCTGAGAAAATGCCATTAGAATGGAAAAGCAGCATTTCCCCCTCCTCAAAGCTGGTGCTGCTGAGCCACGGAGCTCTGCCCGTGGCCCCTGTTGTGGGAAGGGCTGTGGGTGCAGAGCTGCCCTCAGAATGGTCCAGCATGGCAGGGACTGCTCAGTTTGGAGAAAACACTGGTGAAGTGAGACCAAAGGGAGGTGGGAACCCTCAGCTGCTCCAATGGGCCCTGAAGAGGGACTGGAATGGGCAAAGAGCATCCATTATCCCTAAAAGTGCTTGAGTCAGGAGCTGGTGGGGGACAAGGAGGGCTAAGCCTTTTCTTTGCCACCTGAGAAGTCGAGTGCCCTGAGCTCCAAGGCAGAGAGGCTGGAGAGAAGAGCAGGCAGCCACCCATGGTGCCTGTGGGAAGCAGGAGCTTTTGCAATGTGCCCAAGCCCGCAGTTAGGAGCCCACAGGAATGCTGGACCCCCGCCAGCCCCTTCCACACCTCTGCCAACCACAGCAGGCAGCAGCGGGGAGGGACCTCGGGGAGCCTGAGCCTTTGTACAGAGCCACACTGACCTGCAGGGCCATCCCACAGAGCCTGCCCAGCATCCCCACTCCCTTGCCAGGGGGAAGCATCTGCCTTTGGTCTTCCAGAAGCCGTGAGAGCCTCTGGACGCCCTTCCTGAAGAGCAGCAGGTCCTGGGTGCTGCTGCCTGGGCTGTGCGGCTGGGACACAGAACAGCAAATGAAGCAGGATGAGCTGCACAGGCTTTAACCTGCCCCTGGCAGAGGAGACCAGGGGATGGGAGAGCCCAGAGTTCCTCCAGAGCGAGTTCAAAGTTTGTTCATGAACGAAAAGAAGAACATTTCGTAATGATGCGTCGCTCGCAGAAGGTCCCGGTGGCCGCACAGGGGGATGCCCATCCCTGTACCCGTGCCAGGGAAAGCAGCGGGATCCAACCCGTGCCATCACATCAGAGGCTCCTCATCCCGATCTCCTGCAGCCAGCAGGGTTATCCGAGGGCTGGGAGCTGCTGGAACGCCTGTGGAATGCGCTGTGCTGCTCCTAAGAAACGAGGCATTTCCCCAAGGCTGCCCGGGAGCTGAGCCTGGGTGTTTTGTGGGTCTGGTGGTGCTCCATGAGCCGCTGCTCCAGCCCTGGTGCTTCCAGTGCCACGGGTGTTTGTCCTTCCAGGAGCTCAGGGGACAGATGGACGTGTCACCTCTGGCCCTGTGGCATCGCTCCAGCCCTCAGTGTGTCCATCCTGGCCGTGCAGGGAGAGGGGCCATCCAAGCCCCTCGGGACGCACCGGGAGCGTTCCCACAGTGCCAGCACCGTGTCCCCTCCGCGGTGACATCCCCGCCACCCTCGAGCAGAGGCAACACCCTCAGCCCGGTCCCTTGGCTTAGGATAATCCTGATTTTGATCGCGGCTCTTTGTGCAGAGCGTCCCCGGCTCCCTCCCCCAGCCCCTCGCTGTTTATTTTAGTGTCTCTTTGGGAAAAGGGCCATTGGTGGCAGGCGGGGATGTTTAATCAGGCCCGTGTTTACTTTCGGAGCCACTGTACAAACAACACAGTGTGGGGAAATTAAACAAACACCGGCTCTAAAGTCGACATAATCAGCTTAAACTCCAAGGATAATTACACGAGTCCAAATCTCCAGTATCCCAAAGCCAGGCAGCCCAGGGCTGGCTCCAGCACCTGACAGAAATATGAGTTACTTTGAAAGATAACCTTGTGAGCTGCAATTAACTCCAGGCTTTGACAGTTCCCGAAGCCGGGCTGAAAATAGCCCAAGGAAAACAAAGGCGAGCTCTGGCTCTGCCCCCGCAGCAATCCCAACCTCAACACACCAATTAAAAGCACCTCGAGAGCCGGGTGGGATTTCATCACACGATGTCTCGCCTTCACTTGAAAGGAGCTGATGGCCAATAAACCCCTTTGCTGTCAGCGCAGGCACTGGGCAAACCCACGAGTGGCTCTGGAAATCCAGCCTTTCCACGGAGGGGGGATGCTTTGGGTGTTCCCTGCAAAACCTCTGCAGGGAAATGGTTCATTGGAGAGACTGGTGACAAAACTGGGGAGGGGGGACAGCCTGGCCTTGGAAAGCTCCCCAATAATGACCTTAATGAGTAGAGAAAAGTCCAGGACTGCTGGTAGTTCTGAGAAGAGCCGGGTATTGCGGGAGGAAGGTCGGGGAGGGCAGCAGGGAGGGGACCCCGTGGCAGCTCCTCGGGGAGGGGACACACAGACCACCCCTAGTGCCCCTGGGCTGGGGGCCACAATGTAGAGGGTCTCTGTAGGGACACCAAAGGAGGAGAGAGAACAGGAGTGATGCCACTTCCAGGCGAGTGATGCCATGCACAAGAGGGTGATGCCATGCCTGGACAGGTGATGCCATGCAAGGACAAGTGATGCCATACAAGGACAGGTGATGCCATATAAGGACAGGTTATGCCATACAAGGACAGGTGATGCCATGCAAGGACAAGTGATGCCATACAAGGACAGATGATGCCATGCAAGGACAAGTGATGCCATACAAGGACAGGTGATGCCATGCCCGGACAGGTGATGCCATACAAGGACAGGTGATGCCATACAAGGACAGGTGATGCCATGCCTGGACAGGTGATGCCATACAAGGACAGGTGATGCCATACAAGGACAAGTGATGCCATATAAGGACAAGTGATGCCATACAAGGACAGGTGATGCCATACAAGGACAGGTGATGCCATACAAGGACAAGTGATGCCATACAAGGACAAGTGATGCCATACAAGGACAGGTGATGCCATGCCCAGGTGGGTGATGCCACGCTCGGCCCCACAAGCCTGTTGCCACCCTAATATCCTGCACCAGTGGCTTTTTAACTACTAAATTCAATTCTTGCAGCCCTCAGACAACTCCCCGCGATAAACATTCCGGCCCAAACATTTTGGCAGCGCTCTCACCGCTTCCTCTCCTCAATTCCCAGATGGTTCCGCCTCAAGATACAAACACATCCACAAACCGGGGCGGGGAGGGGGAGAACATCCCAGCTCTGGCTCTGCCTGCCCCCCTTGGCTGCCAGCCCTCGGTGCCCGTGTGTTGTCACCGTCTGCCACCCGCTGATGGCCGGGATGGGGGGAAGCTGCTCCCGCTCCATCCCGCTCCTCCGTGCCGCCTTTCCCCGCTCCATCCTCTCCTAAGGGGGATGCTGGGGGATGGCGGAGGGAAGAGAACACCGTGTCCCAAAGCTCCGGGCGCAGCCGCCTGTCCCCGGCCACGGCCGCACAAAGCCCTCGAACCGCGGAGCCGCTCCCGGCTCTGCCCGGCCCGTCAAATCGCCGTCGGTGCCGCGCTGGGAGTTCAAAGGCGAGAGGGAAGCCGGTTCTAAACTTGGCCGTGTCTCTTGGCAGCCGCCAGCAGAGCTCTCAAAGCCGCTCCGGGCACATCCCGGCCTTTCTCGTGTTTTTTTTCCTATTGCAGCGCACATTGAGTGCGCTGCGCTTCCCCTCGCGGGGAGAGGGGACAGTCGCAGGCACGGCTGGTGACACCGTGATTAGCATAATGAGGGCAGGTAGAGCCAGCCCACACCCCCGTGCCTCTGCTGGAGCAGCGGGGAAAGGTGTCAGAGCTGCCGGCAAGTTTCGCAAATATTAAGGTAATGAAACAACTCGGCGCTGTTGAATTATTAAAGGTTTTTTTCCCCTGCGTTTCTGATATTTTATTCCTTTTATTAAATGTGTAAGTGAGGTATCAGGGAGATGGGCTGCTTTCCTTCTTCCTGCCTTCCCAAAAGCGGCTGAAAGGAGGGGAAGGCAAATCCAGGCTGGTGCGGCTGCTGGGGGTGGGATTGGATGAGCCTGAGAGTCCCATGGCAAAGCAGGAGCATTTCCCGGGGTTTGGAGGGGATGGAGGGACACTCGGCTGCCTTTTCCCGCAGTATTAACTTAAATATTCTGCATTAAGCACCCCAAAAGAGCAGCAATGTTCCAGTCATGGAATCCTGGGATGGTTTGCCCTGGAAAGCACTTAAAGCCCATCCCATTCCATCCCCTTGCCGTGGGCAGGAACTCCTTCCACCACACCAGGTCGCTCCAGCCTGGCCTTGAACACTTCCAGGGCTGGGGTGTATAATAACATTCTCAGCTTAATTATCATTGAAATGTAGCAGGAATGTGATATTTGCACCCCGTGAGCGGTGCCAATCAGGCAGCCGTGAGCACGGCGTTCCCTAAACAAACCCTTATTAACTCCGAGAGATTGGAGGCAGGGAGCAGGCTGGAGCCAATCTTAAGTGAAAATTAATGGCAAATTCTTGTAACCACATTAAGAACCATCTTAGTTCATTTGAAAGCAGTTAAACATGAAAACAATATGAAAGCCATCTTGTGTGCCTGGAATATAAATATTTGTCCTTCTCCTTGCCAGAGCAGCAAGAAAAATGAGGAGCCGTTGGCATGTGAGCTTTATATAAACACCCTCACAAAAGGCCGACGGTTGATGGATTAAACTATTTGTCAATTTTTCCATTTCCTTCGTCAAAAAGTAATTAAACATTAAGCAGATGTCAGGGCCTAATTGGTTCTGGAGAATATTGCACAATAGGATTTATGGCAATTGGGAAGTTGTAGGAACACGCCTGTAAACAGGCAGGGCTTTGCCAGGAGGGCTGAGGGCACAGCTCGGGCCCCTCGTGGGCTGGAAGCAGCCAGGCTGGGAATCAGGGGGGCACTGGCAATCTGGGCGTGGGTGCCCCCCAGCAGGGGTACCCTCAGCATCCCAGGAGCATTTAGGGGGGCTGCAGCAGGCAGGGATAGGGAGCATGACCCTGCTGCACCTCCCGGGCACCTTCCACAAAAATGTCAGTATTTCCTTTCATTTCAGCCCCTTTTCTCCCCTTTCCTGTGGATGAACGGGAGAGGGGAAAACAAATATCCTTTGTTTTTATTTTTTAACTTTTCCTGCTTTTTAACTGAAGGGAAACCCCAGTACAAAAGAAGGAAAGACCCATATTGGAATATATTTTGTGAAATTTATGGTCAAAACTGTATTATTCTTCGTGTTTTCTGCCTCAATTCACTGGCTGCTCAAAGCAGAGAGTCCAGCATCCCCGTGGTTCCCAATACCCAAAGCACCCTCAGCTGTGGGGTTGGCACACGTGGGACTTAGGGAAAAAGCTTGGAGTGGCAGGACACAGGGAATGGCTTCCCACTGCCAGAGGGCAGGGATGGATGGGATATTGGGAAGGAATTGCTGGCTGGGAG
>JAWWEW010000485.1:0-10628 GCA_035583185.1 Anabacerthia variegaticeps | reverse complement strand
AAAAAAACCAAACAGAATACTTAATTGGTAGCGTAAGGTCTAGCATGATAAAAATATCTATGAGAACATGGTTTCCTATACCTATTCTCACCACCACTTTCTCATAGTTACATAAAGTATCATTTTTCTGCCAGATCAGCAAGCTGAACTGCCTTATTCTGTGGCAACAGAGGCAGTAAGAACAGGACTGTCCCTTTTATATGAGCAGTCTGCCATTACACTGGATATGTACCACAGTGTAATGGTTCTGTCTCACAAAGCTGCCACCTTTGCTTGACTTCTGCAGCTCTCCAGAAAGCCTAAATCCCACTTGGTATGTTAACACAATGTACGCTGTGCAATCTGAACCTGCAGGATGTCAGGGAAGTATGCTACAAATTCAGGCCCCAAGTAACCTGAGCTACAATCAGTAACACAAAGTTAATGATAATGACGTTCAGTACGCTTAAGTTCTTTTCTTGTCTGAGCCCACATTTCACTTGCCAGGGAACCAGTCCTCCCTTTAACACCTTAATCTCCTTCTTTCCAGGCATTTCAGAAACTCAAGGGTATGAAGATAGATGTACCTATCAATCAACCATTCAGAGGACACTTTTACTCAAATGTGATGTTTTCCCAGCATTTATTTGCACAGCTAGAACATCACTTTTAATCTTCCTCTGCTCTCCTTTGACCAGAAGCATTCTGTTGGTTTACAGTGGGAAAGGGTCGGGGGAGGGGTGGTGTCTGTGTGCCTGTCTTGCTGGATATTAAAAAAAAAACCCAAACAAACAAAAACCCCACCAACCACACACACACACGAATATGGTGATCTACCTTACCTGAGCATTTGCACCAGCAAGTGCCTGCAACATTTGTTGGACAAACTGCTGGTGACCAGGTTCAGTGGCCCCTGATGTTGGACTTGTATTTTCACTGGGAATTGAACTAGGTACAGTGGACCCTGTAGGAGCTCCAGTGCTTCCCACTCCACCTAAATCACAATTGAATCTGCACAAATGACAGAGAAATACATCACTAACGTAAAAAATGGCTTAGTTATAATCTCTTCCCATGAGATGCAGTTACTAAGTTCTGTCAAATAAAAAATGGATGACAACTTAAGTAAAGCACTAAAAAAAGACCATAGACAATTGCTTAAAAGTGTGTTGCAGACAAAAGCGTATGTCCTAGTTTTTCTCGTGAGTGCCGAGAATGGGGAGGATCCTAGAACAGTGTGGGCATGGTTAGGTTCCTATTCAACACCACCCATGTCATCGCTGGGGTGCATGGGTTTGGGGAGAAGAAGATATGAACGCACCCTGGAAGTGGCGCCATTTTGTTCCATCTTTGCTTTGGGGAAGTTGCTGGGACCAGCCCTGTGGTCCCTGTCCTTCTCCCACTGCCACCCGTCCCTTCCTGTCCCTTTGGGAAGAACGCAACTCCAAGCAGCAAACACAGCTGAGCCCAGCAGAGCGTGTGCGCCAGTGCTGGAAGCAGCTGCAGGGAATGAAGCAGTGTCAAACTGAGACGAGAAGAGCTGAGCACAGCAGAACAGTGGTCTGAAGTGGCAATGCAGTGCAGGATTGAACCAGGGCATCAGAGCAGTCTGGAAGTGGGTGGTGCAATGCAGACAATCCAGCTTTTTGGGGGTTTGTTCATCATTGTTTCTTGTCTCGGGCTCAGGGATGGGAAATGCTAGTCACAGGAACATCCATCATCTTGTCTTTGTCCCGGGATGCCACATGACACTATTCACAGGAATGTTCACCATCTTGTCTTTGTCTCAGTGGCCATGCAAAACTGAGTCAAAGTGGTGAACACCTTTTGTGTGTAAAGAACCTTCTCTTTTGTATACCTGTGTTATTAATATTGTTGCTGTTACTCTGCATTTCTTATTCCACTGCTGCTTGTTTTCAGTAAATTGCTATCTCAACCCATACTCTCTGCCTTTGTCCCTCTCTCACCAGGGGAAGGGGAGCAGCTTATTTGGAGTTTAATTCCCAGCTGTTTTTTAAACCACCACAGTGTGACAGATTCTACAACAAGTTGAGTGAAACTAAAAAATGCAAGAGGAACAGTCTGTAAAAACTGGATAAACCTCTATCTGTTAAAAAGAAAGACAAAAGCTGACAAAAATCCAAACACAAAAGTTCTTGTATAAATTTGTATGACCAATTCTTACCCTGGTATAAGTCCTGGTGCTTCCGTTGCTAATGTCTGCAAGCCCTGCTGAATCTGTAGCAAAGCCTGCATTGCTCTAGGGTTTGACATAGCTGATAATGTGTCAGGATTCTGCATCTAAAAACAGGAAACTCATAATTGAATAATATACAGATATTCAAAGTTGATCTTTATCACTACATGTTTTATAGAATCTGATATCCTTTCAGAACTTGATGTTTTTCAACTTTGTATTTGAATGTTTACATTAAATCCTTCAGATTGGGGTTTTTTTGAGAAAACTTTCACAGGAGATGATCAATGAGCTCTCTAGACTCCTTTTAAATAAAGAGAACATAAGGAAAAGTATTTCTCATTACTTCTTCTTGTAGACTTTATCATCTTCCAAAGCCATAGGAGTGTATTAGTTCAACATCATTCTAAATTAGTCTCCTATATCATAATACTGGTATTATAATACAGGGCTGAATACAGTAAAACTGAAGTAGGTATCTACTACAGAAAGTTATAAAACATATTTTTCTAGCTAAATTCAGACTACAGCTATTTGATAATTTGTGCATGTGTTCCCATCTGTAGTGCCATCAACATCTACTCTGCAAAACATACTAGCAAACAATATTCAAGAACCCTCAATCTTCAATGTTAAGGACACACCTAGTAGATGAAGGGAAGGTAGTGGATGTAGTTTCTCTGGATTTTAGGAAGGCTTCTGATACTGTCCCTCACAGCACCTTTCTGGACAAGTTATCCAACTGTTGGATGAGCAGGTTCATGGTGCTGGGTGTAGAACTCACTGAACAGCAGGGCTCAAGAGGTTGTAGTGAATGGGACTACATATGACTGGCTACCAGTCACCAGTGATGTTCTTCAGGGCTCAATTCTAGGGCCAGTTCTGTTCAATATATTTATCAACAATCTGGATGCAGGAATTGAATGTACCACTAGAAAATGTGCTGGTGATACTAAACTGTGAGGTGCTGGTGACTCTTGCGAGGGACAAGAGGCCTTGCAGAGAGATCTAGAAGACTGGAGCATCAGGCAATCATCAATGGCATGAAATTCATGTTATTTGTTTTACTCATAACATTGCCTACATGCAATGAGATCCTGGCAGTACACATTTACTTTGAATTGTAAAGAGTGCCTAATGATAGAACTCATACACTGGATTAATGTTTTAATTCCTAAAAATTTTGCTTAGTCCTATTTAAAGGACACAGTCGTTGTATACACTGTGACAGTTCAGATAAATACCGGGGCTGCAACCGCAATGGTGTAAGAGGGAAAATTGGTGGTAAGGCAATCTTTAGAGACAAACATCTTCGGAACCCACTCCACTTCTTTTGAATTAGCTTATGACTTGCATCTTTCAAGGCATGCTGTAAAGTCTCTTTATCCCAAATAATCAGGGCAGGGTGGAGGAAGTATGAGAAAAGTACCATTAAAGCTTATCTTAGTAGTGGGAAAAGTAATAATATTTTCCCTTTATTTTGCAGAAGAAATCATGTAGGAAACAGGTTCTCTCTGGCTGGTGCGCAGTAAAAACAAGTCATTACTTCTAAGCAAAGGCACAAGAGCAAATCGAAGCAGTTGTGCTAGTCACAGACAAAAACATCCACTAAAAGCCAGATTTAACTTTTGAAAGGGATGGAGAGATAAATCAAGCATTTAATTATCAAGGGATGTAGGGACAGAAAGTTTAAATATGGAAGATTTATTTGAGAAGGAAAAAAATTTTGCTCAAGGAAGTTTTTGCTGCTGGAAAAACTAGGCCTAGGAATAACCCGGTGTAGGAGAAAGTTCCTTCCCATGAATAGTGCTACCTGTCTTTCTGTCTGCTTGATTTGAGAAGTTACCTCCCCTGTTGCAAGAGGAGATAAAAGTTCTCACAGACATGCCTGAGGTCCCTGCTGGGAGAGAGGGAGACCATAAAAAGCTCAGGGGAGAATACAGCTTTGAAGTTATTTACATGCAAAAGGTGTTGTTATAAAAGCCTTCTGCTTCTGCTCTTTCACCCACTGCATGATTTAGCAGTTTATTTAGGGTTTCCAACTTCAGAATAAACTTTTCCTTAATATCCTAACTGTGGTTTGGTCATCTGGGTTTACTTGTGTGTGTATCAATTCTTACAAGGGATAATACAACTCAGTGTCTAAAGCTAATGAGAATACAGAATGTAGTTTTAAGTGAAATCAAGCAAAGGCAGGAGTTTGTTGCAAAAATTGCTCACTGAATTTCAGACATTTATTAACAACACTTAGTATCTCATCTTACTTGTTGAAGAAAAGTAGGAAGCTGTTGTCTCATTTGCTCCTGAAGTTGAGAATTTCCAGCAAATAAAGGATTATTCAACATCATCTATGGGCCAAAAAATATTTAACATCATGGATCAAGCAGTAAATCAAAAAGTAAATACTAGAGTGGATTTTAAGACAACTATTTACCATATACGAATCAGATAACAAGATACTAAGATAATAGCCTATGATAACCTCAGAGTAATTATCTCCTTTGACTAAAACTTGTTCTGAAACAATGAACCATGACCCTGAGAATTGACTGAAATAATTGGTGGTGTGGCTGCTGAATTTTTGTTGTTCGGGTTTTTTGTGTCTTTTTTTTTAATTTATTTTTGGGTGTAGTTTTTGTTGTGGGGTTTTTTGGGGTGGGGAAGTGATGGTGTTAAACTTCTGAAGTGAATCCTTGCCAGATCCTCGCCAAAGCAACCTCACTTATGCAACAAGAAATTACTTTTCTTGTCAACCTCCACTACTGATGTGATGGTTTCTCTGTAAATATTGTCTGCAAAAAGCCTGGGATATTTCCAATTAACTGTTTAATATACAAAATAATAGCTCAAGATTTTACTTTGGAAATTATTGCTGTAAGTAAAATTAGAAAGCACTTCTACAGTACAATTCATAAAACAGCAGTATCAGCACTTTTATTGCAAGCACAGATCACAGGTGAGAAATGAAAACCAGAATAACAGCTAGATATGGCACCAAATCCTTCCCCTCCACTTCTGTCCTCCCAGGCCAAGGTGGGTATTTATTTACTAGCAGATCTACCTTAATTTATAATCAAAGCACTTGTTTTGTTTAACTGGTTCTTATGCTAGGCCACAAAATTATAGGGCTGTATGAAACACACAAACACAAGCTGTTACAAGAAAATGCCTGACATGATATCCAACAACAAATTGAATAAATTTACTGCAACAGATTGCTAAAGGTAACTAGGTAATAATTTCAATAAGTCAGACATTAACATAATTTTAAAAGTAGACCATTTGCAACAAACAGGTTATTGTTGAGAAGTTGGTATGGTATTCTGTATTGAAGATATAACTATCATAAATTCAACTCCTTTTTTCACTTCAGTGTACACAACTCATTCCTACACAAAAAGCATTTACCTGTATTGCAAGATCAGGATTCTGGCTCAATGACTGCATCATGCTTCTCATATAGGGTGCAGACAACATATTTTGCATAAGTTGTGGATTTTCTGTTATCTGCTGGAACAAGCTCTGCATTCCTGGTGAGTTGAACATACCAACTTAAACAAAAAAAGGTCACTTTAGTAAAAAACTTGACTATAATCAAATTAATTAGATTGCCTAGAACTGGGATACAACTGTGTGATTTTGTTGTTTCTGTTTTGGTTTTTCTTTGTTAAATGAGCTTTGGTCCCTTAAATACATCTTAATGTGGTTCTGCTTACACAGATGCATCTGCCCTAGAAACAAATTAAGCCAGAGGTCATATTCAACAAGTAGTTAGGCTAAGTATCTACATTATTAACTGTTTTACTGTTTGTCTCCAAACAGAAAAAAATATTATCAGATTCCCTACTTTTATCTTAAGGCAGCACACAAGTATTGTTAGCACTTTTTTAATCAAAACATCTCTAATAACAGAATCATTTCACCAAACTCCTGAATATTTGCAAATATATACAACTGCAATAACAGACACACCTCCTAGTCCAGGTCCCAAATTTGGTATAGTTGAGCTCTGTCCCATACTAGCAGAGGTACCATTTCCGATGTTACTACTGCCACTGCTGTCACCACTGGTGCTGGTACTTGTGGAATTCTGAGAGCTGGACTGAGGAGCCCAGGGATTTGGTAAAGGATCTCTATTTTCTGTACGAGATGGCTGACTGTCCCCGCCTGATGATGCATTGCTTACTAAGGAAGCAAATGGGTTATCTCCAAACTACAGAAGGAGAAACAAACACACATCATCTATTAGTCAACTATTTTTAAGTCTGCTAGAAATGGCAAGCTACTTTAATCAATTATAATCACCATCCTAAAATAAGCCATTGTAAATGTTCTGAAAAGATACCATACCAACATTGAAAGAGATATTACTGCCAACAAGAAAAAAAAAGATAATCACACCTCATTTTAAATGCAGCATTTGCTACTACACTAGGACTTTGATCACAGTAAGATTATATTTTGCATAGTGGTTTTCAACTTAGAAAAATTTCAAAGCCTTTTTTCTTCCCACCTTAGGTCCCAAGTTACACACTCTTAATTTTTCCTGGACCTCAGTAATTTTATAAGTCCAAGAATTTAACATAAATTTAGAATATATATAAGAAAAATTTATTAACATTAAAATAGCTTATCAAACTCACATAACAATCTTTATCCCTTCAAGTTTAAAAGAGCATAGGAACAAACCACACATTGACTTCAAGCTTCAAGAAATTAAGTTTTGTCAAGTACACGTTTGAAAAGTTACATTATTTATCTTCTTTCATTTTTGAAAATAACCCAAAAAAACAACCCACAAAACCTCACAAAAAACAAACAAAATCCCAACAACTGACTAAAACCCACTTACTTTCAGTGGCCCCTACAATCATTTCTCACCTGTTCCTGAGCTGCATTCAACATTGGCTCCTGAATATCTGTGTACATACGTCGCAAGGCATTGTAGCCACCTGGTATACTTTCAAGGTTGCTCAAGGCTCGGTCTTGGTTTCGCATCATTTCCTGCATCATTGCAGGGTTTCTAGCAAGTTCAAGTGTCTAATGAAATAGAATATGTAATTTGTATTAATAAAAAAAACCATTCTAAAGTGAAAACATCAGCATTTAACAGTATCTCAGTTACTAATGCCTAACTCCATTTGAAATTAAGATTAAAGCCAAATCAAGACATCAGCTTACTGAGAGGGGAGTCAACAGAATTTTGTATTTAGACAACATTCTGCGGCAACTGTCAGTATGCTAGCTGAAACACAATGCATTGAATAAACAGAAGAAAAAGCCCTTGAATGTACCATCCTGTTCTTTCTTGTCTCAACAGAATATGTTTCTCTCATTTCTAACCTCAGTACAACACGCATCTTATAACATGAACTTGAAAAATAAATACCTACATTTTCCAAAGCCTCCACTTGTTTCTTGATGCCTTCTGTCACATAAGGCATACCTTACATAACATAACTTTAGAAGCAATCAGAAGTACCCACAGTTACATAAACTGGAAATAAGCTGTATTTTGGAAAATTATTACTTTATAGTAAAGTCACTGTTGACTAGACAACAGATTTCAAGTGGCATTTGACTCTAAACTCAGAATATATGATTATAGTCTTCAGCATCTTTCAAAACTGCTGGTTTTTTTAAATTATCAGCTTATGTCAGACACCAGCAGCTAGAAATAAAAACATATATTTCCTATAGTGACCTTTTACAGATTGTCTAACAAGCCTAAATTCCTCAACAATATTTCAGCACCCATATAAGCATGTCCAATTCTTGCTCTTTTGTTCCCAGTTACCATATAATCAAATGTCATGAACTTAGAGTTCTTTCTACATACCTGTCTCATTATATCCGGATTATTCAGCATGTGACCAATTTCTGGATTTCTCTGTACCAGTTGCTGCATTTGAGGGTTAGCCATAATTAATTGTCTCATCAGGTCAGGATTTGAAAGCATACTCTGAACAAATGGATTTTCCATTATCTGAACCATCATTTCTGGGTTGGACATAAGTTGTCGTTGCATCTGACTTTGCAACTCTGAAAAGTTTGATGCATTTAAGCCCAGGCTACTCAGGCCTGTCAAACCTCCAAGGCCACCTTTAAGATGAAAGGAAAAAAAATTAAACTTTCAGCTTCTAATATATTTCTAAATACATCCAGGTTCTTTTTAAGTACAAAATACATAAACATAACCCATGCTTCAAAATAATGAAATTCAATGGAAATTCTATCTTTGCAATGCTGTTAATGAGTCATTCATTCACTAACAGTTTGCTTCTTTACATAACGAGACATCTAGAAATCCAAACTGCATCTGAAATATAACTTGTTACAATTCTAACAGCTTTTATTCTACTTTACTGTAGCTGAGGTACAAAGGTTGTTTGAGTTTTGAGGCTTCAGGTTAATTCCCAACACTTTCCAATACATTTGCAATAATCATTTATAGACAGACCACCACCATGAGGAATCTCTTAACATGATGCATACTCTATTCTAAATAAAAAGTAGAACTCTTCTTTCTGCTGATGCAACAAGAACTAATAATGCTTTAAATTCTCATTTGCAGAGTTCAGCAAACAAAAGTTACACATTTTTAGAAGGTACTAGTCAGTCTGAAGAACTGTTTACAACTAAAAAAAGAAGTTGCTTAACACAGTTTTCTGTTTTATTTTTTGTTTAAAAAGAAAGCAAACAAAGAAAGAGCATGAAGAACAAAATGTAGCAACTATGAAAAGAGAGATTTTTAAATCAATAAACTTCTGTCTCTATTCCTGAAAAAGAAGACCAATAATTTGATCAGACTCAGAACCTGATAAATACTGGTTTGTAGGATAGGAGTAACTTTGTGACTTCTGCTCCAAGTCATGATGTTATGGGTCCAACTTCAATACTCTCTTCAGGCCAATTCAAATGCACTGTTAAGGAAGAGAAGGAGACTGGAAGGAGTTTAATTACCTATAGTGCCAGAATACAAGATCAGTGGCACCTTATTACTGAAGATGAAACAGCACAAGCCTGAAGGTCTGTACATAAAAATTAAGGAAACAACTTATCTCTGATAACTTACTGATCAAAAACTTATTCCAACCAACACCACAGATTTTTGTAATCAGCAATTTTATAATTTTCTTTTAAGTCCGGTTTACATTAGAATAAAGCTCCAGGGATGTTTAACTGAAACCAAGATACCTAAGACAGCCATCATGTTATCTAACAAATATTCTTACCCAAGGCAAAAGAATTGATATTTGTTGAAGTTGGTGTTGAGGTATTACTGCTTGATATTGATGTGGTAGCAATACTGCCAGTAGTGTGTGTTTGTTGACCTGGATGGTCTTGTGATCTATAAAAAGCAAGTTAAAAAAATTACAAGTTGAACAAGATGCAGTAGGTTGACCCCAGCCCATTAAATCTTCACCCAGTCACAACATTATTTTCCCCTCACCCCAGGCAGAATGGAGGAGAGAATCAGAATGAGAAAAGTGAGAAAAACTCATGGGTTGAGATAAAAACAGTCTAATAAGCAAAGAAAAAAACCAAACAACCAATAAAACCAGAAAAGTGATGTGAAGACAATAACTCACCACCTCCTACCAGCAGACCACTGTCCAGCCAATCTCTGAGCAACAGCTACTTTGGAAAAGTTTCCCCTCAGTTTTATTGCTTAGCATGATGTTATATGGTATGCAATATCTTTGGTCAGCTTGATTCAACTGTCCCAGCTGTGTCCCCTTCCCAACACTAGCCTACTCACTGGCCTTGATGCTGTACAAGCACTGTTCAGCAATAGGTAAAACATCAGTGTGTTATCAATGCTGTTAGGTCAAGAATCCAAAACACTTCACTATACAGGCTGCTATGAAGTAAAACACCATCTGAGCCAGATCCAGTACACAAGGTCTGGCATTTAATATAATAATGACATTTAACACAGGAACATTATCATACTTGAAAGTCCTAATTTACATTTTTTATTAATTCTAAAACCCCCTCAAACTCTACATGCCTCCTGGCCAAACTCAAACAGAAAGTATACAGAGGTGGAAGCAAGGATGGGACAATATCTTTGTATTCCTCCCAGGTTGCCAAGTCTCTCTTTCTTATACAGAGTTATGAAAGACAAAGCCCAAACAGAATTGAATTTGGCAAAAGATATAAAAAATAACAAGAAGGGCTTCTATAAGTACATAGGTGACAAAAAGAAGACTAGGGAAAACATGCAACTGCTGCTTAATGAGACAGGAGACCTGGTTACACAGGACACAGAAAAGGCTGAGGTACTGAACGCTGCCTTTGCCTCAGTCTTTACCAGCAAGACTGGCTTTCAGGAAGACCAGGTCCCTGAGACCAGAGAAACAGGCTGGAGCAAGGAAAATGTACCCTTGGTGGAAGAGGATCAGATCAGGGAATACTTAAGCAAACTGGACATACATAAGTCCATGGG
>JAWWEW010000484.1:0-10654 GCA_035583185.1 Anabacerthia variegaticeps | reverse complement strand
GGGTTGGATGATGCTCTGGGGCACAGGGGGTGACTCTTGGGGCTGAGGGTTGGACTGGATGGTCCTGGTGGGTCCCTCCCAGCTCAGCATGTCCTGGGATTCTGTGACCTTTGGGAAATGGCTCAGCCTGGTGCCCTGGGACAAGGGGCATTTAGTGGGTTCTCCTTTCCGTGCTCCTTGTGGGTCCTTTCCAGCTCAGGATGTTCTGTGACTGTGTTGGGAAATGCCAGTGCTGAGTGGGAGTTTCACAACTGCAATGACATCACCTAAGTTATCCTTCCTGAGGAAAACTCCTCCTATGGAATCTTTCAGTCTGTTCTTCTGCTGATTAAGATTTACTATAAGGAATTAAAAGTTACTGTAACTTCAGCGTGCTGGAAACAAAAGAGAGCAAGGTGGTGGAAAAACCAATTAATGGCAGGTGCTGGCTACATAATGAAGCATGAACGAATGTAATCCAGCCTTTAATTGGATTTCTCTCCACAATAATGAAAGATGCTCACAAGTCTTTAATTAAACACTGTCCCTATAATCCACTCTCCATGCCTCTCACGGCACATTTCTCACTCAGGCTGCCCAGAGACTCCTGTGAATTCTGTTTTCACGTGTGGAAAAGGTGCTCTTCCCATTCCATGGAGTTGCTTTGTGGGATGTGGTGGTTCAGTGCCTGGGGTTGTTCCCTCCCCCCCTAATCCTGCAGGGCAGCTCCAGGAGCTCGAGGTCATGGGAAAAAGGGTTGTGGGGAGCTGCCTGGTCCCTGCTAGAGGAGGAAACACAAACCCAGGAGTGTTTTCTGTCCCCATAAACACGGAGTGGGTCCTGGTGGGGACCATTTGGTGCTGCTGGATCCCTGTGCTCCACTTCTCTCCTGTGCCACGTTCTCACTGTGCCCCAGGAGAATGTGGGAAGTGCCTGATTTAGGCAGGGATTTGGGCTGTGTTTGGGGTCACTCTGTGTGTTTTGGTCTCTATATTTTGGTTCCCAGCCTGAGCTGCAGTGGCTGATGGCAGACAGATATACCAGGACATGGAACAGTGCCAGAATTCCATATGGAAAAACCCAGGGCCAGAGGGAAAGGGGCCAGAATTAGGAAGGTGATAGTTTTACTCTCAGTTTTGAGTAAATACAGCATTCATCATAGTCTTGGCCACATGGAAGAGAAGATTAATAGCACTGTTCATTTGTGCTCTTAGCAGTCATCATTACCAGCCTTTAGTCATCATTCCTAGGAATTGAACAGCCCAAATAATTCCTTTATCAAATTTTCTGCCTCAGATATTTTTGCCCTGTGGCTCTGAACTTTTTTCCCACTATTGTATTAATGTTCTAGGGGAGAAAATGCCTTTTTGTTTCTAAAACTGGCACGAAGTTCCTTCACTTCACCTTTGCATTCCATGTTACGTTCCACCACGGGCAGGAGTCTCCTCCCTCTGTGAATGGGATTTCAAATCTCTTCTTTGGGGGAAATTTGCTCAATTTTCTGTTCTCTGCCCATTTTGCTGTGCCTTGGGCGTTGCAATGATCTTTTGAAATTTCCTATGCCCTTGAACACCGGATCATGTTTTAAAATGTAATGATAAAATGATAAAAACTAAGGATAAGAGCACTGCTAAAAACTCTGTTAGGTCCTGATCGACCCTGCTTGCTTTCACTGCTGGGTGATGCTCTAGAACCCAGCAAATCATTTGGCATTAAACTCATTCTGCCTGCTTGTATTTTTATTTTTACCTCACATTTTATGTATCATAATTGTGATTTTTTTTCTGTTACTTCATTAGAAATTACTTTTTAGTGCCTAATTTTTATATTTCTTTCTTTCTTTGAGGGATTTGCAGGATTGTTATATAATTCTTTCTCTGCTTTCCCCTAAATCTTGCCAAGGCTCTTTATTTTCTTTGCCTTTGACTTTGTCATCATGAGCTGCTGCTGCAAGAACGTCCCTTATTTGGATGAGTCAAATGAATTGATGACTAATAAAAATGAGTATTGATCTTTGTGGGGGTGGAGTCACTGGCAATCAGTCTCCAGGAAAACAGGAGTGGGATGGAAATTCTCCCCAGCAACCTTTGGAGAGGCAAAGCCTCTCTGGCTGAGGTCAAGGAGTTGAGACATTGGGAATAAAAGCCCATTGTTAGAACTTAAACCTCAATCAGCACCCCTTGGGTTTCAGTCCTAAAGGAATTAAAGGGATACATGGACATCCAGAGTGATGGTTCCAACAAATGAGGATGGTGAGGCCAGGAGGGTCTAGAAACTGTGGAAAACACCTTTGGAACATGCAGTGGGTGAAGGAAAACTGGGCAGTTTTGGGTCTTATGATCCAACAGTCCTGCAGCAGATCACTCCAGAGGGAATATTGTCATCAGGCTCCTCCTTCAGCAGTTCCAAAGCCCTGGCTGTGTCGGACAGTGCCGGAACCCCCCGTTCCAAACCTTCCTTGGCCTCTACAATAGGAGCTCTCCCGGGAATGGCTGGGAATGTGCAATGGGTGTTTCATTGTCCCTCCAATATTTCAGTTGAATTCGTGACACTTCCTGCCCAAGGCTTGGCCTGGTTTGGGTTTGTACCAAAATCCTGCAGGTTCCCACTCAGAATTCTTCCGGAGCACGGGGAGTTTTGTGGTGTTTCACAGAACGCCAGGCCTGGAAGGGACCCCCAAGGCCACTGAGCCCCCCTGTGTGTAAATAGTGACCCCAAAGCCATTCCCCCCGGGCTGTGCACGGTGTGCTTTGTGTCACAGCAACTGTTCAGCTGCCAAGCCCTGCGCAAGCTCAGCATCCCCGACAACGACCTCTCCAGCCTCCCCACCAGCATCGCCAGCCTCGTCAACCTCCGCGAGCTCGACATCAGCAAGAACGGTGAGAGCCCCGCACGGGGGGCACGGGGTGGGCACGGGGTGGGAATGGGGTGGGCACGGGGTGGGAATAGGGTGGGAATGGGATGGGGATTCCTCAGCCTTGAGGAACTCCTGCTCTGGCTCTGGGTTGGGGTTTTCATGCCTAAAGTCCTGCAAAAAACTCTCGAAACAACATTACTGGAGATAGATAGATGGATGGATGGATAGATCATAGATAGATAGATAGATAGATCATAGATAGATAGATAGATAGATAGATCATAGATAGGTCATAGATAGATCATAGATAGATCGATCATAGATAGATGGATAGATCATGGATAGATAGATCATAGATAGATAGATAGATAGATGATGGATGGATAGATCATAGATAGATCAATCATAGATAGATAGATACATAGATAGATAGATGGATAGATCATACATAGATAGATAGATAGATAGATAGATAGATAGATAGATAGATAGACAGATAAAGGAAGCCTTGGTTGGAAGGTTCCAGGTGCACACCCAAAGAACACACACCCCTTCGATGTTACAGTTCTAGAACTTTCAATAATTAACTCATTAGCATAACAGACTTAGTACAAGGCATGGGGTCTGTTCTGGTGAATTTATTTAGGGCTGAAGTAGACTCTGATACTAAGTGTGTGTCCCCTTCCTCTTGGAGCTGAAGTGTGAACACCAACTGAACTCATTTATGAACAAAACAAATAAGCCAGTTTTTGTGTAAATAAGGATTCTTTCCATTCATTTGTAGGAATCCAAGATTTTCCAGAAAACATCAAGTGCTGTAAGTGTTTGACGATCATCGAGGCCAGTGTGAACCCCGTGTCCAAGTGAGTACCAGCAGTGGCTCTGCAGCTCTGGGGGCAGGAGGTGGGCACTGGACCTCAGATTAAAGGAATCATGTCAACTTCATTGGCAGGGTTAATTGAAATTTCTTTCTAATTATTTTAAACCCAGAGAGGATGAGTCTGTTGGAAAATCAGAGCCCTCTCCTAATGAATGGGGGGGTCTTTTCACTTAACAAAGTGTTGGCAGAGCACAGGGGCTGAGGTTTCTGCTGTTTGGACACTGGAAATCTCTGGGTTGGGGCTTCGGCAACACTTTTTCCTTCCAAATCCTGCAGCAATAGCAACAAAAAATATGAATGGAAAGCCAGGATTTATAAAATAGAGTGAAGGAGGTGAAAGGATGAAATTTTATTATTTCAGTTTAAAAAAAATAGAGAAAGAGAGGAAGAGAGAAAGAATGAGAGAAAAAAGGAGAGAGAGAGATGGGAAGGAGAGAAAGGGGGAGAGAAGGAAAGAGAAAGAGAGAAAGGGAAAACGAAAGAGAGAAGGAGAGGATAGAGAGAGAGAAAGAAAGAAAGAAAAGAAAGAAAGAACGAAAAAGAGAAAAAGAAAGAAAAACCTTTGGCTTAAACTCTCACCTAGGAAAGAGGAAAAGGGCACTGTGACCTGATTTCACCTGGTTATTTCCTGTGGTTGTTTGAACTGTCTGTAATGTGGAAGTTCTTGAGAAGTTGGGTGTCAGAAGAAGGTGAGGGGGAAAGGCACCTTTCTCCTTCTAAATATACTCTGTTGTTATTTCCATGGCAACGTCGGGCGAGCACTGAGGGTTTCTCTGTTCCTCAGGCTGCCAGATGGCTTCACACAACTGCTAAATCTGACCCAGCTCTATCTAAATGATGCCTTTTTGGAGTTTCTTCCAGCTAACTTTGGAAGGTAAGGATGAGTCATAAAGCACAGTGGTGGTGCATTGGAACCTGGCTTAGGCTCCAAGGGGCTGGCTTAAATCTGCCTGCTCTTGAAGAGCTGAACAAAACCCCCAGAGTTTGGCTTTTCAGCCCAGTTTTGAGGAATGATTGTTGTGGAGGGAGTGTTGTGTCAGCGAGAGTTTGGTGAGGGAAAAGGCGGGAAGAAATAGGACTTGAAGGGGCCTGTCCTTCAAACGTGGGACTCGGGGAACAGCAGGGTGGGCTCTGCCACTGGAACATGGATGGGAAGATGAAGGGCTGTGAGTCAGAGGGAAGAAAGGAACAGCTGAAAGGCAACGTGTGAACCAGAACAAGAGAGAGCATTCCAAAGGGAGGGGGCAGAAGGGCTGGAGAAGGAGGGTAAAAATGAGTGCAGCAGAGCCAGAGCCAGGGGGTGTTGGTGAGGACAGAGCAGGGGGTGCCATTCCAGGGTAACCCAGTTTGCCCTGAGCGAGGGCAGGAGGAGCTGGTGGATCCTTGCCCTGCTCAGCCCTGGCAGAAGGGGAGGAGAGGGATGGTCAGACCTTCTGCCCCAGGACTGGGAGCTCAGCAGGCAAAGCATGAACAAAGCAAACCTTGGGGTTGGTGCAGGATCCACCTCACACCAGGTTCATCCTGGTCCCTGCTGGGTGGTTTGTGGCTCTGCTGGGAGCACCAACTCAGCCCTCCAGAGTTAACCCTGGGCTGACAAGGCTGTGTTGGGGGAGATGCTGCTCTGCTCAGGCTGGGGAAATCCTGACCCACAGCTGAGCCTGCCTTTGGGCTGCAATGGACCAGGTTTCACTGTGATTCGGGATTAGCACATTATTGTGCACCAGACAGACTCTCCTTTAATGAGATGAGTCATTTCAGATCATGCTGAGGGATTCCTGCACTAACCCATTGCATGAACTCATTATTTTCTGTCCTGTTTCCAGACTGGTCAAATTGCGGATTTTGGAGTTAAGAGAAAACCACTTGAAAACTCTACCAAAGTAAGTGATGGAATATTTGCATTTATCCCTCTGGAAGTGCCAGAAATGCAAAATATTTGTATTTGTAGCGATGCAATGGTGTGGTTTCTGTTAAGAGTGCATTTTTCTGCATGTTTTAAAGAAATTATACTGGAGGGTTTTGGCAGAAAGCTGTGGTTGTATGATATGGTGGAAGATGGGCCCTGGTGCATGAACTGAGGATAAATCAATGGCCAAAGCCTTCAGTGTGCCATTTTATGATAAATACACAAAATTGAAAAGTAACAGATGAGAGAATCCTGGTCAGTGATGATGTGATGGGTTGTTTTCCTCCCAGGAATTAATGGGATGTGTTGAAAACCCCCTCAGTGTCCGCTGTGCTTTGAACAGAATTGCCATGATTTTGGTGCTTTCCAGAACTATTTAAAAACCTTTATCAGCAGAAAATTGGGGAAATATTTGCTGGTGTTTCTTGGTGCTGTTTGCAAAAAATAGGAAGTTCTCTGATTTGTTGCTGGCATTTGACCAACAGTGAAATGGTTAGAAGTGGAGAAGGAAATGGTATGGAAATGAGCAATGAATCTCTCCCCCTCTCCTGCTGCACTGCATAAAACAGGGAGCTGGCTTTTCCACCCGGACCAGAATTAGGGCATTGGTTTCTGGAAGAGGGATCCTCACCAGTGAAAAAATATCCCTGGATTTGGGGCTGGGTAGAGAGGAGTTTGTCCCCACTGTAAGTGAGACAGACAGTGGTGGCACTAAACTGTCTTTATTAGATGCTGCTAATCCTGAATTACACATTATTTAGCTCATTTTGCAGGGATTTATCAACATCTCCTGCCCAGGCCCTTTACCTAGGATGGGATCAAGTGACATTGTCACTGCTTCCTGGGAATGTTTATCCCCAGCATTAGCCTGTTTCGACTGAGAGCTGGGTTTTGTGTTAAAGGCACTATTATTTATAGCAGTTGAAAACACTTCTCTGGACACTTTCCTGTGTCCTGAGTTACTTCAGAACATCTGGGGGATTCTGACCCATTATTTACTTGGTGCCAGAGAGCCTGTCCCTGGGAAAGGCCACTCTGACCTTCTGCCCCTAAAACCTGACCCAGGCCCAGACTGGAATTACCAATTTTCCTTCTTTTTTGGGGCCCAGCATTCCTGAACATTCCATACCCAGAGCTCAGAGCTGTTCCCTCCTAAGGAGCATCGCTGTCCCCGTTGGTGTGACGAGGGTTGTGTCGCTGCCACTGCCCAGCTGGAGGTTGTGGGACCTCCCCTTGGACTCTGGAGCAGTCAGGGGTGTTCTGTATCTTGGGAAGAGCCTGGGAACTCCCCAGACTGAAGGTTTTGGGACATGAACATCCCCTTGGGCTCCAGAGAGCAGTCAGGAGTGTTCTGTATCTTGGGAAGAGCATGGGAAGTCCCCAGACTGAAGATTTTGGGACATGAACATCCCCTTGGGCTCTGGAGCAGTCAGGAGTGTTCTGTGTCTTGGGAAGAGCCTGGGATCTCCCCAGACTGAAGATTTTGGGACATGAACATCCCCTTGGGCTCTGGAGCTCTTCAGTCAGGGATCAGATGGGAAAAGGTGTGGATGGAAAATGCCTGGGAATCACCGATCTGGGAGAACCCAGTGGGGCCAAGTGGTCTTTGTTGGGATGTTTTCACTGGAGACAGAGAAACCTTTGGGACATGGGATAAAAATGGAGGGAGAACTCATTTGGGAAGGCTCCAGATGGAGAGGGGATGGGCAAGGGCTAAAGCAGGTCCTCATCTGCCAGGAAAAATAATGGGGGCACAGTATTCTATGGAATATATTTATATATATAATGTACTTTATTAAAAAGAGTGTGCTAGTTAAGCTGAAAAAGCAGAAGTCAAGGGAAGATGTGTCAGTGTTTGTGTCTGCACACACAGCCCATGTGTCAGGTGTGGGGTGAAATGGTTAGTGGGTAAAAGGATTAGTGGGTAAACTGGTTATTGGGTAAAAGGATTAGTGGGTAAACTGGTTCTTATGTCAGTGGGCTGAAATCATCCAGAAATGTGAAGGTTTTATCCCAAATTATGTAATGGCATGGGGAGATTGCTCCTGTGGTCAGCCCTCTGCTATTCCTGGGTACACCTTTGCATGTCTCATTCTGCTGTGGTTGGTTTAAATCAGCAATTTGGGGAAATACTCTGATTTTTCAGTGCTCTGGGTGCCCTCGCTTTGCTTTGTGTTGGTGCAATGTCCCTGCAGGCCAAAATATTCCACACCGGGCATTTTGCTCCTGGTTTGAGTCAGGAAGAAAAGGACTTTAGGGATAAGATGATGATAATATTGAGGAGGAGGAGGAAGATAAGGTGGAATTGGTTTTCCTTTTGTTAAAATTAGCCATTTTATGTTCATCTGCTTTCAGGCTTGAAATATAAACCAAATATTTTCATTCTTGATTGCACATTTTTCGGCTGTGATTGGAACAAAACCATGAGAAACCACAGGTTGTGTTTCAGCCACCCAGTTTTATTCCTGAGACTTGTTTTTGCTGTCAGAAAACACTCAAATATCTGCCCTGGTAAAGGGCATTGGATGAGTTTTCTTCTAATAATTCAACAGCACACAAGGTCGGTCTTGTCTGAAGTTTTCCATTAAAGTTATTAGAAAGAGAGATGGATACAAGAAGGATTCCCTTCATTAAGTTTTTCCTTCTGGATAATGAATTAAGGTGTGAAAACAATATTTTTGTGCAGATATAACTCAAGTAGCTGTTTGGGCTGCCCAATTATATATTGCAAAAAGAGCCTGGGGGGCAAACACATTTTTCACCCAGAAGAATTTACTCCTGTTAAATTTCATAAATGAGACTTTTTCTATCCTTTGAATTCCTTGTGTGCCTTTACTTTTTTCTGTAACTAAAATGCCCTTTTTCTCTGACATTCTTCCATTCCTTTTTCCATGCCTTCCCACACCTTTCCACTTCTTTTCCCCCCCCAGATTTACAAATATAACTGTAGAAAGCAGATGCTGGTGGGGAGGTCACAGCTTCCCTTTTGTCCCCTGCGTAATTTCTTTATTACTTTACCTACTTATTTTCCAAACTGATTAAGTCAAACATTTCTTTCTTTTACTCCCTGCTCAATCCCCCAGCAATGCTGGGACTCTTTCACACCTGAAAAATAAGTCAGAATGTTAAATGCTGCACTGGGAATACCAAACTTTTCATTTTAATTATCCCACTTCCAGACCTGCACCAAATTACTGTGCCAGGTACCCCCAGATACACAATATTCAACAAACAAATCAGGTAGGAACAAGGCAGAGTGGGGAAGTTTCCTGTTCTTGGTGTAATGGTCATAAATCCAGATTTATTGAAATTATTTGTGACTTATTTATGCTGATTATTTCATCAAAGTGCTGAGGCTGTGTGTAAGGAGACTCAACAGCTGGAGATTTCTAAGCAGCAGCATAAAAACTGTTTAAAAAGCACAGGGGGGATTTGGATTTAAAACAATATAAAGTGAATCAGGCGAGATTCTTCCGTGGTAGAATAAATCTCAAATAACAGTGGGTGATCTGCAAAGTTAAATTTGCACATGGGCAGGTTACATTTACACACTGGAGGTATTGAAACCTGCAGAGTTACAATTTTTATGTGAAACTTTACCCCAAAGTGACAAAGTAACCAGAGCAGAGAAATCCAGAGAGACATTGAGAGATCCGAAATATCCCAGCCCGTTACCTTTCCTTTTGGAAATTTGCTGGACCCAAGTGATCATTGTTTCCAAGCACCAGCTAACTGAGTGCCAAAGAGCTTTGCTGTGCCCCCAAAGGTGCCAGTCCCTTGTCCCTTCCCAGTGCCAGGGCTCTGGGGCAGCTCCAGCCTGGCTGGCTGTGCCGGCTCCGTGGCACGGCGGGTTTATCTCGGCTGAGAGCGTGGCCAGGGCATCTCAGTCTGCTCCCTGCCCTTGCCTGGGCTGCTGTTCCACCTCCTCCCGAGGCTGGGAGCAGCGTGGAGCTCCTTGCCACACTGTGGGCTCACAATGTTGGCATCTGACCTGTTCCCTTCAAGCAGCAGCTCTGGCTGAGCTCAACAGCTCCTGCTCCAGGAGCCTGTCCTGCTTTGGCACAGCGTTATTGCAGCATTGGCAATGTTCAGGAAGCAACTACTACACAGTATTGTCCCTTCAGGCTTTTGGAAATAGATATCTTTGCTGCTCAGGGGAGAGGCTGAAAAATATATTATATTGTTTTCCGACTTAAATAGTGGGGTGAAGTTGTCTGGAAAATTGCCTGAATTGTTCTTCATGGATTCACAGACTGGTTTGGGTTGGAAGGGACCTTAAATTAGCTCATCTTGCTCAGAGCACCCTGGGCCAGTGGGAGGTGTCCCTGCCTGTGGCAGGGGTGGCACTGCATGGGCTTTGAGGCCCCTCCCAACCCAAACCAGTCTGGGATTCTGGGATTGCTTTTTTGAGTAGAGTTTAGATCTGATCAGTAGCACTAAATTTCAGATACAGACTCTGTGGCACAAGGGATGGGAGGGGAGAACATTTATTACTGTGGAAAATCATCATAACCCACCTTACACTCACTTTGTTCTCAATTATCCCAGAACTCTGAGCTCCTCCCAGCACAACCAGGAGCTAAAAACACTGAGAGTTCCCTTTGCCTGTCACTACTGAGGTTGGATGTGTTGCCACTGGCACTCTGTGCTCTGCCTTCTGGGGAAGGGCTGGTTTGGGGTGTGCCAGGAAATCCCTTGTTGTGCCCAGAACTCTCTCAGTTCAGAGTGTCATTTCCACTGTACTCCAGGAAACCCAAATGTGCAGAGCAAGAGCACCTTCACACAAACCCAGCTGCAGGAGGAGATGGTGCAGAGAAGGTGGCTGAGGGGATGCACTGGGGACAGGGTGGGATTCACCTGCGTGGCCATCAGAGACCTTCCCTTTGTCCCAGCTGGAGACTCCCCACCCTGCCCTGCTCCCGGTGTCCCTGTCCCCTGTCCCTCTGCCCTGGGACACTGAGGGGAGACCTCATGGCAGGGACACCTTCCTGGGCAGGGGCAGAGGAGGGGCAGGCTCTGATCTCTGCTCTGT
>JAWWEW010000483.1:0-10679 GCA_035583185.1 Anabacerthia variegaticeps | reverse complement strand
TTGGTGGAGCAATCCCCCATGCACCCAGCGCTGAATAAACGTATCTTCTCTACAACTACCTAGTTGTGGGGTCCTTCTGCGCGTCAGGATCACCCGAGCATGACCTGCCAGCTGAGCTGGAGCTTTCCACTGCCAGAGGGCAGGGTTAGAGGGGTCCAATCTGGCCTTGAACATTTCAGGGATGAGGCAACCACAGCTTCTCTGGGCAACCTGCGCCAGGGCCTCTCCACCCTCACAGGGAAGAATTTGCTCCTATATAAGCACTGAGTGTGCCTTTGAAACAAATACTGTTACAGTTCTACGGCAAGAGGTTACATTTTCCTTTAACAGTCAGGCTGGAATCCTGACCCACAGACCCCACTTCAGTGAACCAGTGAATTCACGCCAGGGGGTCAGGAAAGTGACAGCTGCAAATGCAAATTCAGAAACAGCAAAATTCCTGCCTCCTGCTCACTCTTGAAAAGACATCAAGCATTTTTTCACTTAAAAAAAAAAAAAAAAAAAAATATATATATATATTGCTCTAATCCAGCCCAGTGGCTGCTATCATCAAGCCCAGCTCTGCCCATATAAAATTTGAGTTATCAGCTGAGCAGAATCATGCTGAGCCAAAATCCCAAGAACACAGAACCAGAGCACAGTGCTAAAAAATTATTTAAATACACAAGATACATCAGACCAGTCCAATGCTGTTGTGACTCATCCCAGACGCAACCCTACAGGGTTCACCATCCAAATCCTTCATTGTATATGTCCAGTGTGCCCACTTTTCACCAAAATACTCCTGGTATTGATAAAAAGGTGACAATTCAGAAAGTTTCATTTAACAACATATACAAAGAAACTACTTGTTGCCCTAGAAGAAGCCACACTCTCATCTGTGTAATGCTGCATAACAGAATCTACTAGAATTTCTGGGAAGACAAGGAACATTCCTTATGGAAAAAACATAGATTTTTCTTAGGATTGTAATAACTATGTATATGATTCATGCCAGTAGGGAAACAAATGGTTTTACTGCACCTTCATAAAACAATAAAACCAACTGTTGCAAGGTCATCAGTTTCCCTGAACCTTTATCAAGGAGTACCTGAATTATGATGGGGAATCTGTCAAATCATTGAATCCTAAAATTCCCCTTGTCACCCCTTTATCAAGGAATACCTGAATTATGGTGGGAAGTTATCAAGACACTAAATTGTAATGTAGTAATGAACCAGTTGTAAAAATAATGACTTAACTGTAGCCATATAAGGAGAAGTATGTAAAAATTCATATGTATACCATGTAATGAATATGTATATAGCTTAGAGAAGGTCTTTTTCTGCACGTCAGTACCTGACTCACGAGTTGGTGCAGCAAAGACTCCCACCTCGTGTCCACGGCCTGTATTGCTCTTACCATACAATAAACCTTCTATTATAAAAATTCATTTGGTTGAGACTCTGTTTCTCACAGGATCAACATAAAGCAATGAATATAATAAAACATGCTACCACAAACTGCCATGTGCTAGTACATGGAGTGCAGGATCCACTAAAATGGAGCTGGTTTATGAGATTTATATGGCTTTAAAGAGGATTATTTGAATTTTCACAACAAACTTATTGTTCAGCAATCCATGTGCCCAAATTTAGGCCAAGATGGCAGCTTGCAGAAGCTTCAGGCTGTGGTTTTAAGAAGCTCCTGTACTTTTATTATGAAAAGGTAACTAGCAGAACAACTCTGTAAACTGTGTTTGGCCCATCTCCCCATTGCTATGATTGACTCTGTTGTTCAGAGAATACTCTCAAAATACTAGCCCACCTGAGAGAGAATATACTGGGATTTTAAACCTCACTTGCCTTTCATTTCTGTTTCATAAGGGTGGGTTTCAGTCAACTCAATTAGTTTCCAGTAAAGCTGTCCAGGCACAAAAAGTACATCCTGGTTCCACTGCAAAGCACCACTCTCTCAGGTGGATTAGTTGTTCCAAAGCACACCTATTGCTTCCACAAAAAGCAAGAGCTGATACCTGGACAGATAATACTATATTTAAATGATTTAAATTTTGTTAATTTGCAACGCTTGAAGGAAAACCACCATGATTTAATAATTTAGCAGTGATCTCATTACAGATTTGGTAGTTTGCATCAGTATCAAAGCAAATGTATCCAACTGTAAAATAAGAAGCTACTGTGGTGAAGATAATGAGCACAGGGGACATTGTTTATTGATATGCTTCAGAATTAGATGTAAGTGCTGTTCAGCATGTTCAACTTGATAATAAAAATCAGTGCTTTGAAAACACAGGCACTGGCTCTGCAGCAATTACTAGATTCAGCAGGATGTTGACTTTGGTAAGAAAAATCAAGTGGGCAACTGACAGCCACCTGATCCAAAATAAAATCCAGTTAATAAATAACATGAAATAATGGAACAGGAAAAAACAATGAGGGTGGGTTAGCATTTGTAATGTGACTGAAGAGAGAATGAACCTCAGTACCCACATGAAAGCCCCAGTTCTACCAAATCCATACTCTAGTCCCACCAAAGTCAAGAGCATCAGGATCTGTATCTGCCTAAACACTCCTACACTCATAGCTCTGCAATTTGAAGGGAAAGATACAGAAATTTCAGAAGGGAACATCCTTTGTCTTTAGCAACAAACTGAGATGTGTCATCTGATTTGTAAGAAAAATTCATCCTGAGAGCTACTAAATGAGGTCTGGAAAGCCTAGATGTTCAGACCTGTGTATAGAAAAACTGGGCATTAACAGCAACAAACAGCGACCAGGAGGTTGCAGAGGTAGGTCCAAGTGCACTTATTGACCTTGCTTGGTCATTTTAAAATCACAGAATCCTGGAATAGTTTGGAAGGGACCTCAAAGCCCAACTCGTTCCATGCCCTGCCATGGACAGGGACACCTTCCACTAGACCAGGCTGCTCCAAGCCCCTTCCAACCTGGTCCATCCCTTTTTAGTAAGAATGATTAACCACTGCCCAAAGAAGCAATAGGTCTCTGTCACTTGAAATAATTAACTCTTGATGACAAGCTCCATTTAAACTGGGATTTGCAGTCTTGGTACAGGAATAAGTAGGTATGTTATTTTTTGGCCCATTTTATTGACAGGTCCTATTTGGTGTCCATAACTACTTCTAATGATCTTGCCAGCCAAGAACCCATCAAAATACTATTAAATTAGAACATGATTTTGCAATTATCTAAGAAGCACAACACAGGACTCCTGTGGGCTAATTCCAAGTGTCTGTTACAGGAAGATGGATGGTCTGAGCATCCCATGGTGGCAATGCTGAGCATCAGCAATATCATCCAGGAATTACCCAGTGATCCACAGCCACACTCACAGTTGCTGCAATGGGGCATTTTGTTTATCTGCTATCAAATTTTAAAGCACTAATTCTGGAGTAGAAAGGGTGGACCCAAGAGCATCAGTTAATCCTGTGGCTATTGCTGAACAAGACTGAACCAGATTTCCAAATGCTATGGAACATGGATGTTTATCCATTCTACACTCCAAGCAAAAGGATGCAGGGTGAGCTGACTGAAGCAGCACAACAGGAAGTTGCATAGTCAGTGAAAAATTCAGTTTTACAGCAAACACTTTTGCAAATTTAAATCAATCCTGGGCACAGCATTACCCAAAATAAAAAAAAGGAAGCATTTTGAAAAATTCAAAAGGTTTATTTTTATATTTTCAAAACAAAATATTTTACTTTTTTAAAAATGTAATTTATATATAAATACCAGAAAGCTGGAGAGGGACTTTGTACAAGGGCATGGAGCGACAGGGGAATGGCTTCCCACTGCCAAACGGTAGGGATAGATGGGATATTGGGAAGAGATTCTTCCTTGTGAGGGTGGTGAGGCCCTGTCACAGGCTGCCCAAGAGAAGCTGTGGCTGCCCCATCCCTGGAGGTGTTCCAGGTCAGGTTGAATGCGGCTTGGAGAAACCTGGGATAGTGGAAGGTGTCTCTGCACATGGCAGGGGTGGAATGAGCTGGCTTCAAGGTCCCTGCAACCTAAACCATTCTGGAATCCTGTGATTCTACATTGTCTGCTTTTAAATTTTAAAAAAAAAAAAGAAAAAAAAAAAAACAACAAACCAAATTTCTTAAAGAATGTGGGAAAATGCATGCGGAAATGTGTAAAAAAGTGAGAAAAAAAATATCTGTAAATGTAGTAAGCTGATTACAGTCTGAAAAACTGTATTTCAGTATAGAAACACTAACACTTGTTCCTTTTTGCTCAACAAACGTGTTTTTCCAACCTTGGGTGAACCTGAGAAAACATCTGGAATTTCTACTGTGGTCAGTGACCTTCCTTGACCTGTTCTCTCACACAATCCAGTGTCAGAGCATTCAGTATCCACACCCGATCTGATTCTGTCACCAGCCTTCACAGTGCTCACCCAAACAGTGTCTAATAAAATGTTTTAAGAGTCATCTTGCCATTAACTACAAGGAATCAAGCCCTGAGTTTCAGGATATTGGATTTGTTATTTGGCACCAGCCCTGGATATGGCACATGGGCAGGAGGTGTGTGAGACACCACATCCTCTATCAGTTTCTCTAAGAGCATCTTCTGTGAAGCACAGATTAGAAAAATAACAGCAATTTCCTTACTGCTCAGCCCAGAAGACATTTCTGTATTGCTGCAAATACTTAACTGTGTATGTTTTCATCATGCAGATAATACTCAAAGCTTAATCTATATTTAGAGTTCACATTCTTTTTGTCATTTTTCATATTTTACATATAATTTATTGTTAGCTTTTTTTTTTGCGCAGCAGTGGTTTTATGGAGATGCTCTGTCAGAAATAAAAGCTGATTTGCAATGCACACTAGCAAAAGAAAAAAAGAACCAGACTGTTTATCAATTATCCTAATTATCCTAAACATTTTATCCCAATTATCCTAAACATTTTTGCCAATTTTATGTGAGCACCGTGACATATCCATGGACTTTTTATATCCTTAACACAGACCTGCACAACTCGATCTCCATTCCGTAGCTCTTCTTAATGAGAAACATGATTTAAGCTCCTCTGTTGTTAGTTCAGCCTGAAATTCATCAGAGAGCTGTCCAGAATTCCTGCAACTTTACTGCACAGAGAAATGAGCTATTAATTTGGAACCCTTCCTCCCAAATTAGCAGGAGATAAGGTCAGAGGATGCAGACAATATGAGAACTGCATCGATTACGCAGGTAGGCAAAGGTAAGAGTGCTCACAGGCACAGGATGGATGCTGACTTTTATCAGACAATGGCAACAAATTCATCACCAGATACCAGCCCACGCTGCTAAAAGAGCCTCATTAAGTGTTTTGCAGCTCTCAGGGGCAAAGTGTAACAAGAGGGACGGAATCTTCCCTTTTCGTTACAAGAGGTACCGATCCATGCTACTCTCTGTGTAGGAAATCAATGAATCTGCGCAAATGAAGGTCATTTCACCACCCTAGTCCTTCCAGATTCAGCCAGAGAATCTTAGGATACTGGGAGATACCAAACTAGCCTGCCCACCTTCCACTGAGCAGAGCAGAAGCTCATCCCTTTATCTCCAGAACCCATTGCACAAGCAAGACCAAGTCAGAGCAGAGTCCACTTCATGTGAAGAAGCTCAATGTCTTTGTTGGGCTGAAGGCCCACACAATGAAGTCCTACGTTTCTTAACAAAGTGAAAATGGAAAAAAACTCAGGATAAAAGCACTTTTTGCTTCATGTGGGGAACATTACTCAAAAATCTAAGTGGAATAATGATGTGTTTAGCAGGGTCTTGCAACAGGACAAGGGGAGATGGTTTTAAACTGAAAGGAGGTCAATTTAGACATGCTATTGGGAAGAAATTCTTCCCTGTGAGGGTGGGGGGGCCCTGGCACAGGTTGCCCAGAGAACCTGTGGCTGCCCCATCCCTGGAAGTGTCCAAGGACAAGCTGAATGGGGCTTGGAGCAATCTGGGATAGTGGAAGGTGTCCCTGCCCATGGCAGAGGGTGGAATGGGATGAGCTTTAATGTCCCTTCTAACCCAAACCAGGCTGTGATTTCAAGATTCCATGAAGCAACCTCCCCTCCCAAAATCTACTTTAGAAAGATGTTTCTGATAGTGAAGAAAAGCCCTTTTTCAATATTCCCCATGACTGGCTCATTACAGGGCACATCGTATCTGAGCAGGAGGATGTAGCACTCAAAATCCAAACAGAGCTGAAAGGAGGTTTAAGTGCTCATGTCTGCAGCACTTCACACCATTCTCCCCCCATGCTCACAGTCCTCTTGATAAAATCACAGCGAGATCAAGCTGTAGGTCTCTTGGGAATCCTCTCCAGCAGAAACTGCATCCTGTTGCTTTCCTATTTCTGGTGTGAATTGCACTATTAACCTTCGGAGAGGTTGGACAAGCAAAGCTGCTCAGCAATGCTGCACTGATCCTGCTGCTCGCTCTCTGTGCAAAAAATGTACTTTTTTGTGACTAGGACCCTGGGATTAACACAATTCTTCTGTAAACATATCCCTGATAAAACACCATGCCACTTTAAGACACCAACCTCTCTCCATTCTCTTACAAAGCAAATCTTTTGGGTTTGAATTATACAAAATTTATCATTTAACTAATAATGAGAGAAGGAGAGCGGGGTCTGGTCTAAGGGAAAATCCCAGATTGGTACCTGGTTGTTATATGTGGTCTCAGGGACCTTTACAGCATTCCATAAATTAACCTCCATGTTCATGACTGGGAAACAGCCTCCAAAAGCCAGATTTACTGTCTCAGTTACACCTCTGCAAACTTTCACAGCCTGTGCAGATAAAGGCATGCTGGGGCTGACCAAGATGACTCGATTTTCCAAGGTTATGGGGCAGTCAATAAATGAGCCAGCTCTGCAAAAAAGGATCCTGGTGTTCTCATCATTTAAATAAATACTAATTATGACAATTAAGCACTTGAATAAAGATGTATTATTGTAATATTTTTAGCTCATTAAAAGTCATAATGACGTTCTTAGGTGGCAGTTAAATCACTCACTAAAAGGCAAAGTTCCTTTTATTTCAGAGATGCAACCTGACAGAATAGTTTTCCAAGTAAAACCCACAGACAACAAGAAAGCAGGTCAGCAAATTTTCCCTTTATGCTTCACGCTGCCAATTACTGAGGATGGATGTTCGCCCTCTCTTAAACTTATCTGGCCTTGGAAACTGTCAGACAGAAGGACCTGAGCTTTTCCACTCAAGTAAATCCTTGAAACAATTCTGCTTTCTTGTAATTTATATTACAAACCCTATATTTCAGCTAAAACTTCTTCACTTTTAATCTCATTTATGTGAGATCAAAGATGGGCAGAAATGAGTGAAATTCCTCTATCATGAGCTTGCTCTGAAAATCTTGGCCACCAAATAAACTGTGCAGCGCACCTTCTATGTCTTTACTCAATTTCAGCTTTTGCGAACTCTCCCTCTGATCCTGAGAATTAACTTTCCTTCTAGTTTCTCCCACTATCAAATAAAAATGCACAGAATGCAGCAAAAAATTCACAGGGGCAATTAGTGAGAAAGTTTTTGCTGATGTTTAGCTCAAAAAGAGCAAAATCTTGTTTGAGAGCTTTCTACAGAATCTCAAGAGTTTGTTATTCCCCTCATCTAGAATTCTAATTAATTAAGAGTAAGTTTGGAAAAAAAAAAGAAAAATAAACAAACTTCTCTGCTACTACCAGAGGTGAAGAAATCCCACTTACTTCCCCTCTTTAGCAGGTCCTGCTCCTCTTCCTTCAGCCTGTTCTGCATAAGACATAGCATGTTTGCTGCTTCCTGCATAGGGAAAAAAAACCTGGATTGGAAAGCTGCCACACTCAAGTAGCTAATTGGATGATCCTACAACAACAGTTAAAGGCACTCACAGGTAGAATGAGACTAGAAAATGTCAGCATTGAAAATATTTTGTATTAAAAAGGTCTTGTGTGAAACATGGGAGCTCCTACTTTGACTGTGAGGGTCAGGATAGAGAGTGTGTACCTAGGTCAAATAAAGCACTGAAACACAACTATACATTCCCACTGGTGAAACATCACTAACAACATGGAAAATGAGTTCATTTGTCTTCATTCCACAGGAAATGACTGCTGTTTCAGCAGGGAAGTGGCTTTCTTTGGAAAGCAGGCTTTGGTAGCTATTTTCAGTCAATACTCCATTAAATACCAGAAGTGGCTTGTGAAATGATGGAAACTTCCTAGCATCCCAACCAGAATGAACCCATACATTTCCAAGCATGTAAACAAAATTGGAGCAAATAACCCTTTCAATAAGCCAGGAAAGTATAGCCATATATTATACCACAATGTAGTATTTAGGTGCAAAGGAGAACCATTCAAATGAAGGTCAATGACATCAGAAAATCATGGAATCAGAGACTGGTTTAGATGGAATGGACCTTTAAAGGGCATCTAGTCCACCGCCTGCCATGGTCAGGGACACCTTCCACCAGACCAGGTTGCTCCAAGCCTCATCCAACCTGGCCTGTGCCAGGGCCTCCCACTCTCATTGTAAAACATTTCTTCCTTATATCTAATCTAAACCTTTCCTCTTTTAGTTTAAAACTACCACTCCCTGCCCTATTGCTACAGGCCCTGCTAAAAGTCTGCCTCATCTTTCTTACAGGCCCTCTTTAAGTGTTGAAAGGCTGAAAAATGATACAAAAAGGCCCACAAGGAGAAAGGAAGAGGATCCTGGTGGCAACAGGACAGTGGCATTAGGACAGACTTTTCATTCCAGAATAATGGACCATTAAGGAATAGTGGCTGGCTCTGTAGACAGTAAGTGATGAAAATAATTCTAATTTCTAGTCTCCATGAACTTGCAGATCATCACAGATCGGGCAGGCTGAAGGGACTATTTGATACCTGAACACCACAACTGTAGAATGTGTTTCCCTGAGTTCATTAAGTTCTCCATCCAGTTAGGACTAAAACCTAGCAAAGGTGCCAAGAGACTGACTTTTAGGAACTAAGGTTCACTATTCCAACTGCAGCATCAGACAGAAAAATGTATTTTAATGACATCTAGCTTGAATTTGAATTTTGAATAGCAAACTAAACATGATATAATAGGTAAGATATGAATGCACAGAATAAGGTGCAGATAAACCAACAATACTAAACAGGTGGCAATAGCTGATTGACGATTTAGCCACAAATTTTGCTAATTTTAGTCTCTTCAATTCCAGTCAGGCAAGGGAAAGCTAATTAACAGTGGACTCAAGTACGATTTTTCTGAGCCTTTAATTTTTCTGGGCAAAATATAATTAAAAACACCAGTTGCTTTGACATGATCATACCCCTACATTACAGTGCATTTGGGGAAAGAAAACAGAGACTCAGAATATCCATGGGACAGGGGGAGAAAAGTCAGAAGAGCATCTGGAAGTGGTTGAATGGAGCACAACCACTTTACACTTTGCTGTGGAAATGTGTTACCATATGTCTGGCAATGGCACAGAAGCTGAGAAAGAAACCTCCAAAGCCCATTCAGCACATGAGGAAGTTGCTGGAAACGGAGGTCTGGGGACAGACTGGTATGAGACATCACAACTTGGCGTAAGTATCTGTCTTGGGGGTTGAAATTCATGCTGGAAAAGCCTGCAGAGAAGATGTCTACAGGTGGTAAGGAAAAGTGAGATGTCACCTGTACCTGGTGAGAAACCCAGTGTGGTGCCTTTTTCAAGGGGACTAAATTCTGATCCAAAAATCTGCTTCAGACAACCACACAAACTGTCCGCTCTACAAACTCTCTAATGCTGATGGAGACATCCATGGATACTGGGAAGGCTGCTAATGAATCCTTGGAATCTAGGAATAAACCTGCAAAACTGAAGCAGGTGTGACAGTGTCCACGGCGATAAAACTGAAAGGTCAGGATGCCAAATCACACAGAATGAGACACCCCAGCACAACCTACATCAGTCAATATACTACTTGTCTTAGTTCGAGGGGAGAACTAAGATATCTATGTTAGCCAAGGGGAAAAAAAAAAAATAATCCCTCTCCTTTAAATTTAGAAAAAAACCCAAAACTTTAATTAGGGAAAAAAAAGAAAACATATATATATATATAAGGATAACAGTTCTTAACAACAATACACAGATACATACATATATAGCTATATCCAGAAAGAACCAAACAACAACAGTTTGTAATAAACCCTTCCCCCTCCCGACGGCAAAAGCAAACAGTTAAGTGTCTTTTTGGCTGTGCCCACAAGGGGGAGAAGATGCAATTATATCTACGGACAGCAGGTGGCGATGTCGTGCCCGGCCGGCTGGCCGCTGTCTCTCGGGAATGGCAGCAGTTGTAGTCAGCTCCCGTGGGGTCAGTGACAAAGGAAAAACGGCAGCAACGCAGCCTCTGCAGGGTAGCAGACAGGCAGGTTTCTCTCCTTCACAGATGCCTTTGCAGTGTCTGGGAGTGATTGGCGAAAAAACCAGAGAGAGCAGAGTACACAGTTCTGGCCCCACAGCGATGTCGGACCAGGTGTGTGTGTGTGTCTGTTCTCTCTCCTCCGCGCTGAGCCAGATGAGGTCCTGTCCTGCGCAGAAAAAAGCCCAAAAACGCTGACCCCCTCCCCCCTCAGGCTCAGGGAGAGGTCCGAACAAAAGCTCTGGCAAGAGCTATCAACATCAGAACATGCATATTCATTG
>JAWWEW010000482.1:0-10688 GCA_035583185.1 Anabacerthia variegaticeps | reverse complement strand
TTTCTTGTCACAAAAGCTGCTGAAGAGCACAAAATCTCAAGAAATTAGCTTCTTTGTTAGTCACATAATGTCATTAATAAATTCTTTCAGCTTCTGGGAAAGGCAACAGATATTTGTCTTCTTTAATTACATATTTAAACATTACTACAGTATTAATCTATTATGTAAACTCAGAGAAGATATTTCAAGCTATGATTTTTGTAGAAGTTGTTTACAGGCAACTTCATTACCAGTTTCAGTTTACCTTTAAACAATAAAAATGTCATAAATCTCCAAAAGACATCAAGATCATTTGAGGCTTAATCCAAATTTAGTTACCTGTCCCTTATACATCCTTAAAAACATTAAACCAAACTTTTAGTTCTACATGAAAAGTCTCATTAAATACACTACAATAGTCAGGTGCATGCATTCTGAAGCATTTTTTTTTCCCCTTTAAAGTCCTAAAAACCGTGCAATTCCTGCATAAATAACTGTTAGTACTTATAATCCATAATTACAAGAATTTTAGGACAAAATTCTCTAACATTACACATCACAATTCTATTGGTGTTGATGTTATTTACAACCAAATATATCTTAAGGTAGTAATTTGGGAATTTTCATTTTCCTTGTCAAATTAGCAGACACAGAAAATCTAGAAACCTTCAGTTTCTGAAAAACAAACAAATCCAAAACCAGCAATGGGAAAAAAACAAACCTTAAAATTAATTCATTGTACTGAAATTCTCGTAGATCAAAAGAAAGTTGTACTAGCATCTTAACAGGGAAATTATTTCTTTTATAGAATAGAGATGAGACGAATTCACAAATTTTAATTGTAACTACTCTGTGAGAAACTGAATTACATGACATATTGTTGTTAAACTGCAATTCCAGAAGTGAAATAGATGGAACAGTTTAATTTTGTATAAAGTTCTTACTTTGTTGTTAAGTTTTTCAAAACTTTTATTTCAGTGATGATCTCAGAGACAGAATTTGCAGTTAGCATTATTATAGCAAAACTGTATCATAAGATAGCAAAAAGTACTTATTACCAGTCATGATCTGTTCAGTTGAAAATTCTTATTCAGTCATAAAGGTTCCTGGAGCTGAAGAGTCTCTTATCCTTAGTCTAGGCCATGGCTTACACTTCTAAGTTTAGTCTTAGTAATGACATAAGAAGTCAATATACACAAGTAGTCCTTAGACTTTTAGTTGATTAATATAAGTGTTTTTTATATCTGACTTACCTACAGTGTTAGATTTTATTTCAAATAATAAAACAATGTAAAAAGTGTCTCAAATCAGAACCTCAGAAGTAGGCATGTCCAACATCAGTCATTAGGTGTCTACAAATGCAGATAATGTTCTTTATAATTCTAAGAAGTCAGTGGTGATAACTAAGTCTTTTGTGGCTTGAGACTGATTATAAACACAGATAGAAAAAAGGGCCTGTAATTGGTTCAAGCTAGCTGTACAAAGAAGAAAATGTGATTATCTATACCTAAATGAGAAATCATAATTTATCTTCTACAATGAATACTCCCACACTCTGTGACCCCACTGTAATAATAAGCTCCAAACAATTTCAGTAGATGTTGATTTCTGTGACCACCAAAGCTAAAGGTTATGTTCTCTTCTATTTCTCCCTTTTCTATTTCATGCCTGACCCATGGCAAAAGATGAAAACATCTTAGGTATGATAAAGTGTCACCAAACGGTTTATCACTTTCTGTAATTAAATGACTCAGAAGGCCTCTCGGGAGGCAATTGTTGCCCAGGCACATTCCAGCACATATGCAAAAGCAAAGACAAAAGGTGAAAAGGCAAAGTTGAGTACAAGACTCTTGTAATGACCCTTGCGAATTTTAGAGGGATTTATGCTTACTTGACTGGGTCAAAACACTTTGTGTACTCCTCCACCTCCCTCAAAGTGAAAGAAAAATAAAGGGTAGCTGACTTTACCACACAACAGTTTTATTACAATTTTGCTTGAAGATGAGAGATGTCATAGCACGTGCATTTTTAGATTAAAAAATCTTTGAACTCATCCTCTCCACTTGGCAGGTTTTCAGATTTGCAATCATCCAAAACATAGAAATAATCTGTCAACAAAAGGCTTCAGAAACGTTGGAGAGTGCTCTGAGCTATAATCCCAGAAAACAGAGAGGCCAGATGTTGTCCTCACTGATATCAACTGAAGAAATGAGTCAGGAACCTGAGGCCAGAGGACAGCAAAGCAGATGTCACCCCATACAGCTGGGAGAACTGTGTGGAGTGCACTCTGGAGAGCAGGTGGGAAAGGATGCTATCTGAAGGTGAAGGCCTGCACCTCTTGCAGCAGCTCCAAGCACAGGGATTTGTGTTGTGTATGGTTGACTTCTTCTGTCCTCCAGCCATTTTTCGGCTGATTATAAAGATCCCTCACGTTAAACAGGAAATAGAAGAGTTTATTTATTTAGAGTGTACACAAAATAATTTTAATAAATTACTCTATGTACACATACACACACATATATAAATATAAATAGAACTATGCAATACTAAATTATTGAAGGAGTATTTGTCAAATGATGTGCAAATAAAACTGATTTGGTAAATGAACTATGTCCATGATCTTCACCAAATGGATATATTTGCCAGGCTGTACTCTAGTACTTTGCCTGTGAAAGGAAAAATATGGATTTCAATTAAATAAAGTTGTTGTTGTTGTTATTCCAAAAGTATATATATTTTTACCATTAACATAGTTGAAGTGCTTTAGTTAACAACCTTAATCATTTTATTCAGCCATTGCCCTGTTTGACAGATTTTCTTCTTAGAGATAATAAAGCAACTTACAAAAAGAAATATATTGGAACTATCTCTTCTATGTTTCACAAATTTCATTAAAACAATCATAGAAAGATGCTACTTCTGCAAAAGTTATTTTATTGTACAAACAAAAAAAAATGTGGCATTGTTTCATTGAAAATATTCTATGTGGCTGTAAAGAACATAAATATTCTTCATGTCTCCCACTTCCCAAAGCTAGGAACATAACTATGCAGAGCAGCAACATAGCATCTTGAAAGCAAAAAATGAGCATCAGAATGCTGCATTTAGTTATTACTTGAAAGAGTAAGAAATTGCAATTAAAGCAGACATCAAGAAGAAAGCATTGTACCGGGTAATTTTTATTAATTAATTAATAAATTTAAAAAAATATTTATTTCTTTATTTTGAATAATGAATAGAAGTAATTCCTCTTTGGAAAAGTTTTGACTTCGAAATCATTGTGTGTAGGTATAAATTTACAAAAAAGCACAATTTAGTCATTGTATAACATGAAGATTTTTTTTTTTTTTTTTGTTTAGGATGTTTGTTTTTTTTTCAAAAACTCAAAACCAGAAAATCATGAAGAAAGAAATATACCACAAGACTGTTCTTTCTGTGCTAGGGAGGTAACTGGTATGAACAAGAAATACAGTGTAGAGGTCTGCATATAATATACATGTCTGTTTCTGAGGTCAGCAGTACAAGAGGGATGTTGAGAGAGTTCGGATGAGGGCAGCAACAACGATTATGGGACTGGACCTCCTCACTCATAAGGAAAGGCTGAGGCCCAATTTAACCTGGAGAAGAGATCACTGAGGGGCAACCTTATTACTCTACATAAGTATCTGAAAGGAGGTAGTCCAGACGAGGGAGCCAGGCTTTTCTTCATGCTGCCAAACAATCAGACAAGAGACAATGGGCAGAAAATGATGCACAGGAAGTTTCACCTGAACGTAAGGAAGAATCTCTTTACAGTGTACGTCACCAAGCACTGGAACACATTTCACAAATATATTGTGAAAGTGTCTCTCACTGGAGATACTGTGTATTTAAGGTTCCTTCCAACTCAACCTTTTTTATGATTTTTACTTCTTCAGCAAATTTTCCTCCATCCCTCTCCTACTCCCTCCCCTTCCCCTGCTCAAATATTTATGTTTCCTGCCTTTTTGGGAATTCTGTTTCTTGTTAGTAGCCATAATTTTGCATAATGGAGATCTGATATGTAGTAGAAGTAGCTCTAACTTTCTCTGATTATTAAGCTGTGGCATGTATAATCTATTTCTGAGGAGAGTTCTAACCCTGATTTTATGTTTGGTATCTTCTTTGGTCACTTATTTTCAATGTCTTCTTCTGTGGATTCATATATACTGTTTTATATCAGTAAGGCAAATCTATATAATACTTTTGTTCTTAAAAGTGTAATTGCTAACTTTTATAACATGTACTCTTGTCTCATAGGTTAACATAAATCAGGAACAATAAACTCATTTTATCTTTGACATTGTCTTCTTGAAGAGAGACATGGGATAAAAATTGAGTGCTTTTTGGAAGTGTAAAATTTCATTTAAAAATTACTGGATCTGTCTGACCAGTATTAAAATTAATAAAGATGCATTTACAATGGTCTCTTGGTCAGATCTTTTAATTTAACCCTTGCCATGCAACTGCTATTATCAGAATAAGAAACTGAGCATGTTTTTATTTTTTATGTTATTTTCACTTATTTGAAGCATCCAAAAACATTTGTCTGGAAAGTAATTTGCTTTTGCATGTAGCATCTTATTATTTCTAATAGCTGTCTTCATCTCAGGTCAAAAGAAGTAGATATCTATGATATTGTACAGGATGAGATACATGAACACGCTTTAGTCCAATCAAGGTGATGAGTACAAAGAGACCACAAGAATAAGCATCTGCTGTCTAGATTTTGCCAGAACAAATGATGAAAAGTCTTTGCACAAATTGAAATTCTGGTCGGAAATATGGAGTCCAGACAGGTTATTCCAGAAAGAAGTATCTTCCTTCTGTGACATAACTACCATCTACATTATTTTGGTTCCACTGAAATTAAACCAGTTTGTTGGAAATACTTCAAGAATTCAATGATCAAACACTTCTTCACCGGTAAACACTTGAGGAAGAAATTTAGCTTGTGTAACTTTTAGATATATGAAAAGGCATTTTAAAATCTTTTCATGAACCATCAGCCACCATGAATTATCAAAAGGGAAATATCAAAATATAAGGAAAGAGTTTTGAAGTATTTTAGGGCAACTGAATTTTTGTTTTTAAAAGAAAAAATATATATATATATGTACATATATATATATATACACACACATATATATATAAAAAGCCCTAATTGATGTGTTACATTCAAAACACAAGTATTGTAGACTTACCAGCATGGCAAACACTTTCACATTTAAAAAAAAAAAAAAATAAAAAGACACACTATTTCTAAAAATGGCAATTTACTTCTAACATAAAAAATCAGTGGAACTCAGCACTCTTCGATGCTTTTATAGTTTGTCATAAAGGTGACCTAGAGAGTTAATAATCAGATTTGAAACATCTAGAGTCCCCTGAGAGCCATAAGTTTAAGCTTTAATAAAACACTGCCTTTGCTGAAAGAAATTTCCTGGATTTTTTGTGCTAAGCCACATCCAGGGAACTGTGGGATGATTAAAGTCTCCATAATAGCCTGGGTCTGCAATAGTGAAGCTTCCTCCAGGATCTAAAGATCTGTGTTCTCTTCTTGATCAGAAACTCTGAAGCCTGTATCAGTTCTTTGCAGTAATCTTGTCACTTGAGAGATCCCACTATGTGCGATGCATTTCCAACAGCATTGTTCTGTGTGAGCACACAGACTTTTATTTCTTCCAGTTCACAACTTAAGTTACATGTTAATGTATTGACCTCCAAGACTGGCATCCTAAACTCTTAACATCCCTCTTAGAGGAGATTTAAAACCACACATGACACTGTGCCTACTCCCCTTCCTTTGCTTTCCCAGTAATCTGAAGTTCTTGATCTCTATCCCATTATGAACCCAGTGTTAAGCCTTCATCAGCAGGTTAGCAAACATTTTGGCAAAGATGGTCCTGCTTTTGTCAGGTGGACAAATGCTCTTCCTTGCTAACTTGTATTTTGAACGGGAACGTAGAAACCTATGCCTTGCCAGCAATACTAGTGATACAGCCAGGCTTTGATCCACTAGAAGCACCTTCTCTGGCCTAAGCACTTTTTTCTTACTGTAGAGATCCAGGAAAATATCACTTCATCCCTTTCTCTTCTACTGCAGCTCCAGCAGGCTTCTCTCATCCTAGGTCAGTTCAAAACCTCCTTGAGTTGTATTGCTTTGATCATTTGAATTGGCCCCAAAGAATGCAAATAAGGTCAACAAGCCTTGGCAGTTTTTTTTTTACAATGTCAGCAGTCTGAGCTTTGTGCCTGTACCAATTGCCCCAGTAAGTCTTCCAGTCTGCAGATGAGTGCCTCTGTCCCCAACCAGGAGGGACTTTCTAACTTCTCCTGGTTTCTTTTTTTTTGTGTGGTTGGTTTGAATCCACCTGTCAGGTACAACAAAACTAGATGTTTTTCATGCCTAAACTTGCTCATTCTCTCATGTTTCCAAGGCTCTACCTCTGTAATTAGCTAAACATCTGGTGATAGAAAAAGAGTTGTCCTATTCTAATGATCAGATAAATCTAGTTCCCACATACAGTGAAAGCTCTGACCATCCCTTCTCTGCCAGCAGAAAACACAGACAAGTCACTCTTTATATATGCTAGTGCTTTTGCTTTTCAGTTACCCCAGGATTTTTCTTTGTTTTCAATGCTTTCCAGTGTTCATACTAAGATCACTGAAAAATATTGCATTTCAGAGGCAGAGATAACTGACTGATAAACAATTCATAACTAAAAAGTGAAGGCACTAAAACAATATATTTTAAAAATTAAATTCAGTTTAATTCAGTGCAATAAACGAAGTCTGCTGTTGACATCATTGGTAGAGTCAGGGTGGAGGTTATATGTTAAGTTCTGAGAATTAGTAAAACTTAGGTTTTATCCCTTCTTCTCTTCTTTGTTGCATGCATAAGATAGCATCTCTGGTGAATCTTAACTCATCCTAAATAGTTGTCTCATCAGTGGCGAATTCAGCACCAAACTGGTGTAATCCAAAATGCTTAGCATTTAATTTCCATCCTGAAGTAGAAAATCAATCTGTAATTCAATACTTAAAGCCCTTTAGCAACCAAGATCTGAGTCAATGTGGCACTACAGATGCAGTAAACAGTCAATAAAGAAGTCTTTTAGAACATTTTCTATACTCTTATGAAGAGAATGGACTACTGCTTACTCATGGAAATCTTCTTGTCCAGACTTCTAGGAGATATCAGAGATTTAGAGGTTAATCTCTCCTGAAGGCATTGAGGATTTCTTAGTCTCACAAGCTTTAAGAAGTATAAAAAATATTTGGTATTATGCATAATTCTGATTCAGACACACTACAGCTGAAGAAGAGACCTGTGACACCTAGAAGTTATAAAAGCATGTATCATATATATGCAAATAACTAATATTATTTTGCCTTGAAAGTGAATACAAGCTTATTAAAATAGTGCCTTGAATTAGTGCATTGCAAGTACTTTGCAATGCTATGATAATATAGTCAAACACCATGTATAAGCACTTAACATGGTCTTGTAAGCAATGTGATCACCAAAGGGAAAAATGAACATTGGTGTAACTGCAACCAAGTGAAAAATTTGCCAGCAGGGGTTAACATAATCAGAGGGGATTACAAAGAGATGGAACATTCTGCTGAATGCACCAGAAGGGTGATTGGCAAGACCAAAGAAAACAAGATATTTCCACATGATTTTTCTATAACCTTATGGTAAACATAAAAGGAATTTACAAACATTCTGATGTTTTGGATAAAGTTGATTTACTTATTTCTAGAATGACACTTAGATAAAATGCTTTTTATTTTAATCATCTCAAAACTGGTTATGAAGGGAGGTAGGTGTATGTACAAATCCAAATTCCCAGTAAAACACTACAGTGCAGAAAACTGTTGCATACTTAACAGAATCAGTAAACCTAATTAGGAAAAGATCTTACAAGTCAGAAAAAAATAAGAAAAAAAAGCCCTTAAAAACTACTTTTGAGAATAAGTACTATCTGTCTTTCCATATAATGACTCTGCTTTTGTCCTTGAAGCAGAAAATATTTAGATAATTTCTAAGATTTACATTAAATCAGAAAGGGGAAGATAGGTTTGATTTTATTTCCTGGCATGCCACACTGTTGTGTTGATAAGGTTATTCTTGGTGTCATACTGAATTGACTATTACGAAACTTACAAATAAAGTCAATAAAAAATACAACAGCTCCCCTCTTTTCTTTCTTTGTTTTTTTCTTTCTTTCTTTTTTTTTTAAATGTATATCTTGAATTTTACATGTCCGTTGTATGATATACTTATTCCTTATTCTCAGCAAACAGATTTTTTATCAGAACCTAGGTTTCCACTGAAAGAGACTCAGTTTCTGGTTTTAATACAAGTCTGTGAGATTTGATTGAATGTAACAGATTTCTTTTAGACTTGACAGTTTTGATAAAGACTGAGTAGATGTTGCTTCTGCTATTAACTTTTTGTTGAAAACATCTCAGCAGTTTCCTGATGCAACTTTACACTGAATTTTACTTGGTCACCAGGACTGTAATAGTGAACACTGGGACAATACTGACGAGAAGATTGACACTGTCATTTTCCAGTCTGAGAGTAAGAAATTTTATACTCCAGTCAGCCTACATTGTTGACTAATTTTAGGAACCTTAAAAATTCTAGAGAGAATGCAAGCATTTTCTGTCTGATCTGCATATCTTTTAGTAGTATCATAACATTCTAAATTAAAAAATAAAAACAAAAAACACATGAAAACCAACAACTGAGAACCCAACCCCCCAAAAAAAAATTAAAATAAGGAAATGTTTTACAAACTCCATGTTGTAGGCAGCAATAACTCATAATGAGAGACTAATCTGTCACTTGAGAGCTAGTTCATAATTTCTCATCTAGTACTCTGGTGAAGTGTATGTTCTGCAAACTTGGCAATGCTGCAATCCATCCTTGTAATATCTTCCAAGAGAAGGCACTCTTATTGCTACATAACCATGAAGTCTGGCTGTTTGACCATGTTTAAGTACTGTAACAGCTCTACTAGAAGTGGATTCCTTATCATAACACTGTCAAGATGTTAATGCAAACTGTAATGGAACTGCATAACCAGTATGATGTTAACAACTTGGGGAGCAAGCTACCTGTGTGTCTGCTGTTTATTCCCTCCAGTGTACTTACACAGAGAGCTCCAAAAGAGCAGAAATTGCTCTGGCAATTTGCGGCATTGTAACAGCCCAACTTGACTTTCTGAGTACAGGGAGGGGAGAATGTGGGATCAGAGCACATGCACACACAAGACTGGAGCAGGATATTTCTTATGATGAGCACTGTGATAGAGCATTTGCCATCACAGAAAATCAAGGGAAATTTTATCTCATATGAAAGAAGAGGGAGTTGAGGAGAAGGACCAAAGGACCCTCCTAGTACTTTGTCCAAATGACACTCACCAGTTATCAGGACTTATCCCTCACATCAGACTGATGATAGAGCATCACGCTGTTAAATGACTGCAAAAATTTAATTTCAAAGCAAGGGCATAAAGCCTTCTGGTTCAGCCAAGTTTTGTGATGATGTATAGGGCAGGAAATCAATCTGGAAAGCTCCTATTACTGAACACCCACAAACATTGCAGTTTTAGATGCCCATAAGGAAAACCAAACAGCTATTGTTAACTTCCTTTATGTTGTTCATAGTTTTTGTGATTTTAACAAACACAACTGTAGATCTGAAATGCCCCTACTCACTTACAGTACCTATAGTTTCTAGCTGAGGACAGATAGATTGTTAACTGAACATATACAGTAGACACATTTATGTGAAAAAAATCAAACAAGGCAGAAAAAGAAATGATTCTTTACATACTTGACATATCTTAGATCTCAGAGTGACATGTAGATTCATTTTTTCTAAATCAGAATTTAGATTTTTTTTTGTTTTTCCAGGGGACTTGTCCCTTTTGCACAATATAGAGTACTATTATTAATCAAAGCACAACATGAAATCTGCATCATTTGCACGTGAGATACAACTATTCTTCAATAACTTTTGTAGGAAGTGTTCAACTCATTAACTGGTCTTTCAAACAATGTCATCAGAGAACCACAGCAGGGTTGTGTAATTTAGAGTGTAAGCAACCTTCAAACATCTACTCTGTGCAAAGCAAGTAAAATTAAACCAGATTGCTTAGTGCTGTGTCTTGAACACTGCAACCCATAGAGACACCACAGTTTCTCTAATGATCCACTCCAGTGTTTGACCACTTGTTCTAAAAACCACAAACAAACAAAGACCCCCCCACCAAACAATAGCTTTTCATATTTTCTTATATTCCAACTTATGCTCATTGACTCTTGTCCTATTGCTCTATATTACCAAAAAGAGTTTAATTTCCTTTTCTCTGTACCCTATCTCCATACCCACATGTGTACCACTGCCCATACCACAAGCAGTGAGGTCTTCCCTTCCCCTCATCTTCCCCTGGCTGAATCAGTCCAGTGCTCTCTGCCTCACTCTGGATGTCCTGTACTCCACCATGAGATCCTCCACTGGACTCACTCCTATATGTCAGGATCTATCCTGTTCCAGAAACTCAAACCTTGACTATCAGGACAGTCTTACCAAACAATGGACCAGGATCCCTACTCCTTGATGACGCAGCCCCAGGCACGCAATCTGTTTTACTACCTGGGTTCACTGATGT
>JAWWEW010000481.1:0-10707 GCA_035583185.1 Anabacerthia variegaticeps | reverse complement strand
AGGTTGGACGGGGCTTGGAGCACCCTGGGCTGGTGGAAGGTGTCCCTGCCCATGGCAGGGGTGGCACTGGGTGGGCTGTGAATTCCATTCCAACCCAAACCAGTCTGTTATTCTGTGGTTCTTTGCAGCCTCCCCAAAGTTCACTCTTCCAAAAGCTGGGTCCATCACAAGAAGTCCAACAGAATTCTTTGTGCTGACATTTCAGCATCTCCCACTGAAGGGCCTGGAAGTGCTTTATGGAAACACCTTTCTCAGTTGGCTGCAGAGAGGATTGAAGTTGCTCTCTCTAGCTGGGTTTTAGGCCACCAAAACCCAGCTTTGGTGTGCAAAGGGTATGAAGCCCATGGTGGCCAGGCTGGCCCTGAGCTCTGCCCCAAGAGCTGGAGTTGTCCCACTGGGAGTATTTGGAACTGTTTGTCCTTTCCTTTCCATGGAGCTGCCTCCTCCTCCTGCACCAGCTCGGCAGGAGGACTGGGCTTTCCAGGCAGGGAATGACCTGAAAACTCCCGACATGGAAATGATTTTCCAGCAAGGAGCAAAGAGCTGGGGAGGAGCCATCCTGCAGGTCCCCAGTATCTCAGGAGGTTATGGAGGCCATGGCTGAGGATTCTCCAGCCAGTCATGCCCAGCTCAGGAGTGTTTCCCCATCCTTCCTTTGGCTTTGGGGTGCCTCTTGGTGGTTTTAAGGTTCCTGGGAGGACTGGAGAAGGTCCCTTAGCATTTTCTGGAGAACTCATTTGGTGCAGGATATCCCTCCATAGCTGGAGGGGTTTGGGTTTGGCACCAACATCTCAAGTCCAGGTTTTATCCACCCTCTGCTGAGGCTCCACAGCACCTACATGAGGTGTCCTCACATGCTCCCAAGGAGCTGATAGCCCTGTTTTACCTCTCCACAGGCTGAGGTTTCCCCACAGGAGGTGAGAAACATGAAGCCTGTCCTGCTCCACACCCCCAAAGACACCAAAGGGCAGGAGAGGCAGCACCACGCTGGTGGCACATACCCAGGATGGGGCTGGGGGGGTTGGGGGCTCCTCTTGCACACTCAGGGGGTATTTTTGGCAGGGCCATACAGAATGTGGATGGGGTCAGTCCCAGAGCTGCTGCTGGGTCTCTGGGAAGGGAGTTCAGCAAGGGTAATGAAGAACAACTCATTAAGTGGAGCAGCGGGGAGAGGTTGGGAAGACAGATTGTAATTATTATCCCAGCGAATCCTGGCCTTGGAGCTGTTTGTTGGCACCTGTTAAAGGGCTCCAGGGCTCTTAGGCTGGGATGCAGAGCTCCTCCACAGGCTGCTGCTGCTGGGGGGACAGCCCTGGTGGGCATGGAGCAGGGATGCAATCCCCCATCACCCGCCTTGCTCCCCTTGCCATGCCATCTGCTGCTCCCCCAGGGCATCACCTCCTTGTGGTTGCCTGCTCTGACCCCGTCCAACCCAAGGCTGGTGATGTCACTGTCCCAGCCTGACGTGTGTCTCGGGGCTCTTGGCCTCATTTCACCTGTTGGCACGTACCAAGTGGCCTCCCATTTGTGCCAGGGCATTGATTGTCTTGAGATGAGAAGCTTTTTGTGGAGAAAAATATGTTCTTTCCCCCAAAAAAACCCTCCCAAACCCAGTGAAAAGCAGAGATTCTGCACCAATTACTGAAGGTGTCACCTGCTCCAAGGTCAGACTCCATGATCTTGGAGGTGTTTTCCAAAGTAAATGTTTCTGCAAACACAGCCTTGGGAATGTGAGAGCCATTCCTGGGTTAATTTGTGTTCTCCTGGGAGAACCTTGATGGGATCATGCAGATATTGTTTCCTACAACTAATAAATTCCAGTCTGGCGGGACAGAGCTCCTGTTCTGCATCGCTTCGTTATGTGTGCAAGTAATTAGGCCCTGATGGAATCAGAGAGAGGGCAGCAGTTTTCTTAGTTTATGGACCACCATAATTCTCAAACATTTGGAGCTTCACCATTAGAGTTTATTCATTTGCTGCCAGAGTATTGGTGCTGTATTTCTTTTTAAATGCCCACTCAGCCCATGCTAAATGGCAGCGATGGCTCTGGAGGTGATTTATGGCAGTCATAAGGACTGTCCACGAGTGCTCACCATCCCCACAAATTCTTGCACCAACAGACCATTCCAGGGAGGGGCAGATGGCGCAAATAAGAAGAACATTGCAATATCTCTTAGTCAATTCAATGTGCAGCCTGATGTGCCTCTGGAGTTTAACTGGTCTTGAAGGGTCGAATGCAGCTGTGAGCCCCAGGGTGATGTTTAATGCCATCCCAAATAAACAGATTCAGCCCAGCCTTCATCCTGCCCAGTGGCTCCAACTGGTTTGGCAGGCAGAGATGGATGTTCAGGAGTGCTGTCACAGCGGGATGTTATCGGATTTGGGATGCTGGTTGGGAGCAGCAATCCCATCAATGCCGGGAACAGCAATCCCATCCATACCCTGGGAGCTGGGAGGGTTGTGCTTTGGAAGTAGCAGCCTGGGCTGAAAGCAGAGCTGACATCCCTGCTGTTCCCAGACGGGCGGGTGACAGCACAGACCCCGGAGGGGCCGCACAGACACGGAGCTCATTGCGAGCAGACGTGGCCCTGCCTCGCCTGCCAGCGCTGCCTGACAAGTCCCACGGGGCTCTCTCAGCCTGGGAGACCGAGAGGAAAACCCTGTCCTTGTAAACACGGCTCTGACAACGTTCCTGGCGCCGCTTCCCAGCGCTCCGTCCCGATCGCTCTTCTCCGCTGGGAGATCAGACCTGACACTGGGAGGGCTGGCTGAGAGTCTGCTTGTCTGCCACGCTGCTGTGCCAGCTTCCTGACAGCACAGACCAGGCAGGGATTTAGGGAGAAATCCATGGCTGCCCTTGGAGAGGGAGAACATGCCAAAGCATCTCATCTCTTGCTGTTCCCCCCCTGGCTTGTGTTGGTGTTTATAGAGCTGTGCTTTGTCTTATGGGCAATTGAGAGTGACCCACCGAGTCACCTTTGGGATCCCTGGGTCTGGGATTTTGGTATTTCCCAGTGGTTTTGTAGGATTAGGATACAGAGAAACTGATGAAGAGGATGCCCTGAAGGCTGGTTTGCTTTGCATCCCCCTCTGCATGGGAGAGGGATTTGATCCCTTCCCTTCTGCCCTTTTTTTGGAAGGGACATAAAAGTCCTCTCCACCCATCACTGTGAGTTCCCTCCTTACCCAGCTGCACTTGAGAGCCACAGGGTGATGTTTAATGCCATCCCAAAAAATTATCCTAACCCACCTGCACTCCTCCTTCTTGGGAAGAGATCCCCTTGGGGTCTGACACTTCACAAACCTGCTGGTTTGGGTGTCCCTTCTGATCTGCTTTCCACAGCCATCATGTCACTTGCCATGGTGTCCCCTCCAGAACAGCTGGACCATCAGGATGTGCTTGCCTGGTGTTCCTTCAGGGAATAACGACATGGCTTGGTGCCACCACCAGCTCAAGGGGTGTCATGGGATGTCTGTGGCATGGCAGGGGATGTCTCTGCCCAAAACTCAGGAGCAGAGTCTTTTCCCCTCCCAAACAGGATCTTTTCCCCATTATCCCCTGTGTTTTCTTACCCAAACCCATCTCTCCGCTTTCAGCATCACGTTCCCCATCTCCTGGACCCACCTAGAAAATCCTTGTTTTCCTTTCTTTTCCACAGCTGCTGGATGTGGCTTGCTGGGATATGTGTCCCTGCATCTCCAAGTGCCACAAATGTGGAGGAAATGATTGCACAGGATGCTAATTCCCTCTCCTTCCCGTGCTTGTACCTTGATGTGACAGTCACGTCTCGCCTTGCCAGCGAGCTCTCGCCTGCGTCTTTGTCTGCATTTAGAAAAGTCATTTACAGCCTTCAAATTACTTGCTTTTGCCATCATTTTTCTTGCTGCTGAAAGGATAATTTATCAGCAGACCTGTGTATCCTGGTTCTAAACTCGGAGATACCTCTCTCTCTATTACTCTGGGCAGGCTTCCTTGCCTTTGGAATATCACTCTTGTTTGGCCTGCTGGTTTGACATGCAGCGGGATGTGTTTATACACTGATGTCTCAGAGCTGTTGATGGTCTGTTTTCCACATGGGATGTGTTTGGGATGCTCGTGATTTGGGTTTTAATCTCCCAGAAAGCACATTTTTCCCTTCATCAGCTAAGGAAGGGCTTTCCCTTTGCTCAGGAAGGGCTCTGTGGTGGTCCTGTTAATGGCTTGGACTCACTGATCTTAAAGGTCTTTTCCAACCTTAATGATTCCATCAAATCCTGTTTCATGGATTTAGAGCTTATTTACCTTTGTACTCCAAGGGGGGTTTTCAGAGGAGCTGTCAAAAGGAGTTGTGATCCATCAAAGAGAAAAAGTAGGTATTTTTATAGCCTATTCTCAGGGTGCATGTCCGTAGTTTTGTTTCTGGCTTGTGCTGGACCTTTTTATTGCAAGTTTAAACATCACTAACAGCAAGGAGTGCTGTTTTCCCCTCAGACACATGAACTGAGGTTAAATCATCCTGCTTTGCCTCATGTTTGCTGTCTCAGGTGTATCACAGCAGTGGATAGACTCATGTTGCCCTTTTCAAACAGCTCTGTATTTTATCCTGATGCTCTGACAGTGCTTTGAATCTCCTTCCCTGGTATCACAAGCCTGAAAGCAAGAGGATTCCTTGAAAAAAATGTGATATCTTCCCAAATAATCGCTCCTAGCAAAGGTCAGAGGGTGAGGAACATCTTCAAGAGGAACTGGCGACACAGTTCCTCAACAGTGCCAGGACAAGGGGAATGGCTTCCCACTGCCAGAGGGCAGGGATAGGTGGGATACTGGGAAGGAATTCCTCCCTGTAAGGGTGGGCAGGCCCTGGCACAGGGTGCCCAGAGAAGCTGTGGCTGCTCCTGGATCCCTGGAATGTCCAAGGCCAGGTTGGACGGGGCTTGGAGCACCCTGGGCTGGTGGAAGGTGTCCCTGCCCATGGCAGGGGGTGGCACTGGGTGGGCTTTGAGGTCCCTTCCATCCCAAACCAGTCTGGGATTCCCTAACACCAGAGTCCCATTTAATGTGAGTTGGAACAAATGTTTGACAATGCATTCAATGCTGTCATAAATAATCTTTTATGGCCTTTTAGGGGAAGATGGAAATCCTTGTTCTCGAGGGTCCCAAGAGAGGTACCCGTGGTTGTCCAGTGCCACATTCTTTGAGTGCTGTGGCCAAACCCTTCTTTGCACAGCTCAGCAGGGTCTGGAGGTCCCATCTATTTGTGGCTTTTATGTCTGGTCTGGTGGGACTGTCCATACAAGCCCAAGGGTTCTCCCAGTGCAGGAGGCTGAGGCAGCAGGGCATGGGAATGCTGTGGGAGCTGTGCTGGGGACGACAGGGAATCCTGGAGGGCTCTGCTTGGTGCCCACGGGCTCTCCCCACTCCCACAAAGCTTTGTGCCTCAAAGCCTTCATGGCTGTGGGTTGGGCTGGGCTTGGACATCGTGTCTGTGCTTGGAAAGGTGACACCTCACTCCCCACGGTGTCAGTGGAAAGTGGGGTGGACGGGCTGGGTTTCCTGGGATTTGGGGGGTGGTAGGTGAAGCTCCTGCTGGGTGGGGCACCTTGTGCAGTGGGGTGGTGGCTGCTGGGTCTGGGAGGAGGAGGGAGAGGGTTTTGGGGTATCTTCAGGGGCTTTTGGGGAGGTTCTCCAGCTCCAGTGAGCACGGTGACTTTCTCCCCTTCCTTTCCTTCCTGCTTTCCCATTTCTTTTGTTTTTCATGTTTGTTTGAGGTCTTTGGACCAGCAGAAGGTTGCCCAAAGCCATCCCTGGTCAGTGCTGAGCATTGACACTGCTCATGGCACTGCCTTTCCCATGGCATCCCTCTGAGCACCCTTGTCCTGCAGGGAAGGGCTCTCTTTGCTTCCTCCTCACTTTATTCCCTTTGATTTTGAATTCTCTGGGCTTTAGGCCTGGGTACTCAGCCCTGGTGATGCTTCCCCCGTGGGTGCTGCTGGGGGAGCAGTGGGAACAGCGTGGAGTGAGCTCAGATCCTGAGTGGAAGCATCTAAGCGGGGTTTAGTTGGACCAGGAGTGCTCTCCGGGTGTGACTTTCCCACCTGTCCTCACTTCCCTTGCTCTGGTTGCCCTGAGGAGCTGCCTTGGAGCACTTGGCTTCAGCTCTTTGGGGATGACAGTCAGTGGAGGGATGTGGGAAGGATGACCAGCTGGTTCAAGGGGCTGAAAAGCCCTGAAGAACTCTGGCCTTTGGTTCTCCTCCACTCTTGCTCTGTGGATCTGCTCCTGGTCCATGGTGTTCACTGCTTGACCCCTTGCTGGGCTCCTCTTGCTCACTGGGCCTGGGGTGACCCTATCCCAAACTTTACATGCTCTCTTCTAATTCCAGGTAATCCAGTCACCTGGGAACATGGTTTAGGGGTGGGTTTGGCAGTGCCACCTTAATGATTGGACTCCATGAGCTTTCAAGTCCTTTCCAGCCCGAGTGATTCTGTTCTGAAGAGCAGCAGGAAACCATGAGGGTTCCTTGGAAGCCTTTCCTTGCAGTGTCCCAGGAATAATGCAGACGTTGCCAGCAGCACCTGGATTTAAGATGTGTCCCCCATGGTCCCTGCAGGGGAGCAGCTGCATTTCATCCAGACAGAGTCCCAGAATGGGTCAGCTTGGTAGGGACCACAGTGGGTCATCTGGTCCAACCTCCCAGCTCAGGCAGGGTCATCCCAGAGCACATGGCACGGGATGGGCTCCAGAAGGAGGTTCAACCCCCTCTCTGAGCAACCTGTTCTCGTGTTCTCAGCACAGCCCTGCTTGTGTGAGACTGGACATGGACATGGACCACCTTCTGCTCTGCCAACTTGGCCCTATCCAGCAGCTTTGCATGCACTTTGAGGGTCACTTGAGGGTGCAGTGGAGGGGCTGGAGGGACATGAACATCCCTTCCTTCCCAAGTCCCCATGAAGTTTCTTTCCCTGGGATTGGGGTGAGCCTGGAGCTCCTGTCACATTCCTTGGATAAACATGGAAGGGATTTTTACAGCTGCAAAGGACCTTATGAAAAACCCCCTAAATTTGCCTGGATTTATTTGACTGAGGACTGTGGTGGGTGCAGCAGCTCCTCAATCCTTCTTCAGCATTTCCACTCTTCTCATCTCAGGCTTGTTGTGTCCCCATGATTCCCACTTGCTGAATTTGAAACTCCCTCAGTTAGAACTTTTGGACTTCTGCCTTCCAAACCTCTCTGGGCAAGCCCAAGCAGGGGGCCCTGGCTGCAAACCCAGGCTTGCTGTTGTTCAGCTTATCTTTCCAGCTTGAGTGCTTTAATAGGTCAGTCAAGTATTAAAATGGGATTTTTCATTTGGATATAAAATCTTTTTTAAAGGCATTTCCCCCCCCTCTGCAAACGCTTCATGTTTTTAAACCTGGCTGTTATTTCATGTCTCCCATTCCACCTGCTCCCCTGATGCTGTGATTTAGAAGGCCTGTGTCAATATTTGTGGGAAATTAATTGCTGCTGTTTCCAGCTTCTCTTTGGGTTTGTGACTCATCTCGGGCTCGTGTGAGCTCAGCAATTGCGTTAGTTGGCGTTTCTGACAGACTGGGGCTCCTGCTGCTCTCAGTAGCCTTTACTGGTGTGTACTGGTGCTTACTGGTTTCAAAACCTGGCCTTTGTGGAGCTGTGACTTGGAGGTGATTTGTGCTCCCTATTCAGTTGTCAGAAGCCACCACATGTGTTGGCTGGGGGGTTTCTGAATGGCTGGGAGACCTTTTATCCTCCTGTGTTGCAGGCAGAAGTTCTGCATGTCTGGGAGTGCCCTGGTCTGTCTGTGCAAGGTGCAGGAGGGACCTCTTGGGGTTTAATCTTTGGTGTCCTGTGTGTCCTCCCAGCTGGGGGAAGGCTGAGGGTGAGCTGGTTGGTGTCACCTCAGTCAAAGAGGTCACATCTCTGGGGCCCCACCAGGAGCCACCACACCTGGGAACCTGTGTTCTTCCACTTGGAAATCCATGTCCAACCCACTTGGAAATCCATGTCCACCCCACTGGAAAACCTGTGTCCACCCCAATTGGAAACCCATGTGTCCACCCCACTTGGAAGCTCAAGTGTCCATCCCACTTGGAAACCCACATGTCCCCCTCTTGGAAACCTGGGTCCCCCCCACTTGGAAACCGATGTCACCCCTACTTTGCAGAGCTGCTGGTGGCCTGGAAGCCCAACCTGGTCTCAGCCCAGAGTTTATTTGAAGAAACAGGCCAAAGTGAGACTTTAAAAGAGCAAAAGTGGTTGTGTCAAGTTTGAGATCCCCCACTATCAACCCACTTGGTGACAAGTTTGGGGCCCCTGGGACTCCCCACTGCCATCCCAAGGGACACAGGGAACACCTGGTGCCAGGTGTTGGGGACTCCCCTCTGTCCTGATGGAGAAGATCTTCCCACATTTGCCCAAGTGATTTTAACTCTTATTTTTGCCCAGGAGTGGTAGAGTGAGGAGTTGAGGGACCATGGTGGTGTTTGTGTCAGGAGGACACCAGGATCATTCCCATGGCTGTGAGCTGTGCCTGCAGGGCTGGATATCCAGCAGCTGGAGGAGCATGGAATGAGTGTGGGCTCAAGTTCCCATCTCTTGGGATGATCCCCTCTCTGTGCCAGGAATGAGCAGTGGTGACTTCACACAAACCCAGGGATTTGGGTTATTTTTCCCCAAACACAGCAAGTTTCTCAGAGATTTAACATGATCTGACTCCAGTGGGTTGAGGAGCTGTTTGTCCTTTGCTCTAAAATGGCTTTTCCTTCCTCTCTTCCATCTTTTATTGTCTGGAAGGAGAACACAATGAGTGACTAAACCTGCGTGTGGCTGTGTCTCACCCTTCTGCCCCAGCTCGGGTGGGAACAGGGATGGATTCGGTGGGAAATATTCCATCATTTCTCTCTTCTCTCCCCACAGGTGTTTACAAAATATGGGAAATGCTACATGTTTAACTCAGGAGAAGAAGGGCGGCCTCTGCTCACCACGGTGAAGGGTGGGACAGGCAATGGACTGGAAATCATGCTGGACATACAGCAGGATGAATATCTGCCAATCTGGGGAGAAACAGGTAAGACCTCCTTTTTCCTCCAGTGATTTTTTTGGAAAGACCTTCCCATCCCATCCTATCCCATCCCATCGCCTCCCCTCCCATCTCATCCCATCATCCCATCCCATCCCATCCCATCCCATCCCAGTGTTAACCAGGTCCTGAAAGCAAGAGATGTTCAGTGTGTAGAGAAATGAGTTGCTTTTCTTCTTGGTGTTGGTGGCTGCCAGTTGGGCTGGACTCGGGTGTCTTGGCCAAACAGGAGTGTCATCACCTGTGATGGGACAAGGGTGGGCATTTTTGGGGTTACAGGAGGTTTGGTGTCTCCTTCAGATGCTCCAGCACAGCCCTTTTCCCTAGAAAAGGCATTTTTGAAAGGCCAGGTTCAAGGTGGCCCTTCAGCTGCTCTCTGTGTTTTCCTCTTCCTTGGAATTTGGGAGCATTTGGTGCCCTGAAAGTTGTCTTTGCTGGGTCAGTGCTGCTTGGGTGGGCCAAGGATTGGGAACTTTGGATCCAGAGCCTTTGGGATGGATGGAATCTGTGCCCTAATGAACCCAACTGGCTGGAGCATCCTCAGAGAGCTGCACTGCAGCCCTCTGGTCCTGGCACAGAAGGTGCTGACCAGGAATGCTGGAGCTTTGGGTTGTCCCACAGGTCTCGTGGGTTGGGATGGCACTTGGAGTGGACATGGAAATGCTGCTCCTGCATGGGCAGCTGAGTAATTCCCACCACCCTGGCCCAGCTGCCCTAGTGGGAATTGCTGGCAGCACTGGTGCCAGTTTCTTTAATGAGCCTGGAGTGGCACGTGCCACCAAAGCCACCCATTCAGAGCCAACCTTATCAGCTCTTCAGCAGTGGCAGCTGCAGCTTTCCTGAACCCACGCTGACATTTGAAACAAAGCATCCCAAAAAAAAACCCACAGGAAAAATTGCCAGCCACTGGTTGTGTAGCAGCTCGAGGCAGAGTTCAGTGGGAGGTTGGGGTTATTTTGGGTACCGGGGAAGGGAGAGGAGTAAATATCACTTCAGGTCTGGTGTCACCCCGGACAGATGAGGCCCCTCAAGCACCATTCAAACTGCTGCTCAGCAGCAGAGGGATGGTTGGAGTCGTTCAAACCTTGGCATTTATTTGTGTGAGGTTTGACTCTTCCCATCCAAACAGCTCCCCGTGGTGCTGTCACTCCTTTCAGACTTTGGGGACAGGAGCTTTGCCTTCCAGCTTTTGGCTCGGGCCCAAAGTCAGCCTGGTCTGGCCCAGGTGGGGGGCAGGAGATGCTGGTTTGGAATGGTCATCTCGGACTTGCTGTGCTGGTTTCAAGGTAAACCAGCAGGAGAAATGAACCCGACTCAAGAGAGATCACCACTCAGAGTTTCAATTTGCTAAAGAGATTTCAATAAGTACAGTGATACAAAGAAAAACCAGTTTTAACCCACAAAGACAGATGTGTAACCCAACACTCTGGGGCATGAACAGGATGGAGTTCATTGGCCCCTGTGCTGAGCCCCACCTGAGCCCCTTGAGTGCAAAATGAAAGGAAAGGAAACCTGTTGGTGAGGATGATGGTCCCAGTCACAGCCCTGTTGAGGTACTGCTCCTCCTCTGGATCCCACCAGTGGTACCAGAAGTCCCCAAACCCCAAGGTTATCTGTGCTCAGGGTCAGGTGG
>JAWWEW010000480.1:0-10714 GCA_035583185.1 Anabacerthia variegaticeps | reverse complement strand
TCCTTCCCCCAGAGGGTGGTGGGCACTGACCAGGCTCCCCAGGGCAGTGGGCACAGCCCCAAGGCTGCCAGAGCTCCCAGGAGTGTTTGGATAATGCTCTGAGGGGCAGGGTGAGATTGTTGGGGTGTCTGCGCAGAGCCAGGAGTTGGACTTGCTGATTCTTTTGTGTCCATTCAAACTCAGGACATTCTCTGATTCCATGGCTCTAACTCAGCCTCTTCATGAAAAATCCCACTGCCCATCTCTGGCCCGGAGCAGACGAATGTGCTTGTGCTGTGGCACATTCCCAAGGGCTTCTCTGACATGCCTCTGCTGCAGAGCTCCATCTGCATCCCAGTGCCCATTCCCTGAGCCTCTGCTTTTTGTGAGAGATCACAGAATCGTGGAATTGGTAAGGTTGGAAAAGCCCTCTGAGATCATCAAGTTCAACCATCAAACCAGTACTGCCAGGGCCACCACTAACCCATGTCCCCAAGTGCCACATCCAGACATTCCTTGAACCCTTCCAGGGATGGTGACCCCAGAACTGCCCTGGGCAGCTTCTTCCAGTGCCTGACCACCCTTTCTGTGAAGGAATTTTCCCCACTGTTCAACCTGCCCCTGCCCTGTCCCAGCCTGAGGCCGTTCCCTCTGCTCCTGTCCCTGTTCCCTGGGAGCAGAGCCCAACCCCTCCCCGGCTCCCCCCTCCTGTCAGGGAGTTGCAGAGCCACAAGGTCCCCCCTGAGCCTCCTTTTCTCCAGGTTGAGCCCCCCTCCCAGCTCCTTCAGCTTCTCATAGGGTTTGTGTCCTTGCCCCCCTCTTGTTTTTGGGGCCAGCTGGGTGTCTGCAGCAGGGACAGGATGATCCTGCAGGTTGGGCTGGAGAAGGGTCTTATGGAAATGTTGAGCTAGGTCTGCTGGAGCTGTTAAAAATGTGGATGAGGCAAGAGAAGGGGTGATTGGGAGACTTTGGGAGAACTGGAAGGAGAATGGGAAAGGGCAGCTGGGGAAAGTGGCTGGTTCAGGCCTTTGGTACAAAGGAGAGCGATCTGGGAATGGTGCATGTGAGGGGCAGGATCTGTCCTGATCTTCCCTGTCCTGAGAGCTGGGGAAGGGAGGGGCAAAGACTTATGTAAGGGCTGGAGACCTTGATCTGGGATCACTTGGAGCAGCTTGGTCTGCTAAAAACTCTTTCATAGAATCATGGAATCACAGACTGGGTTGGGTTAGAAGGGACTTCAAAGCTCACACAGTCCCACCCCCTGCCATGGGCAGGGACACCTTCCAGGTTGCTCCAGGCCCTGTCCAACCTGGCCTTGGACACTTCAGGGATGGGGCAGCCACAGCTGCTCTGGGCACCCTGTGCCAGGGCCTGCCCACCCTTACAGGGAGGAATTCCTTCCCAATATCCCAGCTAACCCTGCCCTCTGGCAGTGGGAAGTCATTCCCCCTGTCCTGTCTCTCCTTCCCTTGTCCCATGTCCCTCTCCAGCTCTCCTGGAGCCCTTTAGACTCTGAGGGTCATTAGTGCTGATCCCTGACACTGAGTAGTTTCTGATGGCAGAGCTCAGTCCCTGCTCACACATTTGTTCTGTGCCTGACACAGGTTCCTGCAGAAGCAACCAGGGCTGGTTTCTGCAGGGTCATTGAGCTGAGCTTCACCTCATGTGGTTCCTCTGCCCAGAGTGACATTTTTCCTTTCCTCCAGGCGCTTCCTGACCCGTTTCCAATGGCTCCCATTGGACACTCCAGGGTGGTGTTGGAGGGCAGGTCAATAGCACACATGCTGTGGTGCCAAAAGCCTTCCTGAAAAACAACTGGAGTGTCAGTGAAACACCACCCTGGGGGAGTTGCCTCCAGTTGTTTAAAAAGTGGAATAAAAAGAGTGACTATCTGTCATCTGAGCTTGTTTGTTGTGACACTTGGACTGGTAAAACACACCCATGGCGAGCAGGTCTGTGGTGGGGTGAGGACTCCACTGAGCTGCTGCTGTTTCTGAGGGTCTTCCTGGGGTAGGAAGGTCCAAATAGAAATATAAAACTTGCTTCTTAATGAGGGAGGGCAGGAAAAGCCAGTGGGACCCAGCAGTGCTCTGGTCTTTCAGTGCCTGGGGGAGGTGTTGGCTCTTCCCAGACCTGCTGGGTGGGGGAGGGAAGGAGTTTGGAAGAACTGAGTGGGTTTGACAGGCGGGTGACCTGGGCTATGTATGGCACCTCCTCATCCTCACAGATCCTTTTCCCTCCTCAGCCTGTGGAAGATGTCTAGGATCTTGAGCTGTACCACCAGACGTTGCTTTGCAGGGTGCAGGGGAGGCACAGGCAGGGGAAGGTGCACGGGGGGATCCCATTGCTGGCCATAAACCAGAGCAGTTTCCCCGTCAGTTTAGCTGGGATTGGCAGATCTGTGGGAGGGAAGTGCAGGCAGCTTGGGGTTCTGTGAGATCCATGGGCTCTTCCCAATGCAAGCCCAGCTATTTTTGTCTGCCAAGTGTGCTGTTGGCTGAGCTGCAGCTGCTGCTGGGCCCTGTTTGCCCCCCTATTGACTGAGCTGTGCTCTGTGGGCCCGGGAACCGCAGGGTGTTTTCCATCCACAGGGCTGGAACAGCAGAGTGGAAACATGGGATTGATTGGAGCCTCGGGATGTGGTTGTGCCGGGCCCTGTGTTAAATCAGTGCATGGAAGTGAGGAACAGGCTCATGCAGAGCTCTCTGTGTCCTGTGGAAGAGGAATATCTGCTCTGCTGAACCTCTGATGTTCAACTCTAGCTCCCTGAGCAGGAACAGAGTGGGAATAACCCTCCTTCTTCCATACAACTCCTTGCATTTCTCATCCTATGTTTGGAAAGCTTTATAATCTGGTTTGGGCCTGAAATTTGGTTTGTTGGTTTTGGTTTTAATCTGAATTATGCAGGGAGGATTGGAAAAGCCCTTCCCTGGCTCCCCAGGCTGCTGGATCTGGTGCAGGAGTTGCTTCCCTGACCATGGCAGAGCCCAAAGGTTCCTCATTTTCTCTTGGCAGGTAAATTCCAACCACACAAACAGGGGTGTTTTTCACACCAGTTTGTTGCACAAACACAAAGGTGCCTGTCCAAAAAGCAACTTCTGCATGTTTTGTCACCAATATGCTCTTGAAGCTGGAAGTTTATCCTAGTACAGAGTGTTCCTGGCTAGAATTTAGGTATAAATGGTGAAGATAATGAGATCTACCTTCCTCTCAGACGTTCCTTGGGAAAACAGAGATGCTCTCTAGGAGTGATCTGGCGTTTTGTGTCTCTTTTGCCAATGAAAACTCGGTGTGACTGCACGTCCACCTGTTTGGGTTCTCTCCAAGATTGGATTTGGTGTCTGAAGGTTTGAACTGATAGTCTTGGAGGTCTTCTTCAACCTTAATGATTCTGCCTGTTTAATCTGTTTAGTTTCCACCAAGCTCTACTCAGGGCTAAAGGGGTGAGGATAAACCAGGTTGGGAGAAGAAAATGGTTCTAGAAACTCCTCTGTGGAAAACCAGACAGGAGAACTCCAGCTCCAACAAGGTCCTATCACTTGCTTGGCAGGCAGGGAAGGGGATGTGGGCAGAAACATTGGGAGAGAGGGAATAGGGCTGGGATAACAGGTAGGAACAGGGGATGGGAGGCAGCAAGGGAGGTGATGGGAAGCAGGAGGAGACACCTGGGGAGCTCTTGGGCTCCAGGAGAAATGGGGGCTGTCATGCTGGGGAGTGTTTAGAGGGTTTGGGAAGCAGATCTGCAGGAAATCACACCCTATTTGTCCTCTGCTCACACCAAGCCTTGCTTTGCCTTGCAGAAGCCCAGCTGAAGGAGGTGGAGGAGATGCTGGAGCAGGAGGGGCTGTCCCAGATCGCTCGCAGCGCTGCCAGCGAACAGGTTGCGTATCTACTGGTGGAGAGGACGGCGCTGCTGGGGAAACTGGGACTGCTGGCCAGCCCCACGGATGGGCTTCAGGTACCTCCTGCTCAGCTCCTCGGGCTGCCTGGGAGCTGCTGGGAAGGGAAGGCCTTTGAGGTGTTTCTGTAACTGCAACTATTTCTCCTGCGTCTGAGGCCTCTGTGGAGTCTTGGGGGTGAAGTACGTGAGAGAGCTGAAAGAAAGATGGAGAGAGGCTATTTACAGGAGCAGGTAGTGACAGGGCAAGGGGAAAGGCTTCAAACTGACAGAAGGCGGGGTTAGATGGGATGTGGGAAAGGAATTCCTCCCTGTGAGGGTGGGCAGGCCCTGGCACAGGTTGCCCAGAGAAGCTGTGGCTGCCCCATCCCTGGAATTGCCTAAGGCCAGGTTGGATGGGGTTTGGAGCACCCTGGGCTAGTGGGAGGTGTCCCTGCCCATGGCAGGGGGTGGGATGAGATGAACTTTAAGGTCCACCCAACCCAAACCATTCTGGGATTCTATGATTCTGATTCAGTGTCTTAGCTTTCTCACTTGTACATTTGCACTTGGTTTGCTCCCACCTCTTCACAGGGGCAGTGAAAAGGGATAGTTTGGATAGAATGCTGAAGAGTTTGAGGTTGGTGTGAGGATCTTTGTTGGGTAATGAGGACTTTCTCTGGGTCCAGCTGGAGCAGAGGGGCCTGAGGGCAGAGATCACTGGGCTCTGCAGCTCCTCTTGAGGGGCAGCTCTGATCTCTGCTCTGTGTGAGCAGGACAGGACCCAGGGAATGGCTGGACCTGTGCCTGGGCAGGGTTTGGTGGGATCTCAGGAAAAGGTTCTTCCCCCAGAGGGTGGTGGGCACTGAACAGGCTCCCCAGGGCAGTGGGCACGGCCCCAAGGCTGCCAGACCTCCAGGGGTGTTTGGACAATGCTCTGAGGGGCAGGGTGGGATTGTTGGGGTGTCTATGCAGGGTCAGGAGTTGAACTGGATGATCCCTGTGGGTCCCTTCCAGCTCAAGACATTCTGATTCTACGATTTTAATGCCACCAATTCCCACCAACTCCTGAATGTGGCCATTTCCTGGAACTGGAGTCTGGGAGCATTCTGGAATTCTGTGAAGTGCCATTTATTTCAGTGACCAAGCAGTGAGAAAGGAGCTGGAGCCAGGAGAAAGCAGGGAGGGAGCAAGACCTCAAACAGGGGTCAGGGCTTGGCCTTCTCCTTCTCCTTTTGTTCCTTTCAATTTCTTCCTGCTGACAGGAGCAGAATCACATAACAGTTTGGGTTGGAAGGGACCAGGGACACCTCCCGGTAGACCTGGCCTTGAGCACTTCCAGGGAATTGTTGCAATCTTAATGCTCCTTGTTTCCAATCAAACACAACTTCTCCCCAGTTCTTACACTGGGCGCCTTTTCCGTGGATTTAAACCAGGTGAAGGACACTCTGGAGATCTGTTTTCCCAGAAAACATTGTCCCTGAAGCGGGGTGATTATTCCTGCCAGATGATGTCATTGCTGTCCATCCCTGTGAAGCAGAAACTGTGGATTAAGCCCTCCATTGTTCGGGGGAGCATCCCTCTTGTTTCACAGAATCATTAGAGTCCCATCAGTGTTACAGGTTAATGGGTTAATTGCTCCTCTTACTTTGTTTACTGGAATTGGTGGCCTTGCTTGTTCCCAGCTGACCTGTCCCATCCTCGGGATGAAGGGCCCGACACGTTCCTGTCTGGTCCAGGGATGAATTCAGCTTTTAGCCAGACTGCCCAAGCAGAACTGATTTTTTTGATGTGTCCCCACTAAGGCAGAAAGGGGGGGTCCAAACTTGCATCTTTATGTGGTCAGCTCTGGTACATCCACAGGAGATGCTTCTGGGTCACGGTGTGTGTGAGCTCAGTCACCTCCAGGAGTGCAAAGTGGCACTGACACCAACGTGCTGGGCCTCAGAAACCCTCAGTGCTGGTTCCTGAGGGGAGCAGGAAGGAGGGGTCACAGGGGAGGGACACGGGGACAGGCCTGAGGGGACTTCGTGGACTTCAGCAAGTCCCACTGCAGGTGCTGCTCCTGGTCAGGGCTGTCCCAGGCTGGGGAAGGAGCTCACTGAGAGCAGCTCTGTGGGGTGGATTTGGGGGTTCTTGTGCATGGAAAGCTGAGCATGAGCCCACAGTGAGTGTTTGCACCCCAAAGGCCAGTTCCAAGGGGACTCTGCCCCTCTGCCCCACTCTGGAGAGACCCTCCTGCAGAGCTCTGGGAACCCAGCACAGGAAGGACCTGGAGCTGCTGGAAAAAGTCCAGGAGATGCTCCAAGTGCTTGAGCCCTTCTGCTCTGGAGCCAGGCTGGGAGAGCTGGGGGAGTTCACCTGGAAAAGGATCCAGGGAGACCTGAGAGCCCCTTGCAGTGCCTAAAGGGGCTCCAGGAATGCTGGAGAGGGACTTGGGATAAGGAATGGAGGGACAGAACAGGGGGAATGGCTTCCCACTGCCAGAGGGCAGGGTTAGCTGGGATATCGGGAAGAAATTCCTCCCTGTGAGGGTGGGCAGGCCCTGGCACAGGTTGGGCAGAGCAGCTGTGGCTGCCCCATCCCTGGAAGTGTCCAAGGCCAGGTTGGACGGGTCTTGGAGCACCCTGGGCTAGTGGGAGGTGTCCCTGCTCATGGCAGGGGGTGGAATGAGATGAGCTTTAAGGTCCTTTCCATCCCAAACCATTCCATGATCCAAAGTTTCCCCATGTTACTCTGCTAAAGGGAGTCAATCACATTCCGTGCCAACACACTCTGGGCAAAGCTGAGCCCACCAGTTCTGAAAGGGAAAGATCAGGAGATCAGAGGTTTTAGAAAGAGTAGTGAACCCACAGAGCTCCCAGTACTCACTGGGACAGCTGAGGGATTTTCACAAGGATTTGGGATGACTCCAGTTAAAACATTCTCTTCAAATAAAAGACACAATTGCAACATCCCTCTAGTCAAGATATGTTGAGACTGAAAATCCCCCTCATTGGTGCCAAGGCACACATGGCAGGGGCAAGGGACACATGGCAGAGCCAAGGCACACATGATAGGACCAGGCACACGTGGCCATGCCCTGGCTGGTGCTTCTGTGCATTCCAGGTTCTTGCTGTGCTAGGTGGGGCTGGTCTGGTCACCCTCTCCAGGCCCTGGGATCTGCCCCTCCAGCAGGTGAACACACATGGCTTCCTGAGGGACAGGGAGGGAGGAAATGCAGGTTTTCTTGCTGCTGACATAGCTCAGAGTAGAGATTTCATAGACTCAGAAGGTTGGAAAAGCCCTCTGAGATCACCAAGTCCAACCATTCCCCAGCACTGCCAGGGCCACCACTAACCCATATCTCCAAGTGCCACATCCACATGTCTTTTGGACACTTCCAGGGAGGTGACTCCACCACTGCCCCGGGCATTTGTGCCAATGCCTGACCACCCTTTCTGTGAAGGACTTTTCCCCACTATTCAACCTGCCCCATGCCCTGTCCCAGCCTGAGGCCGTTCCCTCTCCTCCTGTCCCTGTACCCTGGGAGCAGAGCCCAACCCTCCCCAGCTCCCTCCTCCTGTCAGGGAGTTGCAGAGCCACAGGGTCCCCCCTGAGCCTCCTTTTCTCCAGGTTGAGCCCCCCCAGCTCCTCCTCCTCAGACTTGTGGTCTCCCCCTGTTTCAAGTCTCTTCCTAAGCATACTGGGAGGGTTCTTACTGGTTTTAAAGTGAAAAACCACAGCCTGAAGAGTTTCACACCCTCATCCTCAGGCTGTGCAGCCCCATCAGCCTATGCAGGGGTTAATCCCTTCTGCTGAGTGCCAGGGTACACTCAGAGCTTTGGGACAGGGCTTCCCTGTCGGCGTCACCTGCCTTTGGTATGTCCCAGAAATGGCTTTGGAGATGAGGGACCAGTGTCAGGGGGTGACAAACAGCTCTGCTTTGGTCCTATCTCCACAGGGTTTTCTCATTTCCATTGGAACATTAACCCTTGTGCTTCAGTTTTGCAGGGAAGAGCTGGAGAGGGAACCAGCATGTCCTGCAGGAGCTGTGGGAGACCTGGATGAGGCTCCCCAGAGGCTGATGGTGGCCCAGGAAGAGCTCCAGGGGACCACAGAGGGGCTGGATGTACCAGGCAAGGAACAGAGTGGAACAGGTAAACCATTCCTAATTCTTGGCTGCTCTCAGCCCAGTCCAGCCCAGTCAGGGAGGTGGGGGCAGCCTGTCCTGTGTCCTCTCTGCTTGGAACGTGGGAAAATCAGCTGTTAGCCTGCTCCCTAGGAGATGGCAGTGTAGTTGTTAACAGCCACAAATCCATTAATTCTGAGACTGGGTTTCTGTGATCCGTGGTTCCAGCAGCAGGGTCTGGACTGAATTCCTCTGCTTGGCTCCTCCAGAGGGAGAAATTCCTGCCCTAGGAAGGGGTGGAGAGGGAATGAGGACTTGGTCCAGGCCCAGAGTAGCTGAAATTCCATGTACACGGGATTTGCTGGACCCCTCATCCCAGGGTTCTCCACATGCAGTTTGGGATGTTGTCCCTTTGGGAGCCCTTAGCCAGTGCAGCAGTGCTGAAGTGACTCCCTGGATTGCGGCCCTTCACCTCCTTGGAATACCTGTTGGTGACCAGCCCTGAAGTGTTATTTGTTACTGGTGTTGGTTGTAAACCCTGCCTGCAGAAAGAAACAGTTTTCTGGAGGGAGATGTGGGAAAGCTGCTCTTGGAGCGGTCGGGGTGCTCTGCTGCTCCCTGAGCAACCCCCGGTGGCCTGGATGCTTTTTTTGGGGGATTCCTTAGAGTGTCCCCAGGTCTGTGGTGCGGAATTTCAGTGGAGAACAGCAAGCTGGGCTGAGGCAACACATCCCAGCCCCAGCTGCCTTTGCAGAGATGGAGTCCCTTGAGGAGACTGGCACTGCCCGGTCAGGTTTGGGGAGAGCTGCAGGTCCCAGTGCCCCCCTTGCAGCTCTCATACAGCAGCAGGACCTGGCAGCTCCTCCCCAGCCTCCAGCCCGTCACCCACAGCCCTTTAAGGCCAGGCAGGGCCATGAGGCCCGAGCTGTGTGTGTGGATTGATCCCTGTGTCCCCAGGGATGGGGTGAGCCTGTGGTGGCAGCTCCAGCGCTGCCGCTGCGGAACACGGAGCAGCCACAGCCTGGGAGGCCCCCCCTGCCCGGGACACCTGGGTTTTGTCATCTCCTCAAGTGTCAGATGAACACAAGGCTTTGCAAACTGTGAGTAAGGGTTTAGTGCTTTATGTCTGTGGGGTTTGTTGTGCTGGGTGTGCAAAATGGGTGTGACAACATGTCAGTGGTGTCCCCAATGCTGTGTCTCTGCACAGCTTCTCCTCCCGGCAAATTCAGAGCCAACTGCTCTGGAAAGAAATTTATTTGCTCATAAAAACCCCAAAGGAAATCACTGATCTTTACTCAACCCACCTTAAACAGGGTGTTTGGGTTCAGGGATAACTCACAGCTGCTTGTTTGCATTGGAGGGAAGAGGCATGGTTGGTCCTGGCTGGCCTGAGCCCGGGCAGTGAGTTTTTGGGGTGAGAGGTTTGAAATTATGTTTATCAAAGTGTGTAAAGGACAGGGCTGCTGTTCGGAAGCAGGACTGGGCTGCCACAGCCAGACTCCCTTTACTGTCCTTGTACAGCCAGCCATGAGAGCAGCTGGGCTGGGAATGGGAAAAGAGAGGCAGGTCGGGATGTTTGTGAGTGGAGAACAGGTGGAATTTTATCCTCCAGTCTTTGTGTGGTGGCCAAGGGGCTTTTCAGTAAAACACTCACTTTGCTGGGAGGTGGGGCTGGAAGAAGATGATCTTCAAGGTCTCTTCCCAACCCAAACCATTCTGTGATTCTGTCAAGATGTTCTTTGCCTTTTATTGTAAATTGCACAGCTGAAAATCCACTGTCAAGAGTCTCTGTTTGAGTCGGGGTTGGGATTGTGGGTTGGGTTTTTTCCCAAATTAGGACCAAACAAGGAGAGATGTTTTGATTTTTGCCTGAATAAAAATCAAATTTAAGCTGAAATTCCCTGTGTCCAGCCTTAAGTTGAGAAGGGAAGACTCTTCCTTCCCTTTTCTGTAAGAAGAGTCTCCTCCCTGGTTTTTGGGAGAGTCCTGTTCTCCACATGGTTCTATCCATGTGCTCCTCATCCCAACACCTTTTCCTGGTTTTACACTGGCAGTACTGGGAATCTGCATTAGTTGGTGTTGTGTTTGTTCATCGATTCAGGCTTGAAGGGCTCGTGTGCAGCCATAGTTTTCCTGTCCTGGCCATTCCATAAATATTAATGCCTGGACAACACGGCCACATTGGCTGTGCTTGTGTTCCTTCTTGTAGGAACGGGGGAGTTTGTGATGGAAATAAGGAATGTGGCTGTTTGGGGTTTCCCCAGCTTTCCTTGCTGTTTGTGAGTCCCATACTAACGATGGGAGGGGGAGGATTCTGCATGATCCAGAGGCAAACTGAATCCTTGGAATAACTGTGGAGTGTAAGGAACACAGCACTGCTGTTGAACCTGGATCTCCAGGAAGCCGGAGATGTGCTGTGAGAGAGAGGATGGGGTTCCATGGGGATGGTGTTCCATTAGGATGGGTTCCAGGGCAATGGTGTTCCATGGGATTGTGTTCCACAGGAATGTGTTCTATGAGGATGTGGTCCATGGGGATGGTGTTCATGGGAATGTTCCCACATGGAGTGTCTGTGCTGCCACACAGGGACACTGGTGTGTGAGGGCAGCCTGGGAGCTCTGCTTGGAGCTGGGGCAGGGCCGGAGCTGTGACTGGGGTGACATCAGACTATCACTGTCACTGGTGGGGTTCCACAGGGCTCCATCTTAGGCCCTGTGCTCTTCAACAGCTTCATAAGTGACTTGGGT
>JAWWEW010000479.1:0-10731 GCA_035583185.1 Anabacerthia variegaticeps | reverse complement strand
GGGCAGCCACAGCTTCTCTGGGCACCCTGTGCCAGGGCCTGCCCACCCTCCCAGTCAGGAATTCCTTCCCAATATCCCATCTAACCCCTGGCAGTGGGAAGCCATTCCCTGCTGTCCTATCCCCCCCTGCCCATTACACTGCAGTGGGTCTCCAGGGAAAGGGTCCCCTGTGGCAGGAACAGGAGCAGTTTTGGTTTGGAGAAGCAGCAACTGCATCCCAAGGTGTCTTGGCACACAAAAGGGATCACTCACAGGTCTCCCAAATCCAGGCTTCACAAAAGCAAGGTTTCCTTCCACGGGTGAACTCAAAACCATCCATCCCTGACTGGAAGTGTTTCTAAAATAGGTGCTGTATTGCAGCATGGGGGGTGATTTCCCACCCAGCCCTGCCTGCTCTCTCCACCCTCAGTGAGGCCAGCTCATTGAGCAGATGGAATTCACAGTTTTGGGATCACATTTGGGTGTCATCCTTCCCAGTCCTCCAAAGGAGGGATGTGGCAAAGCCCCAGCCCTGTGCAGCCACCAAGAGCTCATTTTGAATTCTTTAAGCCCCACAGATCACTGGGGTCATCCCTTTGGCTCTCTGGGAGAGCAGTCCCAGGTTGGAGCCACTGCAGGTGGAAAAATCCCTCCTTGGCTCAGCCCTGCTGCCTTCCCTGAGGATTTTACATCTGCCAGAGCAGCCAAGGCAGCCTCCAACATCCCAGGGTTTCCCCAGCCCTCCAGCACCAGTACAGCAGTAATTTTCCAGCAATCCCATCTCCTTTTTGAAAGGTGGATCCCCAGGAAAAGCTTAAAGCTGAATGTTCAGGGGCCAACCCTTCTCCCACCAGTGGAGCCCGTGTCTAACAGGCTTTAGCAGCGGATAAATCCGTAATGAGGCCCCTGTTGTTTTCCCAACAAACAGGAGGATTTGCTCAGACTGTCACCCTTCAGGCAACTGGTGTTTGTAAGACAACCAGAAGATTATAATTACACAGGCAGGCAGAGTGTGTGTACACAGCCCTTCCTCTGAGGCAGCGTGGAGCAGGGACAGAGCCCAGAGTTATTCTGGCCACTGAGCAGCCCCTTTTAGGATGCAGGGGCTGTTACTCGCTGTAGTAGCTCCCAGCCACGTGCTCCTCTGAGTTACTCCACCAAGATCATGTGGCTGCATCAGGCTTGCACGAGCAGGAAGGGAATCAATCCACATCCAAGGGAAGGGCTGGGGCTGTGCCAGGGCAGGGTTAGGTGGGATCTCAGGGAAAGGTCCTTCCCCCAGAGGGTGGTGGGCACTGACCAGGCTCCCCAGGGCAGTGGGCACAGCCCCAAGGCTGCCAGAGCTCCAGGAGGGTTTGGATGATCCTCTGGGGCACAGGGTGGGATTGTTGGGGTGTCTGTGCAGGGCCAGGAGTTGGGCTGGATGGTCCTTGGGGGTCCCTTCCAGCTCAGGATATTTTATAATTCTGTGACCTCTGGAACCTCCAGGAGATGAGGCAATCCTGGGTCACACAGAGCTCTGGACGTGTGTCACTTCTAAAGTCTGCAGGGAGCAGGGGAGGACACCCAGCCCCAGCAGAGCAGGCAGAGCAGGGCAGGCAAATGTCACCAACCTGAGGGCTGAGGGACTGCCAAACCCCCCAGAGCCCCAGGACACAGTCCCTGGGTGTGACCCTGCCTACCCTGGCACTGGGCACACTGGGGAGTTTGAGTGAGAGGAGCTGCTGCTCAGGAGAGCAATTCCTGTGCCCTGGCCCTGCAGTTCCCATGTGCTCAGCACCCCCCCAGCTCCCCTCTCCAGTCAATCCCATGGAGCAGAAAGCTTTCCTGGGCTTTGGAGGGCTCCAGGAATGGGCTGAGTGATAAGCAGAAAACAAGTAGCTGGTTCTTGGCATTAAAAAAAAAATATAATCATTATGATGTGTCTTTATAGGATCTGAATTGGAAAGCACAGAAATCTTTATAATGCTTAGCAGAGGGATTGATGCTGCGTTATTCCTGAGCTCTCCATTCATGTCCATGGAGCCCTTCCCAGCCTGTGGAAAATGCAGGACAGCTCTTCCCATCGGGATCTGTGCCTGCCCTCTGCTCCTTCCCTTGGCAGCTCCCCTGGAATCTGAAACAGCAGCTCTGACCACACCCTGGGGCTCATTTTTCCAGGTGCAGAGCAGAGAAACTCTGGTGTCTCTGGGTGTCCCTGGGTTGTCATGGAGCTGAAATCCATTTGCTTCCCAGCAGCCTAATGGGAAGGTGCTGGATTCAGACATGGCCCACTTTGCCAAGTGGAGCTGGGTAGGAATGTAATATAAGACTGTGAGAGGAGCTGTATTGAATCAGACTGAGCCTCTGCCTTCTCCAACAGCTCACTCTGATAAAAACACATCCCTGGAGGGAGGAATGAGGTCAGCACATCGTGGTGTTGCCCCCAAATCCTCTGCTCATCCCCATCACTCTGCCCAAGCCCAAGGTCCATCTTTGCTCAAATAGCCCTCAGCTGATTTAGCACTCCCAGCACACTGTTCTGCTTGTCTTGAACCCTCCCTGCCCATTTTATTTGTCATTTCTGGGTGCACCCCAGACTCTGGGGGCTCTCAGGATACTGGTTTGTACTGGCCAGAGAGGATGATGACCCCAGCACTGGGAATACTGGTATCCAAGCCAACCTCCTGCTGAGCAGCAAGGAGTGATAAAACAACATCCCAGTAAAGTCCCCAGGAGAAGCAAAGTGGGGATTAACTGGGCAGGATTGGCTGGACCTCATTGCAGCCTGTCAGGACTTAAAGGGGTTTGTGAAAACCAGGAAAAGTGACCTTTACATGGGCAGAGTAACAGGACAAAAGGGAATGGTTTTACACTAAAACTGGGGAGATTTAGGGTAGATACTGGGAAGGAATTGCTGGCTGGGAGGGTGGGCAGGCCCTGGCACAGGGTGCCCAGAGAAGCTGTGGCTGCCCCATCCCTGGAAGTGTCCAAGGTCAGGTTGGACGGGGCTTGGAGCACCCTGGGCTGGTGGAAAGTGTCTCTGCCCATGGCAGAGGGTGGCACTGGGTGGGCTTTGAGGTCCCTTCCCACCAGTGATTCCATGATTTGTGACCCCCAGACTTGCAGGGGGTCCCTACGAGGTCCCCAAGAGATGGATTGTCCCCAGCACTGCTGTGCAGCCCAAAGGCTGGGCCTCTGCACAAGACCTTGTGGAGAACAATGCCAGCTGTGCCAGGCTAAGCTTCCCTTGCTCAGGATGTTGCCTTAAGTTGGCTCTAAGATCAATATTTTGAATTCTTCCTTCTATTTCTAAGGTCAGCAGCGGGTGTTTCCAATTATCACCAAGAAGCACCACATTACTTCATCCGGAAAAGCAGAAGAAAATAAATTGGAAATACTGATTATTTGCCTTGTGCAATTATTCTGAGAACACTTCCCTGGGGACTTAGTGCATAATGTGATGTCAGTGGACGTGAGAAAAGAAACTCTGTTGTCATGAAAAACACCCACCACGAGCAAGACAGTCAAGGATTTTTAGTGCCCATGTGGAAATGTCTCATCCAAGCCCCTTCCCATCCATCTCAGAGACGTGACAAACCTCTGGTGTCACTTCTTCCAAGGGCTAAATGGGGAAGGGGGGAGGATGCTGCAGCAATATTTAGGAGTGGCCATAAGGAAAATAAAGGGTCCTGCTGTTCCTCTGTCTCGTGGAAGGGTTGAGGAGGGTTTGTGGAGTGTGATACACGAACTGGCAGATTCCCAGCTGCTGATTTCCCCCTTATCTGAAGGCTCTTGACTGCCATCACTTTTCATGGCTCCAAGGAATTGATTGTGGCAAAGCAAGGAAAGAATGGGATGTGTCCATTCCCCGGATTTTAGAGCCTGGTCCGTTGGCACAGGAGTAAATCCTTCCTTGAAGCATCTTGTTTACGAGATTAATGAGAAAACTGGAAAAGCGCCTGAGAAGTTGTTAAAAACCTCGAATTCTTGCAGATATAAAGGAGAAGGGGGAGGGAACAGCCCAAGAGGGAGAGTGAAGAGAGCAGAAAGTGCTTTTTGGGAAGTGCATTTCCAATCAAGCTTCCCCAGCTCTCCCTGGGGGTTTTACACCTTCAAGTGTGTTATTTTAAAATACCAACTCAGAGGTAAAATAGCCCTGAGAAGGGAAAAACACTGTCATGCCATGGCAGGGAATCATCCAGTCCATTAAGCACTGCTCAGGGAAGCACTGCAGCACCATCCAGCCAGGGGAGAGGAGGAGAGAGTGGGAGGGAGCAATTAGGAATATAAACCTATGCAATATTCATGGGAAAATAATAGAGGGGGAAAAAAACACGTCAGGACATTTCACCTTTGGGCCTTTTATTGCTGGAGCAAAACCAGTTCCATTGGAGGGGTAAGAGAATCAATCCAAACATTCCCAGAATCTCTGAGGATCTTTCTTCAGGGAATGTCTCTTCAGGGAAACTGATTCTGACAACATCACTCCATGTGTCCCTCCTGGAGGAACCTTCCTTCTGCTGCAGTTTCATTTCTTCAGGGCTTTTCCCATCTCAGAGCTCCCTTCGTTTTGCCTTCCCATGGGATTATATTGAGAAGAAAGCAGGTATTTTTAATAACAAAAAGGAGAAAAAGTGGTTGGCAGCCATCAGATGAGCCAAACGCTGGAGCCTACAGGGAAGCCTTAATGAAAAAGTGTAGATTTTTGTTGGATATTGGGAAGGAATTCCTGACTGGGAGGGTGGGCAGGCCCTGGCACAGGGTGCCCAGAGAAGCTGTGGCTGCCCCTGGATCCCTGGAAGTGTCCAAGGCCAGGTTGGACAGGGCTTGGAGCACCCTGGGCTGGTGGAAGGTGTCCCTGCTCATGGCAGGGGGTGGAACTGGATGGGCTTTGATGTCCCTTCCAACCCAAACCATTCCATGACTCTATGGAAAAGTCCTGACTGGCTGGGATGGGTGAGGGCACAGCTTGGACTGACACGCTCCAGGTCCTTCATGTGCCACCCTGTGCCAGGAGACCTGCTGGTGTGCCCAGGAGAGCTGGACAGGGCAGGTGAGGAGTGTGTCCACCTTCCCATCCCTTCCCAGAGCCTTTCCCTGTGCTCCAGGACACCTCACACCCAGCAGAGCCCTGGCAGGTTTGGGGGGCTCTCTGGAATCTTCCCCAGCTGCCACCCAGGATGGGATGAGCCAGGAATGTGGGTTTCCTGCCTCTGCTGCTCCTTCAGGGGCCATTAAGGTTGGAAAAGACCTCCAAGATGATCGAATCCAGTCTTGGGCTGAATCCCACCTAAAGGTCACCCTTGGCTTTCACCTTGGCCACCAACTCGCCCTTCCAAGCACACCCTGAGGCCTGATCCGTGGGGGGAGTGGGAGCCAGGCATTCCCCAAAACTCCTCAGGAACTGCAGGGCTGGCTTTTCAAGAGGCCATGGAATCCTTTAGGCTGGAAAAGGCCTCTGAGATCCAGCCCACATGAAGTGGAAATTCCGTGTGGATCCCAATCCATGTCAGTGTCCATGAGCAAAGTGACAGCGGGAACAGGGAATATTGGCCAGATCCAAACCCAGCCACTTCCCTGGGTGGGATCACTCAGCCCTCTTCTCCTCCCTGCACAGCACCAGTGGCATTTTGAGGTTATTCAGGGCCAAATCCTATTTCTCATTCCCAGAAAAACGTCCAGAAACTCCCCTGATGTTCAGAGGAGGGGCCCAAACTTTCTCTGCTGAGCAGGAGCAGAATCCAGCCCGAAACATTCCAAGTTTCCCAGCGTTGGTTGGTGGGGTTTTTTTTTCCCTTTTAAATCAATGTCATTTAGAATTATATAACTGCAAAAAAGCATCTGAAAAACTTAAGGATGGTGCTTCTATTTTATCAAACCTCTTCTCCATTAATCTTCCCACACAACTGCTGTCACCCATTAGTGTGCCAAAGGCATGGGAGATGGATCCATTCTGTTTGGCAGCTCAGCAGGTAACACGTACCTGCCCCGCCAGCCAGTCCTGCCCATCCCCATCCCTGGGGACACTCATTCCCTCTGCCAAGGACAACAGGAATAGCAGTGGGGACAAACCTTTAGCACTGAGCCAGTGGCCTCTAGTCCTGCCCAAACCACAGAGAAAAGGTAAAAACCCCCAAACCCTCCTGCAGCAGCCTCAGGTGTCACTGTGACCTGGGATTTCCAGGGATGGGAACTGCTGAAATGAAGCCCTGCTGAAATACCTGGCAATATTCCCACTGACTCTGAAAGGAACGGAAGCAGCTTTGGGGCTGTCAAATTTGATCCTTTGAAATAGTTTTTGACAGGAATTCAAAGTGGTTTTGATGGAGAGGGGGAGTTTTTTCCCTCGTGCAGAGAGGGGCTGTTTCCCTTGGGAAATATCACTGCAAACCGCCCCGATGTCTGCAAAGCCCTGGAGTCTCCAGGAGCCTCAGGAACACACCAGGAGCAGAGTCAGGTCAGAGCTGTTTGTCACAGCCTGGCCCTCTTTATGCTTCCAGCCACATCCCTCAGGTACTCCAGTGGTTTTTATAATAATTGCATTTATTGATTCCCTCCAATGTGACCCCTGCGCTCGGCTGGAGCACACGGAGCAGGAGCAGGCACGGGGCTGGGCTCTGCCTCGGAGACATGGACCTTCCCAAAGGTGCCTGGGCCTCTCTTCTGGACTCAGGACACCCATCTCCAGGTGACCCTTTGAGCTGTCACCTCTGAAACCTGCTCTCCATCCCTGGAAGTGTCCAAGGTTGGGTTGGATGGGACATGGAGCAAGCAAAGGTGTCCCTGCCCATGGCACGGGGTGGAACAGAATGAGCTTTAAGGTCCCTTCCCACCCAAACCATTCCATGATTCCCCACACAGAGCAAATCACTCACAAACAAAGGGGAAGAAAAGCCCCACCCTGAACCAGAATTTTTGCAGCAGTGAATTATGCTGCAATTCTTTGTGCCACAGATCAATCCTGGGAGCAGAGGAATTGGGGATGGGGAGGTATCAGTGACACTTTGGGGGCTGATCCTGGCTCTGGCACCACTCCAAGGCTGTTTAATCCTTAAAACTCCAGCCAAAACCTCTGTGGGGAGACCCCAAACAGCCCCAGCGAGTTAAATATTTGCTTTCCAGCACATGCAGGCAATAAAGAGCCTCCAAACATGGCCCTGGTGCTGTGGGATGAGTCTGCTGTTGAGGTGACCTTCCCCTCTCATCCCAGCCCAGCCCTGCTCACATTCCAGGCTCTGAATCCACATTTTCCTGCCTCCCTCGTGCTGCTGTGAAGAACAGGGATGTGGCAGCCTCTTGTACTTGAAACAGCAACAGGTTGGAGAAGAGAAAGGGCCATTTCCCACCTGGCTGCCAGAAGAGCCTTCAGATACCTGGGAAAGACAAAGAATAAATATTAACTTAAGAAATTGCTCCCTTAACTTGATTTAGAAGCAAAACTCCCTGGGAGAGATATAATTTCCAATCTCCTTCAGCATCCAAACACAGAGCAGCTTTGCCTGTGTTTGTCAGGTCCTGTAAATTCCACCTGAGGGAAGAGGGTTCAGCAGAGGCACAAAGGGTGGATTTAAGGCAGCAGGGGAGTTGTTTCTCCACACAGCAGAGATGACGTGAAATATCCACCAGGACTCCACCAAGGTGTCCTGCTGTGACCCCAGGGGCTGGTACCGTGTTCATGTCCACTGGGAAGCTCCAGGCTCCTCTTTTCCAGGTGCTGTTGCTCTGGGGGATCAGAGATTTGGGCTCAGGGGAGGGGCACAAGAGCCTCCAGAGTCACCTTCACACCCCAGGTTTATGCCCACGTGGTATCCCGAATTATTGTCCCCAAGGCAGGGAAGCTGGGAACTCCTTCCCACACTTCCCACTGGCACATCCCAGCACCAGATAGCAAGGTGGAGGTGGTGCCCAATCCCATATGAAGGTGTAGGTGATGCCCAATCCCATATGAAGGTGTAGGTAATGTCTACTCCCATATGAAGGTGTAGATACCTAAATTCCCAAATGAAGCTGTAGGTGCTGTCCCATCCCATGTGAAGGTGTAGGTGATATCTAATCCCAAATGAAGGTGTAGGTGCTATCCAATTCCATATGAAGCTGTAGGTGCTATCCAATCCCATATGAAGGTGTAGGTGCTATCCAATCCCATATGGAGCTGTAGGTGATATCCAATCCCATATGAATGTGTAGGTGATATCCAATCCCATATGAAGGTGTAGGTAATGTCTAGTCCCATATGAAGCTGTAGGTGCTATCCAATCCCATATGAAGGTGTAGGTGCTACCCAATCCCATATGAAGGTGTAGGTGCTATCCAATCCCATGTGAAGGTGTAGGTAATGTCTAGTCCCATATGAAGCTGTAGGTGCTATCCAATCCCATATGAAGGTGTAGGTGCTATCCAATCCCATATGAAGGTGTAGGGTGGGCAGGCCCTGGCACAGGGTACCCAGAGAAGCTGTGGCTGCCCCTGGATCCCTGGAAGTGTCCAAGGCCAGGTTGGACGGGGCTGGAGCACCCTGGGCTGGTGGAAGGTGTCCCTGCCCATGGCAGGGGTGGCACTGGGTGGGCTTTAAGGTCCCTGTCATCCCAAATCATTCCATGAATTCCCATAACTCCCTCGGCAGAGCAGCAGGGATTTGTGTGACCTCCCCTTTCCCAGCACTGAGCAATATTTCACCATGGCTGAGCTAAAACTTTACATCTGGCCAAGCTTTGGGGCCACCCAGTGATGGAGGGGATGCTCCTGGTCAATCCTGAGAGCAGGAAGGTGGGCCCAGGGCCACCAAAGTCCCTGGAAAGGACTGGAACAGGAATCAGGGTGTCCCCACATCCCCTGTGCCCAGAGTACCAGCGGGTACAAGATGCCCCATGCTGGGTGACAGCAAAGGGACATACAGACCTGAAGAGGTTGTGAGAATTTTGCTTTTTAATTTGCTCAGAAGAACCCACGTTAAAATTAGTTCTTGCCAAAGCCAGAGGTATTTTCATTTGTTTCATTTCCTCTCCTCTTTTCTTCAGCAGCAAAACGGAAAACAGGAAAAAGAAAAAAAAAGGAGATAATTGTAAGGATGCCAACTGAGCAGTTTAAAATAGATTTAAATCCTTCCTCTTCTCTACCTGCAGAAGAAATATATATATATATATATATATATATATGTATTTAGGTATTACCATTTTGTTCCTTTAAGGAAAGGCAGGGAATAATGATTCTGGCAGGAAATGCCAATTAAACAAGACTCTGCTAATTAGGGGACCCAGAACAGCCCTGTCATGTGTGGCATTGCACAGGACCTTTGCAAATCTAATCCCAAAGATATGCCAAGCCCCTGGATCTGCCACGTCTCTGAATCCCCTCCAAAAACTGGGATGAGGGAGGATTAAATCCCTTCAAATGGGGGGTGAGGGACTCCCACATGTGCTGTAAAGGCAGATGTGACACCTCCTGAAATCTTCCTAATTAATCCTCAGCATCCTCCTGCATAACCCCGGAAAATCCCACTTTTATTTGCTTTCCCCACGCTGGGAGTCCCCCAAAAGAGCAGTGACATCTTTCTTCCCTTGGGCATTTGTTTGATCTCTCTCAGGTTTTCTCTCTTACACACACACAAGGCCCAAAAAATGAGATATCAAAGTTTCCCTATTTTTGGAGCCGAAAGCAGAGTTGTAAAATACAGAGGTTGAAGAACCTTTTTGCTGTTGGGAAACACACACATGTTATTTATGTGCCTTCAGCATTTTGTTATGGATCGATTATTTCACCTCCCTCCATTAAAAACACAGCCCCAAAACACTGCAGGCCCCCCCAAAATCCCTTTAACACCTGTAGGCTGTAGCTGGGAGGGTTCTCCTCACTTCATCTGGGGCATTTCACAGCTGGGAGATCAATAATTTCCTTTCCTAGAAAATAAAGCAAACCCAAAGAAAACAACCCCCCTTTGGAATGCAGGTGATGGTTGGGGGGGTGTCACATATCTGGGATTTGGGACAGCCTGGAAACTCCAATTTCCAAGTGGTTTATGGCTTCTCCTTCCATGAGGACTTCAAGCACCATTTGCTGGGCAAAGCAGAGAATTATTCCAGAAGGATTGGGGTTTGCAGATGATTCTGTGCAAGGAAAAGGGATCCCTTTCCTGACCCCTGGTGACTTGAACCTTCTGTTCAAGGACAAGTGGCCTTTCAGTATCTACCCCCTGTTCTCCTTGGCTTGAGCTCCTGAGAGTTAAAAATCAGTGCCTTTTTTTTTCAGGGGCTTTGAAAGCACAAAAAGATCAACACTGGAAGGCAGAGATCTGATCCCAGAATCCTGGAATGGTTTGGGTTGGAAAGGACCTCAAACATCATCATCCAGTGCCACCCCCTGCCACGGGCAGGAACACCTTCCACCAGCCCAGGGTGCTCCAAGCCTCATCCTGCACTCTTTGATCCCATTCCTGTAATTCCAGCTCCTGTTTTTAGTCCCCCAAAACCTCAAGAACCCAGATGGTATCTCATTTTGAACAACTGATCCACGTCCTGGGTACGATCCCAGTGTTATTACAGACCTCTAACTCCTCATGGCACCAAACCAGGGGTGAATCTGCTGCCCACTCACCCAGCAGGGATTGCCCTGGAGAACTGAGCAATGGAATCATCTCATAAATCCCCTGGGATGCTCTGATGGCCTCGGGTGCTGGAGGGTGGCCAGGGAAGGGAACGGAGCTGGGAAGGGGCTGGAGCTGCAGGAGAGGCTGAGGGAGCTGGGGGGGCTCAGCCTGGAGAAAAGGAGGCTCAG
>JAWWEW010000477.1:0-10747 GCA_035583185.1 Anabacerthia variegaticeps | reverse complement strand
TTGCCACAGCAACCACGAAGGAAAAAAGCTCCTGTCTAGCTACGTATACTGAAAGAATTTTCTAAAGTCCAATTCCACCATTCCTAGTTGCACCATCTGCTTCATTTAATAATTACATTTACCAGCTTGAGCCAGCTGGCAAAATTAACAGAACTAAAACATCTGGAGTGCTTCTGGACATGAAAATAAAATTAAAGGGTGGGGAAAATAGGCAAAGATGAGCAAAAGATGTAAAAGATTTATTTTTTCTAAACAAACAGGGCTAAAATTTTATGCTGTGGAGGAAACTGACAGAAGAATAAGATTCTTCTAATCCCCAGTGATATATTTTCTACCTTCTTAAATACACATCTTTCACCAGCCTTCTGTTTATCATTAGTATTTGGGCGTTTCATAGGAAAACACATTTCCGCTGGTAGTACTTAAGGCAAAGACAGTTTCCTGTTTATTTTCATGGTCAACTTTATTGAAGGAGGAGAAAAATTAATGAAGAAATGAAAAGCAGCTATGATTTTACATGTAGGTGCACTGGCACATTTACAGAATTCTGTGTGTTTTTTATAAGGTAGAGACTGATTCAGTAGGGCAAGAAAACCTAGAGAATGTTTGTGAAGGCTCTGTTTCAAAAACAAGAGTTTGACTGAAAGCTACTTTTAATTTCCTTTTAATAATCCAAGAAAAATATTCCAAGACAATCTAAAAGTTGCTTTAGACTGTTCTGTGTTTTCTGAAAATGGAAATTCTTTGGTAAATCTGGAAAACATTTTTAGCATGAGACTGTTCATCTCATCACTTACAAAGTCTTTTTCCTTCTATCTCTCCTTGCTGAATATACTAAGAAAAAGCAGGCAAAATATCACTAGATGAGGAAGTTGTTATCCTGTTGGGGGGCAAAGTAGGAAGATTGCAACTAATTCATGAAAATTCATCTGCATGTATGCATTTTTTGTATCTAACACAAAAGGTAAAAGCAGAGATGAGCTTTTCATTCATCAAAACAAAATGTAGTGAACCTAAGTTTCTGGTGTGGAGGAAACTCTTTCAGCATAATTTCAATGATGGAAAGATGCAGCATTTAGACTTGCTTCCAGGTAATAAATAATGCTCATTTTACATTTTATATTGTGATTTGAACTGAAAATGGAAAAGGAGATGTTCAAGCAGAAAGATTCTTTGCCTTAGTGGAGTATTAAAAGGGTAAGTGAAGGTGAGCAAAGTGATACTGTACTTTTTCTGGAATTCTTTTTTTGAGTAAAAGAAGAAATAAGAAGGATGCAACTTTTCTTTTTTTTTCTTTTTTTTTTTTTTTTTTTGAGGACTTGTGTGTGTTCCAAGCATCAAAAACCAAAATCATAGAATCATAGAATGGTTTAGGTTGTACGGGACATTCCCGAACATCTAGTTTCAACCCACCTGCCATGAATAGCAACACTTTTCACTAGGTCAGGTTGCTCAGAGGCTCACCCAACCTGGACTTGAACAATTCCAGGGATAGGCATTCACAGCCTTTCAACTTGTCCTAGGGCCTCAGCACTGTCACAGCAGAGAACTTCTTCCTAATATCTAGTATAAACCTACTCTCATTTTCTTTGTCCTGTTACTACATGCTCTTGTAAATATTATTTGTTTTCTGGTAGGGTCCCTTCTGGTACAGGAAGTCTGCAATTAGATATCCCCAAGTCCTTCTCTTCTCCAGGCTGAACAAACCCAATACTCTCAGCCTTTCCTCGTAGGAGAGGTGTTCCATCCGTCTAAACATCTTGGTGGCCCCCCTCTGGACTCTCTCCAACAGGACTGTGTCTTTCTTCTGCTGGGGACCTCAGAGATGGATACAGCACTCCAGGTGAGGTCTCATCAGAGCTGAGCAGAGGGGCAGAGTCACCTCCCTGATCCTTCTGCCCACACTGCTTCTGATGCAGCCCAGGACACAGCTGGCTTTCTGGGCTGTGAGCCCACATTGCCAGCTCATGTCCATCACATGATGTGATATTTACAGCCTTGGCTGCACAATGATGATTGCACATCCAATGTTATTCACTCACTGCATGGCAAAGTCAAGCAAGTTCTGTGACATGCAAGCGGGGACCCAGGTCTGCAAAAGCCTCTGGAAATTCTTCCAATTATGTCAGCAAGCTTCAGATTAGGGCTGCAGGATGTAGGTCTTTACCTTCAATACTAACTAAAACATTTAAATCCTGTAACAAATCTATAAGTGTAGGTACAATGTAGGCTGCTGTTAAGATTTCATAAACCTCCTTAAATGATAAACAGTAATGTAGAAAATTTTATTGGGTGTTATCTGACCAGATAATGCCTCTTTTTGCAAATCGTACAAACTAATCAGACTCCACCCATGGCTCTAAGAGAAGGAGAAGAAAGGAAAACTTCAATCCAGGCAGGACAGTATGGATTTAACACCCTTAAGCTGGAATTTGTTAGAATTAAAGCAGATGTGGCCTTGTTTTACCTTGCTAAATTCTGCATAATTTACTAAAATGTGAAGTATATTTTTTTTAATGTGTGGGATAATGTCAAATGAATTAGAGATGCTAAGATTCCAGCCACACTGGAGGAATGGGAAAGAATATTTTTTGGCAAAAGTTGAAGAAAATACAAAGAATTTTTATCCGTCTTTTCTCACACTTAAAATGAAATGAGGGTCTCCAATGAGTAGCTGAATTTCTGTTATGACAAAAAAATGTTTCAAAACATTGTTTTCCTCTGAAATTATCCATTATATGAAATTCTGGAAGAGGGGGCAAAGCATTTTGGTTTTCCAATTTTATTTCTTTTTCTGTTCACTTGAGAATGTGAGCAAAACCTGAAGTCATCCCTCTCAGATATGTTCCTTCGGGCAGCAGCTGGCTTTAAGACAAGCTTAATATTTTGCTTTGGTAGTATGTATAAAGCAGCTGACAAAGAGACTTACCCCTTCAATCAGCCTTCCTGGAAGAGCAAGTCACATCAGGGGCAGATTTCCCTTTCTGGTGGGTGGGCAGGAGGGGCAGAAAGGCCAAAACCGAAGGACAGGATCATGCTGGCCAATATTAACTTCAAAAGCATCTCACCATCAGAGAAAAGAACAAAAAGAATACCTCAGCATAATGCTTTTACTTGAAGGCAAAGTTGAAAAATCCCCAAAAAGTGAGAGATCTAGAGCTGCTTAGCCATGACAAAATCCACTGAAGTGCCAGAACCTAACGTGTGTGAAATCAAAAGTGTATTGTGAGACAAGGCTTATTCATTTAAATGGTCTTACATGAACATCCTGGGTACATAGAAAGTTTTAACTTATTTTCAGTTGCACCAGTTATAAAGTGACTAAGTTACAGGTAAACTAACTTAGGGAGTTGAGGCTATTGTATATCGGTTTTGTTGTGTAAATCTTATTTGTGTAATGGAAAAGCAGGCATGACAACATCTATGACGGCTATATCCATTGCCTTCACAAAGCTGAAATAAGTGAAAGAAGTTACACAGTTTTGAACCAGTGTTTGGCAGATTACTCCCTCTCTTTGTTCTTGAAGGTGTAGGGGAGGAAGGAGATAGAAAACTTTGCTTTGGCTGAATTTACTAAAATAGGAATATATGGGAGAGTGTCAAAGTTTTGTGAGACAATGGTAGAGGACACTGCTAGCTAAAGAAAAGATGTGAGAGCTGTTTAACTTGATTCTGATTTTAATTCAGACAAAATGAGGAAACAACAGGAGAAGAACATTTTGGTTCATATCGAGGTGAATAAGATTAAACTTTTACAATCTTCTGATATTTTCTCTTGAAATTACTTTAATCATCATGAGAGGATACACTAATTAAGAGAAGTCAAGAAAAACAAATAGAGTAGATAGGTTTTCCACACGTGGGTTTTAAAAGTATGTTGCTGTATCTTCTTTCCAATTCATTTTAAGGGGAAAAAAGTGATTAATTTTTAGAGGAGATTAGGGAGATGAATATAAGGATTAAAATGTGGATATTAGTGAAGAAAAGGCAGTTGAAATACATAACAATTTCCTAAGATGTCTATGTTAGTTGTCCCTTAAGGGCTTCTAGCATCTCTCACATGTTACTTTGAACCTCTTAAGAATAATTCTTTGTACCGTTACAGAGCTACTGAATCACTGAGGCTAGAAGAGACCTCTTGGCATCATCTAGTCCAACTGTTCCCTGCTCTAGCAGTGTCTGCTACAATATGCAGTGCAGGACCATAACCAACTGGGTTTTTAGTACCTCCAAGAATGGATGTTTCACACCATCTTTAGGAAACTTGTGCCAATGTTTGCCCACCCACCAGGAAACAAACAAGTAAACAAACAAACAAACCAACAAATAAACAACCGAAATTTTCTTGTGTTTAGATGGATTTTCATGTTTCGATTTTGCTCTTGACCTGTCAGTGGACGCTGCTGAGAAAAGGATAGTTCCCTCTTCTGAATTCCCTCCCATAATGCACATGGATAAGATCCTCCTGAGCTTTCTCTTCTCCAGGATGAAGAAGTCCAGATCTCTTTGCCTCTTCTCAAGGGAAAAACACTCCTGCTCCTTAATCATCTTGTGTCTCTGTATGGGACTTGGTTGAGTAAGTTCATGACTGTCTTGCACTGGGTAGCCAGGGCTTAAGAAACCAGTAAAGAAAAGACAAATGTTGTCCCTGGACTTTCTGGAAATGCTCTGCTTAATGCACCCCAGGAGGCTGTTGACTTTCTTTGCTGGGCAGGATTATTGCTGTCTCCTGGACAGCTTGTTGTTCACTAGGAATCCAGGTCTTCTCTGTAGAGCTCCTTTGAGAAGGCCTGCCACAGTAATACTGTATGGTGAGTTAATTTTCAAATTCAGAAGGAAAAGTCTTCTGAGAGACAGGGTCAGTCATCACTTTTGTCCTGTAAAATGAAATTAATAACAAGGTCTAAGTCTTGATTTCTAACAGAAAAATGTGGGAAAACACTTTTTGAAGTTTGCATTGCATTTTGCTTTCATCATTTTAATATGAATCTTTTTCTTGTACATTAAACTGACTTGTCAAGTTTGTATTTTGCAAGACCATACTAATGCAATGTTACCTGTCTCTAAGGGAGGGTACTAAATGCCTGTTTGCTTAAAAGAAGCTCCTGAGAATCTAGGATGAAATTTCTTGCCACAATTCACTATTAAATGAAATTACATCTCTTTACAGACTTAATTTTCTTCACAGAAACAGTGCAAACGTCAAAATCAAATTCCTCCAAAATTTCAAGCCTATTTTTCTTACCTTCTTGGAAGATGAGAACTGATAGATTTTCATTCATTTGGAGTCAAAAGCTTTGGAAGGACTGGAAAGGAAATTTTCATTCTTAAAAATCTAAAAATGAGCTCTTACCTTTTTGCAAAATTTATATTTCAACACTTTGCACAGTCTCTCCTTGGCCAGTCTGAATCTCTGCTTGATTTCTTTCTCTAATGTATCCTTGACTGTATTCATGATGTCAGGCTGCTAACTACAGTCAATGATTAAACTGATACGAAACACCAATAAGAGTCCAGGAAGGCTGAACTGAAGGGGGGGAAAAAAAAAGTTATATAGTTATATTCCTGCTGCTTATAATAAAAAGTGCAGTAAAACAATAGTACTGTCATTGCAAAACCTTTGACTTATTGTCTTAATTTATATTATTTTCCTGTTCCTAGAATGTTAAACTGAGCTAAGACCAACTGTGTTTAAATATTTTTAAAGAAAAAGAACAAAACTAAATGCACAAACCACTAGGCAGAACAATATTTAGTGCAATAGTGTTGGTTTAGGTCCTATCTCAATAAAAGGGATTCATTTTACCTTAAGTATTAGTAAGTTGAACAGGAATAGAATATGTTATATTCCTTTCCCTTTTTTGAAATCTTTTATCTCTTAGGGTGCATACTTCAACCAATAATGGCATAGAGTTATGCTTGATTGAGATCAGCGAAAGATTAATTTCAAATTCAGTATTTTATCTCCACTGACCATAAGGTGATTTAAAATTGATTTAGTTGAGTGTTTTATTTTTTTCTAGTAACATCACACTTTCTCAAACTGAGAAGGCCCAACCCTACTTCATTTTCATACTTAGCTATGTGTTGCTGTTCACTTAGTCTGAGATCTTGGCAAGCCCTCTCACTCTTTGTGTTTCAGATTCAAAGTATGGTTTACTGTGTCTCTTAAAGCTACTTTTCTGTTTGTGCTTTCGTGCATGTACAAAAAACTTTCTCTAACAAAAGTGTATCCAGTTCACAAAATTTGGGTAGAATGTCTGGATAGCAAGAGAAGAAAGAAAAAGTCTAGAGATTTGCATCTGAAAACGTAGCACAAGGGAATATGAACAGTTTGAGCTCCAAAATGCCTGGATACAACTACAAACACAAGGTAAATTGCAGGAGATTTTGGACTCGTACATGCATTACAGGAGCATTGAAGAAAAAAACAGTATTATGCTAGGGCATGATGAAATGCATGATGTGCTTGTTCACTAGACCTGCCACAGACCTTCTGGATGGAAACTAGTGTTTCTAGTTTCTTATCTACACACCTGACTAAAATCCATGAAAAACTCCTAGGATAGCTTCCTGACTTTCAAATGGAAAAAATTTCCTTTGACTGACTTAGTCCTGAAAGAAAGTTTTAATTCTGTTCTTTGTAATAAAATTCTGAATCAAGAGTGATTAAGTAAGGAATAAACCCCAGAAATTAAACCACTGGGCCCCCTTGATGGCTCCATTACATATCTTCCATCTAAATTCTCTTTCTCAAACCTTCATGTGTAAAATGGGTGATACTTCCCTGCTTCTGTGGTGGTTTTCTTGAATGATTGTCTATAAAAAAATTATTTGAGACTTTCTATATAAATATGTGAGAGGACTATGTACTTTCTGCTCCTAAAGATGGTGAGTTTAGTAGGTGTTTTGTTACCTTCAGTGCATTTTTCTCTTCTACGTGCTGTCTTTCCATTTATTCTTATAGAACAGCAAAGTGGAAACTTTTTGTGTCCACTCCACACAGCTTCACCTGGGACTGGGAATTGAAAGCATTCTGAGATATAATTTTTTTCTTTTTTTTCCCTGGGACAACAAGAGTTCTTTTGTATTTAACATATATTACCACTTCAGAATTTCCTTTATCAGACCCATCATATGCCATTGCCTGAATGATTGCTATTTTCTATCCAAGTCAGATGTTCAAGTGATACAAACCTTTGTGCAGCAGACTAAACAATATTACATTTATTTATTTATTTGTTAAGAGAGACACTTCTCAACAGTCCAATTTGTCCACGTTTATAAAGTGTGTAGTATTACTGCTTGTATGAAAAGAGAGACCTCTATGGAAATTAAATGACACATTTTATAGAATAAATAACCTGTTAGGTTAGTTAAATGCAGTGACTTTCAATGTCAGGCATTAATAACCACAGTTTTGCACATCAGCTTGTTACAGCTGCATCTGAAGGTTTAAAAGCCTCAGAGGTCTCTCACAGAGATTTTACTCTAAGAATGGCCAAGCTGTTATGCTGAAAGAAAATAATTCTATTTTTTAGAGGGGAAAAAAATAAAAAATCTCAAGTCTCTCTACTTAGTATCTCATATCTCTTTATGTGGTCTTTCCTTCTGCTTTTCTGAAGCTTTTTTGCTACTAGAAGGTTGTAGAAATGGAAGGATGCTATAGTCAGAGGGGTTCAATAAGTGACACCAAAGAACAGTATCCGGTAAGTCACATAAAAACTGGGTCAGACCAGTGACACATCAAAACTGAAGAGGCACAAAAGTTGCAAGATTCAGAATTGGCAATATACAAAATACGCATTTTAGAGATTCTGTATTGTTCTTAAAGTATTTTTATAGTTTGATGGGATCAAGAAGTTTTAAGTATAGAACTACCATGTAGTCAAATGATACATGTTATTCTCATATGATATAAGCTTTCTTGCTTTCATTTCCTTTACTGTACTAGTGACAAAAATAAAAGAAAGAGAGTTGGTGTTCGATTATAAGAGAATTAGTGTTCATCTCTTTTTTCGTAAGATCAATAAAATTCAGATAACATTGTTATGAAGATTGGCAGTGGCTTTTCTAGTGGTACAAGCTTTTTACCATATGCTGTCTATGTAGGACACAATTTCTGAACTGATAGCCATATTGATTTTTTTTTCCAATAAATTCTGATTCTCATAAGAACCAGAAATCTTTCATTCTTCACAATATCACTCAAAATCTTCAAGTAATAGGCATTTCTCTTCAAATACTGTGCATATACAATGTCTATCTATTAACACACACAAATTTATTGCATTTATCTTTTTCATTTCAAAAAAAGTACAATATAATACATTTTAACTCAAGCTAGATGGGAATAATATTTTATTAAATGACTGGATTTTATTGTTGTTGTTTAAGGTAAGAAATATAAACGTTTCCAAGGAAAAGGTTCTGTCTGTGACTTCTCCTTCAATATGACTTTATTTCTGCTAAAAAGTTACAACTATGTGGTAAACTAAATTTATCATGTTATTAGTAGGAAGAACTTGTTGTAGCTTCACACAAAGGAAGAGCATAAATATTGTGGGAGATCATCATGTCAACCAAGTCCTCTTAACTGGTGTAATTTTATATAAAAATGAAGTGTTCGCCGCATTCAACACAGAGAAAGAGAATTTAATGGAGTACCCATTTCATGTACCCTCTTCTAACAGGAGAGCACAGTATTGACCAATTGCATCTATATTTTCTGCACTTCATATGATTGCAGCAGTCCGTGTATTGTGATTTATATTGTCATTTATTCTCAGGATGGAGTATGTGTGGCTGTTTGTTTATTTTTGGTTGAGTTTTTTTGCTTTTTTTTTTTGTTCTGTTTTTATATATTTTGTAGATAAAGTATTTTTTGCAACCTGCATTTTCTCTGAAACAGGCAACTTGTTCAGCAAGAATACTAACCGTATATTTAATGAGCAATACAGCAGCAAAACCTCCTAAATTTTGTAAACATGGCAGAAAATAACTAATGAAGAAGACATGTCCTCATCAGCAACTTTGGTATGCAAGTTAGGAGCAAAATGCATAGAAGGCTTCAGAAAACATAGCAGAATAGTACTGGAGCTAAATAATTTCAATATGTCTAAGAGGGAAATAATATTTCTTTCAAATAAGTTCAGTAGAAGGAATGAAGGAAAATATTCAGAGGAAGTAAAACTATTTGAATTGTTGATAATTGTGAAATTTCCGTGCTGCCCTTTCCAAGAGAAATGATCTTTAACTCCATTTCTCAAGTTGCCAGCCTCTTCTAATTTCCTTTCTAAGTTGTTTCATTAAAAAAAAAAAAAAAAGGAAATAAAAGAAATAAACTGTTCAGCTGAAAAAAGAAAGAATGTTTGTGTGTTCAAGAAGTGCATCCAAACATGCATGTGTGAATGCCTAACTAGTGCAATTTTCCTTTCAGAATGGCCCTTTGTTCCCTTCTCCATTCATCTTATAAGCTTTGTTTGAAAATGTAGATAAGTAAACTGAATGCTCAGTGTAAATTGAAAAAGCATACTGTAGAACACATGTTTTGAATTTGACCTGAGGAAAAAAGTTGTAAATATGTTAGCAGACATCACACTTTCTTCTTCTATGACTGCATTAAAGTCAGTCCTTGAGATAAAATAAACATGATAGCCCTAGTTAGGCTGATGGATTTACAGTCATTAAGGATATAGTTCATTATATTAAGCTAGCAGTCACTTTTAGAGAAATTATCCAACCTTTTCACTTGTAGCCTTCCAATTAGCTTCAATCTGAGACATAGCAGACCTTTCTCTGTTTTCCCCTGTCCAAAGAGCTACATGGCCAAGTATGAACAATAATGGTTTATAAACCAAATTGGAGAGCAATTAAGATAGAGAATACCACTTAGTGTATAATCAGAACATATTTCTGTCTTTAGAATTTGCTTTACCACAGCTTTCTAGGATGTCATTGTGCAGTAGATGTTTCTTTTTTTGTTGTGTAGTGTTTTGGGAATGGTACTCAATAATTCAGTGCTTCCACCAAGACTTTCCAAAACCACACTGTCGCTCTCCCTCAATCCCCCCCTTTCACCCACCCCACTCCCTGCTGTGGTGGGATGGAGAAGAGAATTGGAGGCACAAAAGCCAAAGATCATGAGTTGAGATAAGAATAACTTACTGAAAACAGCAATGAGATAAGAAAACAAGCAGTAACAGCAAAGTAACCTCCCCCCCACTGACAACAGACAATACTAGGTGGCTCTCTCTGTCACATTTACTCTACCGGAAAGAGCCCCTACTCTTTGAAAGTGATTCCTTCTCCCTCCTCTGCTGGCAATGACATAGAATCACCTCTGGGACCTGGCCATTCTCCTTCCCAGCTACTGCAGGGTTCTGTCCTGGCTGGAACCAGGACATATTGTTAAAATCATAGAATGATCAAGGTTGGAAAAGAATTTTAAGATCATCAAGTCCAACTGTCAACCTGGCATTGCCACCATGTTTACCACTAAACCATGTCCTCTAGTGTCATATCCCCATGGGTTTTTAGCACTTTGAAGGGTGGTGACTTCACCACCTTCCTGGGCATCCTGTTTCAATGACTGACCAGCCTTCCAGTGAAGAATTTTTTCTTAATATCTAATGTAAACCTCTCCTGGCACAATTTGAAGCTATGTCCTCTCAACCTGTCACTCGTTACCTGGGACAAGCAGCTGATTCCCACCTCACCATAACATCCTTTCAGGTATTTGTAGAGA
>JAWWEW010000475.1:0-10778 GCA_035583185.1 Anabacerthia variegaticeps | reverse complement strand
CTGGAAAGGGTGGGGAGGCTTTGGAAGGGGCTGCCCAGGGAGGTTTGGAGTGCCCAGCCCTGGAGGTGTCCAAGGAAGGACTGGAGGTGGCACTCAAGGTGGGGATAGGGCACAGGGTGGGCTCGGTGACCTTGGAGGGCTTTTCCAACCTCAAGGATTCTGTAGCATCCAGGAGAGGGAATGAGAGAGCTCCCCTTGCTGGGCATCACCAACAGCTTCACTCTCCTCTGGCCACATAAGAGGTTTGCCCTTTGGCTGCTTGGTGGGGAGCACAACTTCATTCCTTGTCTCCTTGTAGGAGCAGGGATAAGTCATCCTCCTCTCCTCTGACTCCAGGGAAGTTGTGCCACCTCAGAGCTGCTGTCTCCATTTTTTCTTTAATTTTTTTTTGCACTCTGAGACAATTTACTTCATTTTTCACTTGTTCTTTTAAAAGACTCTTCCTTCCTCCGTGAATCAAACAATTTGGAGCCTCCCTAACCTTGCCACAAGTGACATCTTTGAGAATGTCATTTTCAAAGCATGATGTGAGAGGAAAAACACAAAACAACTCCCTGCAAAGTTAACAATTCCTGCTGTGTCTTGTCCTGGTGCTGCTCGTTATGGGGTGTTTGGGGGTCCTGTAGAGCCTGGGAGAGTTTTGGGTGGAACTCTCAGCTCTGGGAATGTGTCTCTGCCTGGGGCTTTTTGCTGTTCCCTGAATGCATTGGCCACACGGTGGAGCTCAAAGGATTGCCGGGATGCAGCTGGGAAAGTCACAAGGGATGATTTAGGGCAAGTTTAAGTGGGATTTAGTGGTGGATGGGGTTGTAACACCTCAATTTGTGAGCAACACAGAGCTGTGTGGGGCTGGAGCTCTGCCCTGACAATTCCAGTGCCTGGGATTTTGGGATTCCCTGTGTTTGTCATCCCACAGGTGCCTCAATTTTCCTGGGAGCTGTTTTGAGATCCATTGTGGGGATTTGGGTACTTTTTCCCAGCCCAGGTTGGAAGCAGAGCTTGTCTTTCCACGGCTGGGGATTTTCAGCTCTGAGTCAAGGGTGGAAAGGGATGGAGGGGAAAAGCCACGCAAATTAGACAGCAAAGAGTTTGATGCAGTAGAGGTTTTATTGTGAGACGTTGGGCTCATACCATAGAGAATAAAGTTATGCAGAATAAATGCCCTCTGACTCCCAGCTGATACATCAGAGGTGGATATTTAAGGAGTAAGTGCTTCAAGAGTGAGTTGCTTCACACAAATAGACCCCCTGGACTCGAAAGTCACGCTCAGTTTTCCACCACTTTCCTTTTTTTTTGTCTTATTTATCTTGGTTGAATATAAAACAAAGCACAGAGTTTAAATCACAGAATTTAGATTGGAAAAGACCTCCAAGGTCATTGAATTCCACCCTTGATCCCCACCTTGTCACTGAGTGCCATGACTTTGGACACCTCTAGGGGTGGGGACTCCACCACCTCCCTGGGCAAATACCCTCCCATTTTCTTTACAAATTTTCCTCTGGAACAAAGTCAAAAGCAGAAAGGAGTGTTTATTCTTAGCAAGATGAACATGAAAAGCCCTATTTTTTTTTGTTGGTGCTGGGGCTGCTTTGGTGTAACATCATCCATGTGAGTGATAGTGCCTGTGGTAAAACTCACATCTCCTTTACACAGTCATGAAAAAAGTCTTCACGCAGCCCAGACTTGAGGCCAGTGTAGAAAAGAGAAAAGATACGAAGCTGAGAGACCTCTAAAGCTAATACAGAGCGAGAGAATTAAATAAGGGCTGGTTTTTAAAGGTGTCAGGATGCCCAAAAGCCCCGGTGATCACAGGAGAAGAGTCATCCTCCTGAAAGCTGCACCTCAGTGATGGACAGGAGTCTTGCTCTTCACCACCTGCTTGTCCTGTGGGCACCTCCGTGGGCTTTATTGCTGCCCACAGTTGTACTGGTAGCTGTTGGACCACTGGTACGAGTAAGGGGAGGAGCCGTGTTGGTACAGGGGAGCTGGGGCACACACCTGAGGAGCCGGGGCACACACCTGAGGAGCTGGGGCACACACCTGAGCAGCTGGGGCACACACCTGAGAGCACCTCCTCACACCTACCGGCCCACACTGGGGCATGCAGAGGCTCTGGGGCTGGGAGAAGGTCATGGTGCATGGGTTGAGACACCTGGAGCTGCAGGAGGAGGAGGAGGAGGAGTGACCTTCCACAATGTGTGTCTCCACGCAGCCCGAGGAACACGGGGAGCACCGAGGGCTCTGCAGAGCCTTCCTCACAGTGCACACCTTGGTGCCCGTGGGGGCACACGGTGGGCACGGCAGACACTTCGTCACCCCCAAGGGTTGGCACTGCTGGGTGAACATGGGGGTGGAGCACTTCATTCCACCCGGGATGAAGCACTGCTGCTTGTACTGGTACCCATAGTAGGACATCGTTCCTGGGGGGAGATGGACCTGGAAAGCAAAGCAGGGGAGAGAGATGAAGGAAATCCCTGTGGATTTGGGATGTAGAACCACTGCTGGTGTTGGGACCCATAATAAGCTCATTCTGGGGAAGAAATGAACCTGGAATAGCCAATTAGAGTAGAAAAATGAAGGAATTCCCTGCAGATTTGGGATGTAGAACCACTGCTGGTGTTGGGACCCGTAACAAGGCATTGTTCTGGGGGGTGATGAACCTAAAAAGGTTCAACCAAGCAGGGGAGAAAGGTGAGGGAATTCTCTGGGGATCCCTGCTGGGTTGTGCTGACTTTGCTGCTCTCCTTCCCTCACCTCTCCAGCACAGAGGGGACAATCCCTGCCCTGGAAGAGGCATTGCCCAGATCTGGGATGTCTCAGCTCTCTCTGCTGTACTTGGAGGACCCAAGGAGTCCATTCCAAGGATGTGATTGAGCACAAAGAAGTGCTGAGACCTTGGATTTCCCAATAACTATTTGAAATCTGACTGCAAATCAGCTTCCTCAGCACCAGCAAATGGCTCTTGGGCATCTGTACCTTGCAATTTGGTGGCAGTTGACTTTGCAGGTGTAGAGGACAACTCATCCCATCCCACTCCCTGTCATGAGCAAGGTCACCTTCCACTAGCCCAGGTTGCTCCAACCTGGCCTTGGGCACTTCCAGGGATGGGGCAGCCACAGCTTCCCTGGGAAATCCATTCCAGTCCCTCAGCACCCTCACAGGGAACAATTCCTTCTCAATATCCAACCTGAATTTCCCCTCTGTCAGTCTGAACCCATCCCCCTTGTCCTGTCACCCCAGTTCCTGATGAACAGCCCCTCTCCATCTTCCCTTCAGCCCCTGGATGGTGCTCTGAGGTCTCCACACAACCTTCTTCTGTCCAGGCTGAACATTCCCAGCTCTCCCAGCCCGTCAAAGGGTGATCCAAACCTGGGTCTTGCTATAAGAGGGAGGTAATTAACCCTTTCAAAGAAGAAAAAAAGTGCATAAAAAGGGGTCTCAGTCAGGCAGAAGCCTTTTCCAGATAAAAATTATCAGGAATCCACCCCAGTTTCTGATTTGGATGGTAAAGTTCAGCTGCCAACAGAAATAATCACTTGAGCTACTAAAATAAGAGGCCTCTATTCTTAGAGGAGTCAAGAATTCAACTTTAACAAATCAATTAAAAATATGGGGACCTATATGGGCAGATCAAAGTGGAATCCACATCCCAAATTGAGCGAGGTTCTGTAAATCTCAGGCTCAGCTTTAAAAGCCTCTATCTGTGTATGCCTATAAAAGAAAAAACACCAACCCCAAACAAACCACAAACCCAAGAACCTTTAAGAAACCAACCCTCCTAATTCCCAGTGCCGGATATTTCTGCAGGGTCCAGTTGCCAGTTCAAAGTACCAACAAAATGGTATTTTCCCCAGTTAGAAATAGAAGGAGGCAAATAACTCACCGAGCTCCCAGCGGAGAGTAAGAACTGGATTGAAAGCTTGGAAAAGGGTGTTTTTATATGGTGTTTTTATATGGTGTTTTTATAGTCCTTCAGATCATGGAAAACCTGAGCCACTGTGTATCAAATCCTAATTAGCTGCAGGAGGGAATTTATTCCTGTGCAACTCTTTTCCCTGGCTGTAATTATTTTTTCTCGTTAATGCATTGTTATCCCCAAATCCCATGGAAAATACCTCACACCCTGCGTGTTCTTTTCATTTTGAAGCTTTATGGGAGAAGGAAAAGCCACCTTTTATTCCTTTGACCTCATTAGTTGCATGAAGCAATGGATCCCTCTCCTCTTTAAAGCTGCTTTTTGCAGACTCACAATGCAGAAGCAGCGGCAGGGAGTGGGAAATGAAGCTTCCAACTCCTTTTTTCCTGCAGATAAGGAGCTGGGACATTGAGGAATGTGGCTTTGCAAAGAAAGGTTGGCAGGGATTAGCCAAGCTTGACTCAGCTCCTCATTGTGTGGCTGATCCCGTGCTCCTCAAACTTAGTAGGAGTCATTCCCTGGATTTTTCAGGCTTTGCATTTGGTTGGTTTCTATGCCTGGACACGAGGCGTGGGGAAGGTGTGTAGGAAAAGCACCAATCCTGACTTTTTGGGAGTTAAAAACCCTCTCAGGGCTGTGTCCAGGGCTCCTCCTGTGATAAACTGAGGTCTGCTTGGAAAGTGGCAGAGGTGACTTGCAAGGAATCTCGGCTTTCCCAAGGATTTAGAGGTGGCTGGGATAGGGGTCAGTGCTTTGTCCAGGTTGCTGTGGTCCTACAGGAACCTTGCTTTGGGTAAAAACTGTGTTGGTGACGTCTGGTTGTGGTTTCTTTGGTGAGAAAAAAGGTGTTACTGGATTATCATGGAATGGTTTGTGTTGGAAGGGACCTTAAAGATCACCTTGTTCCCCTGCCATGGGCAGGGACACCTTCCACTAGCCCAGGTTGCTCCAACCTGGCCTTGGACACTTCCAGGGATGGGGCAGCCACAGCTTCTCTGGGAAACCTCTCCCAGGGCCTGCCCACCCTCACAGACAAGAATTCCTTCCATATATCCAACCTAACCCTCCTGTCTGTCCCTTTGAATCCACTCCTTGTCCCATCACCACCTTCCTCAGTGGCACCAAAGCAGGGAGGGCTTTCCAACCTCCCCATTATCTCACCCTACAACGACCCCAAGAGCTGCTGCTTTGCTCCCAGAGCTCAGTTGTCCCTGTGCCTTGTCCTTGTCCACCAGAAGAGAAACTGTGATGTAATTAAGAGCCTTTGATGTCTCAAGACGCAGCCTCTAAATTAGCTTAGCGCTGGCGTTGCTCATAATGGACTTAAACTTGGACAGCTTTGCTCATGTAAAACATTAATGAGCATTTGTGAGGAGTTTTAAGAGGTCCTGTTATGCAGGTGCTATTTAATAACCTGTCAGTGCTACCCTGGTTTTATGGAGGGGTGTAAACATCTGTCTGTGCAATCACAGCTCCTCTGAGGAGTGTCTTAATTTATCAACGCTGAGGCGTCTTAATTTATCAGAGCTGAGGTGTCTTAATTGAGCAGAAGAGCAAAGCTGAGGTGTGGGGTTGAAACAGGCTCTGATACAGCTCATGCCAACGTGGTTATTCTTTTTTCCTCTTTCCAGCTCAGAGTATCTCTTTAGGAAAAGTCCTGGTGGATGCTTTACCTCCCTGGTTGTACCTAAGTAGGTTGATGTGTTTTAAAGAGGAATGGAATTATCACGGAGTGGTTTGGGTTGGAAGGGTTATTGAAGATCATCTCATGCCATGGGGCAAAGGTTGGACTGGATGATCCTGGAGGTCTTTCTCAATCTAAATAATTCTGGTATTTTGTGATTCTCTTTTTGGTGGGCTCAGGGATGGGCTGGATCATTGGAACTGTTTCTTCAGAGAGCTCCCTGCTCACTCGATCCTTTAAGGTTTTATCTCGATGCTTCCAAAGGTGGTGAATTTTGTGCTTTGCATTTTTAGCTTTTAAGGTGCTGGAATATTGATTCTTCAGCTTGTTTTCCCTGGCACGCTGAGCTGACACAGGCACAGTTGTGTTGTGTTCCTTCCTCAGGTGCTGAGTTCTGGCTCCAGCTCACCAGTTGGCTCATCACTTTTATTTCCTCATCATCTCTGGTGGCGTTGGATTTGTAACACGCTCGTTAAAAATGATCCACATGACAACACCAGTTGTGTAGAGCACTAATGAGCTTTTATGGAGTGCTTCGAAAAGGCTTTCAGAAAGCCTTGGCATGACTGTTGTCAGTGCTAATCTTCATGTTCAGATAAATCCACCCTGCAGTGTCATGAACCCCAGGCAGTTTTCAGCAGAGAACAAATCCCAGCAGTGTGGAATCCTCTCACACTGGAGTAAAGATCTCGGCTTCTAATTATTCATAAATCTCTAAAATAAGATTTAAGTTTTTTATTTTCAGCTGGCTAAAACTAGTAATTAGTTATTCAGTTTCAGTATGTTTAGGGAATTACTTTGGGGATAAATCACTGTCCAACCTAAACTCACTCTGAGCATATGTTGAAATTCCCATGGATACCTTCAATTATTAGTTGTGGCTTCCACATCCCTGGAAGTGTCCAAGGCCAGGTTGGAGCAAACTGGGCTAGTGGAAGGTATCCCTGCCCATGGCAGGGGATGGGACTGGATGGTCCTGAAAGTCCCTTCCAACCCAAACCATTCCATGATTCCATGGTAGAAACTGCTGCTTCAATTTTCCAAAGGAGCTGCAAATCTCTTCTGTCATCCTGAAACATTATGAAATGATGAAGGTAAATCTCAGTGCGCAATTAAAGTGGGAAAACATTCCAGGCATTTCCCATTGCTGTGGAAATCTTGACTGAGGTTTCAGCTCCACAGCAGCTCAACATCAGGGGGTCTAGTCCTGCCTTCTTCCAATGTGATGATGCATCCCAGAATCCTGGAATAGCTGAGGTTGGAAGGGACTGCTGGAGATCCCCCAGTCCAAGGCAGGGTCACCCAGAGCAGGTGACACAGGGACATGTCCAGGTGGGGTTGGAATGTCCCCAGAGAGGAGTTTCCACACCCTCCCTGGGCAGCTGTTCCTGCTCCATGGAAAGAAGTTCTTCCTCATGCTGAGGTGGAACTTCTTTCTGTTTGGTTTATGGCCATCACTCCTCATCTTGTCACTGGGAAGAGTCTGGGATGGTCCTGACATCCCTTGGAGTTATTTGTATAGATTGATGATATCCTCTCTCAGATGAGAGACTTGTAGGGGTATGTGAGATATTTTTAGGGATATGTGAGATATTTTTAGGGATATTTGAGATATTTTTAGGGATATTTGAGAGATTTTTAGGGATATTTGAGAGATTTGTAGGAATATTTGAGAGATTTGTATGGATTGATGAGCTCCCCTCTCAGTCTTCTCTTCTCCATACTAATCAGGCCCAGATATTTCCCCTGACCTTCCTTGGAAGGGGAAAAATTTCTTCCACATCCACTTCTACCTCCACCAAAAAGCTTTTTCTTTGCAAGAACACGCTGCTCCTGGGAGCAAGGGAGAAGGTTTTTGAGGTGAGACTTAGTAAAATAGAGCACAAGTAGCAAAATACCTTTTTTTTTAAACTAAATATCTATTCTACATGGCCTGGTGGGAGTGTCAGTGCCACACACGCCGTTGCCATCCTTGGCATGGGTTGCTGACTCAGTTGGGTGTCAGAGAGTCCTCTCCTCATGCTGACGTCTAACAGGGTGATAACCCCACACCAGCAGTTGCAATTTGTCAGCACTTTGGCCCCCAAAATGCATCTTCCACTTATTGTTCCACAGAGTTGTTGTTGCAGCAGCTTTGGGTGCCCTTTTGTTGGGGAAGAGACTCACTGGAAGCAATGCCTGGCAAGGTCTTGGCTCGGTCACACCCTATTTATGGCCTTTTTGCCATCCCCCTAATCCAGTCGTGATTTAAAGCTTCAAGAATACGTGGCATTTAATTCCATATAAAATGTGGTCTTGCCCGTCTTTCCTTTTTTATTGGTAAAACATGAGTGTTAAAGACACGTGTGCTTGGTGCCGTACTGGAAGAGCTGCCCTGAATTTTTTGAGGTCATAACTCTCTAAAATCCAGGATTTCTGCCCTGTGCCAGAGCTTTGACCAGGCTTTGGATTAATCTAATCTCACCACAGTTTATCCTTCACTTTTTCGGCTCTTTCTGGGCTGAGCTGAGTATATTTTCATCCATCAAAATGTTGCCACCAGCCCAGGAATAAGTCCACTCATGGAAGTCATCAAGGATAAACACGAGATGCAGATTGTCCCCTCCATATAAAGTTTTGAAACAACAGGGTCAGGAAGACAGTAAAGGACAGGTCATGCAGGGACAAAGTAATAATTATGAAGGATGATTTATTTAAGCCAATTGACATTCATTAAAGAAGTTGAATCTCAAAAGAAATGTGTTCAGTAATTGATTAGGATGTTGGGCACGTGGGTGATTCATGCACTGGGCAGTCTGAGGGTGGGTATAAAAGCACTCGACATCAGATCTTGTGAGATTATTTCTCTTGTCTTCCCGTGTGCTGTAGGTAAGTGACACCTGAATTCCTCTCTTGTCAAAGCCTGAGTGGAGTTTTAAGCCAGGGTGAGTGGTGTGAAAATGTTCTGGTGTCAGCCTGAACTTCTCTTGGTGGAAACAACTGGACGTGGCTCCAGTTGATAAGGTGGTGATGGGTCAAAGGTTGGACTTGATGGTCTTGGAGGTCTTTTTCAGCCTTAATGATTCTGTAAATGAATAAATTAGTTCTCAGCTACTGGCGTTGGGAAATGCAGATCTGAGTGAGATCTGAGAGCTGGACTCACTGATCCAACTCAAAATATTCTGTGATTCTGCAGTTAATATTTCATGAAAACCCTTCCCAGATATTACTGTGTTCAACACAACATTTATAGGCTTTTTCTGGGAGCTGAGCTATGGGAAACTCCACCTTTCCCTTGAGCCTCTTTGCAGCCTCTTATCATCACCTTTGACTGCAAAACTGATAACAATCTGTGCCTTCTCTCCCTTGCCCTTCAGGAAATGATGACAATCTGTGCCTTCTCTCCCTTGCCCTCCAGATCCAGCCTCCTTGAGTGATGATGCAGACCCAGAGCCCATGCACTGATGGCAGTGCCTCCCCCTGTGGGGTGGCCGTGCCCCAACCCATCGCCGACAGCTGCAACGAGCCCTGTGTCCGGCAGTGCCCCGACTCCAAGGTGGTCATTTACCCCCCACCCGTGGTCGTCACCTTCCCCGGGCCCATCCTGAGCACCTTCCCCCAGCAGAGCGTCGTGGGATCCGCGGGAGCCCCCGAAGTTGGAGCTGGTTTTAACTCTGCCCGCACCCCCGGGGGTTCACACGTTTATGGGGGGGCCAGGTGGGGTCGGGGCTACCCCGTTGGGAGCTGCAGACCCTGCTAAACCCACAGGGAGTCTCTGCTAAGAGGAGAAGACCAGCAGGGTGCAGAGATGTGGCCGAGCTCCAGGGCAGAGCGTTTAGGAAGAGTTGAGTGTTTGGAGCTGCATTGAAAGCGTCTATAGATGTTGTGAACACCTAAAAAAATCCATTTATGTCCTTCTCAGATCACCCTTCCTGATTTTCTTTCCCTGTCTTTCCAAGCGCTCTGTTCTTGATGCTGTGGATTGTGTTGCTAATTCCTTGGGGGCTTGTGGGGATCTTTGTGGCTTCAAGCTGACAGAGAGTAGGTTTGGATTCAATACAATGAAAAAATACTTCCCTGGGAGGGCGGTGAGACCCTGGCGTAGGTTGTTCCATGGATTCCCCATCCTTGGAAGTGTTCAAGGCTTGGAACAAGCTGGTCTAGTGGAAGGTGGCTGGTCTAGTGGAAGGTGCCCCTGCCCTTGGCATTGGGATGGAACAAGATGATCTTTAAGGTCTCTTTTAACCCAAACTGGTGTGGAATGATGATCTTTAAGGCCCCTTTTAACCCAAACCACTCTGAGCTCCTGTGATCGTGTCAATGCAAAGCGATCTGGCACGAGATCCACTTTAGATCCCTTTGGCGGCTCTTTGTGTGGCCACTGATGGATAAAAAAGGCCGTGGAGTCAAGCAGCCCATGCTCTGTGTCTCTGCTGTGTGCCCAGGGCTGAGCTGTCCCCACAGGGCAAGTGACACAAGCCACCTCCTGAGTCACCTGGCATCAAGCCACAGCTTGTGGGCAACTTGTCATCTGTCCTTTGTAATCCTGCCTCTGTATCAGCTGCTTCTTCCTCATTAAACAAGACATTGCAACATGTTATTGGCCCCTGTGTGTGCGTGTTCCCTCCCTCTCCTCCTTGTCCAGGTGCCTTTGTCCTGCTGCACCCACCTGATCCTATCAGGATAATGATATTCCCGAGGGATTTGGCAATGGGTTGCCTGTGCTTCTCCTTGGCACAGCAACTTCTGGGCTGTAGCTTTCCCTTCTGTTCCCACATTTCTGATCCTGCTCTGCTCTGAGGAGCTTTTTGCTTAATGTTGGCTTTTCTGGCCCTTGTTGTTTGGTGTGCTCAGGGTCAACCTGCCCAGCCAGGCAGTGACACTGCAGAGAGAGCAGAGGGATGTTGGTATTTCCAAGGAGAATCTGAAGCTCAATGTTTATGTAAGAGCAGCTGTTTTTCAGTGTGAAAATTAAATTTCTGGCTTTACTGCTCTGCTCAGTGTTTTACAACAATCACAGGATCGTTGGGTTGGGAAAGCCTTCCAAGGTCACCGAGCCCACCCTGTGCCCCATCCCCACCTTGTCACCCAGTGCCACGTCCTGGCATTCCTTGGACACTTGCAGGGGTGGAGACTCCAAACCTCCCTGGGCAGCCCCTTCCAAAGCCTCACCACCCTTTCCAGGACCAAATTCCTCCT
>JAWWEW010000474.1:0-10808 GCA_035583185.1 Anabacerthia variegaticeps | reverse complement strand
CACTCTCTCCAGCAGCTCCCCGTCCTTGTGCTGTTGTTCCCAGGGCTGGGGGCAGCTCTGCAGGGGGGTCTCACCTGGGTCTCCCCACGCAGGGGCAGGAGGGCTCTGAAAGGACAAACACCCCCCCCTCCCTCCCCATGTCCCCCAGCCCTCACCAGCTGGTTGGAGACGTCCCCGTGGTCCTTCCTGGTCATTCCCTCGCCGATGGCCGATTTCATCAGCCGGGACAGGGACGGCAGGACATTGATGGGGGGGTAGATCTGCAGGGTGAGAGGGACCCCCCATGTACACCTAGTGCCAGCCCTGCCCGACCCCCCACCCCTGCCCTCGACCCACACCGGTGCTCTCGGGTGGTTTCCAGCCCCACGGGGGTGCCGGATCCATCCCGGGAGCAGGGAAGGGGCTCGGGAACAAACCTGCCGGTTGTGGAGCTGCCGGTCGACGTAGATCTGCCCCTCGGTGATGAAGCCCGTCAGGTCAGGGATGGGGTGGGTGATGTCTGGGGGCGGACCAGGGTGCTGTGAGCCCCCAGAGTGGGTCTGGCTGCTCGGCAGGGCACGGGACATGCCCATGTTGGGGAGTCTCTAGAGCAGCACAGCCCCCTCTGGGGCTGGTACGGGGGCACTCGATGTCACCCCCCTGCCCAGGGGCCAGGACCCCAAGGGGGAGGGGGTGAGGGTGGTTGGGGACAGGGAGGGTCTCCCATCTGCTCCATCTCCCTGCCATAGAGGCTGTGGTGTCACCCAGCCCTCAGGTGACACTTCCCACCCCACGCAGTGACCTGGGAACATTTCCTCCCCACGCTGGGGGGCTGTGGGACGCACCCCCGAGGATGGGAGTGTCCACAGACCCTCCGGGTGCAAAGTCCTCTGCTCCCCACCCACAGCTCCCCCAGCACCAGTCCCTGTGTCCCCTCTGGGTCACCTCAGGCCGGTGGGGTGTCCTGTGGCACCCACAGGTGCTCTCCGTGTCCCCCAACCCCATCCTTTGCCTGACACCCAACACCCTGCTCTGGCTGGGTGGCCCAGAAGGATGATTTGGGGTTGGATAATAACCCTAAAGCATCCCAGCAAGCACCCAGGGCCTCGCTATCCACGAGCTTCCCCAAAACGGGTTAAACCAGAGCAGTTTGGCATTTCCCAGCCCCGCGGTTTCCAGGAGCGGGGAAGCCCCGGCCCCGCCGTGTCCCCGGCACTCCCCCTGTCCCCCTGACCGTCGTTGGGCATGGTGAGGATGGGGATCTGGGTGATGGAGCCGTTCCTGCCCTCCACACGCCCCGCCCGCTCGTAGATGGTGGCCAGGTCCGTGTACATGTAGCCGGGGAAGCCGCGGCGGCCGGGAACCTCCTCCCTGGCTGCCGACACCTGCGGGGGAACGCCGTGGGGCTAGGGGGGCATCGAGCACCCCAAACACCCCGAGAGTCCCGGGCGACAGCAGTGCCACAAGTGTCCTGAGCACCCCAGGAGCCTCCAGCAAGCTGGGCATCCCAAACACCCCAAGAACCCTGGGAAGCCCCGGTGTGCTGGGCACCCTGAGCGCTCCAGCCACCCCAAGTGTCCCAGGCACCCCAAACCCCCAAATACCCTGGGAAACCACAGTGTCCTGGGCACCCTGAGCACCTCGAGCACCCCAAACACCCCAAGAACCCTCGGAACCCCAAGTACCCAGACCCCCTAACCACCTATGGAGCCACGGGTGTCCTGGGCACGCTGAGCACCCCAAACACCCCAGGCACCCCCGTAAGAACCACAGGTACCCCAGGTTTCCAGGCACCCTGAGCATCCCAGTACCGCAGGCACCCCAAGCACCCCAAAAGCCCTGGGGACTCCAGGTACCCCAAGCACCCCAAACATCCTGGGCACCCCAGACTCCCCAACAGCCCAGTCCTCATGCCCTGCCACCCGGGGGGGGGGCCCAGGGGACCGGGACAGACCCCAGGAACCCTCGCTGACCTCTCGCAGGGCCTCGGCGTAGGAGCTCATGTCGGTGAGGATCACCAGCACGTGCTTCTCGCACTGGTACGCCAGAAACTCGGCCGTGGTGAGTGCCAGGCGGGGGGTGATGATCCTCTCGATCCTGCCGGGCACGGGGGGGCACCCCCGGGGCACAGTCAGCCCCCGGAGAACAGGTTTGGGGGACCAGGAGGGCAGGATGGGGGTCCCCCCCGCTTCTGCAACCCCCGCTGCTGCTCAGGGCAGGGCTGGCTCCTGGCGAGCAGAGGGGCCCACAGTTTTGGGGTCCCAGAACAGCCTCCCCACCCTTATCCACCTGAGATTGGGCAAGTCCTCGTGGGGGGAGAGGAGGGAGAGGGAGAAAGGAGAAAGAAAGACAAAGGAGAGGAAGAAGAAAAGGGAGAGGAAAAATGAGAGGGAGAAACACCAAGGAGAAGAGAGAAGGAGAAAGAAGGAGGAGGAGGGAGAAGTAGAAGGAAAAGGGAGAAAGAAGCAGAAAGAGTAAGAAAGGAGGAGGGAGGAGGGAGAAGGAGGAGGATAAGGGAAACGGAAGAAGGAGAAGTAAAAAGAAGGAGAAGGAGGAAGGAGGAAGAGGAAGAGGAGGAGGAGTGGGCGCCAGAGCCGTGGGTCTGTCTCACGTGGGGTCGTTGGCCAGGTTGAGGAACAGGCACACGTTCTCCATGGAGCCGTTCTCCTCGAAGTCCGACTTGAAGAACCGGGCTGTCTCCATGTTCACCTGCCCGGGGGGACACGCTGGTCAGCGGGACTGGGGACAGCGGGGCGGGCAGGGGACAGAGCGGGGCAGGGGGTGGCTGTGCCGGGCTCAGCTGGGCTGTCCCGTCCCGTCCCGTCCCCGACTCACCCCCATGGCAGCGAAAACGATGGCAAAGTTGTCCTCATGGTAATCCACCACGTCCTTGGATTTCTTCACCAGCCCGGCCTGGCGGCAGATCTGCGCCGCGATCTGCAGGGGGACACGAGGAGGGGCAGCACGGACCCCCGGAGGGCCACAGCCCCCCGGGACCGGGACACGGCCCCACGGCAGCGGGGACAGGAGGTGGAGACAGGAGAGGGTCCCCCCGGAATGGACTCCCGCTCCCCGCCTGCCCACCCAGCCCACAGGTGTGTGCCCACCCAGCCCACGGGTGTGTGCCCACCCCCACGGGTCGGGGGGCAGCAGGGGGTCCCTCCCCTCACCGTGGCTCCTGTCGTGCCGTGCCCTGCCGTGCCCGTGGTCACCCTCTGCTGTCACTCCCTGTCTGTCAGGGCTGGTTTCCGTCCCATCCCATCCCATCCCATCCCATCCCATCCCATCCCATCCCATCCCATCCCATCCCATCCCATCCCCCTGTGGCATTTCCAGCCCCTCCTGCTCTGCCCACCCGGCACGGTCGCACTCGTGGGGTCATGGGGTGGTCTGCAGCCCCCCAGCCCCGCTCCGGGCCCCCACATGAGCCCAGATCCCCTTCCCCTCCCAGCACAGCTCTTGGCACACAGGCTTTGCTTTCCCCCTCCCTGTGCCAACGGGGAAACTGAGGCACGAGCTAACGGAGCTCTCCTTCAAGAGGAGAGATACAGGAGAGAGGCTCCAGCCCTCCCAAATCCCTCCATCCTCCTCCTACCCCGCTGGGGACCCACCTCGTTGTGGGGCAGCCCAGCAGCAGAGAAGATGGGGATCTTCTGGCCACGGGCGATGCTGTTCATGACATCGATGGGCGAGATCCCCGTCTGGATCATCTCCTCGGGGTAGATGCGGCCGTGGGGGTTGATGGGCTGGCCTGGAGCAGGACAGAGACATGAGGCACCCAAGAAAGGAGGAATCATGGGATGGTTCGGGATGGAAGGGACCTTAAAGCCCATCCAGTTCCACCCAGGGACACCTTCCACCAGCCCAGGTTGCTCCAAGCCCTGTCCAACCTTGGACTCTTCCAGGAATGGGGAAGCCTCATTTAGGGTTGGTGCCAAAAGTTAGGCACGAAACGGGATAAGGAGAGAGCAGCTCTTGGGGCAGCACTGGTGCCACCTCCAGCGCCGGGGTGGGAACAGGCAGCACGCCGGCACCCGGACCGCAGCTGAGGCACCCCGGTGGGGATGGAGGGATGGATGGAGGGGTGGATGGAGCGGTGGAGGGATAGGATGACACCGCAGGACTGCGCTGGCCACCAGGGCACGGCGTGATCCCCAAAGCCAGGCTGTCCCGAGTCCCTCCCACATTCCCCACTCCCGGTGGGAGCAGCAAAGCCCCGCGGGCCGGAGTCGTCACCGTTGATGTCCAGGAAATCCTCGGCCATCACCGGGGGGCCGCTGTCGATGGGTTTGGCGGAGCCGTTGAACACCCGACCTGCAAGGACAGAGGGGCTGGTCCCTGCCCGGGGCCACCGTGTCCCTGCCAGGGGGCACCTGCCGGCCCATGGCCGCGGGGCAGGGTCCCCACCCTGATCCCCGTCCCCAGCGCTCCTACAGAACACCCCTGGGTGCCCCAGAGGGGCCACAGGCACCGGAGCTGGGGGCCTGTGGGTGGGGAGCAGAGGAATTTGTACCCAGGGGGGCTGTGGGCACCCCCAGCACCCCATGCCAGGGAACAAGGGGTGCCCATGTCACTGCATGGGGTGGGCTGTGTCACTCGAGGGCTGGGTGACACCACAGGGCTTGTGGCAGGAAGATGCCAGCACGTGGGGACAAGACCCCTGAGACCCCCTTGCCTTGTCCCCAGCCACCCCCATCACCTCCCCCGTGGGGTTCAGGGGGCAGGGGGTGACACCGAGAACCCCCAAACCTGCCCGGGGGGGTTTCACGGCATCACCGCTCACTCTCAGCCTCATCGACCCTCTCGGAGACGGGGCATCGATCGCGACGAAGCCGCGGTGCCCACACACCGCCCCCCCCGGCCCTCCCACCCCGCTGCCGCCCCACGGGACGTTCTGCCGGTCCCCACCGGGGCCGGGGACACGTCGCGGGTGTCAGAGCGGATCAGGGTGATGGCCGGGCCGGGGCGCTCAGCGTGGAGCATGAAAGGTCAGTGGCCACGGCAAAGCCGCGTCTGCCGGGCCCGACCCCCGCCCGGGGAGAGAGACAGGGGGGACCAGCGAGTGCGGGGGGACCCCGGCCCGGGCTGGGGGGACTCGCTGTCGGACCCTGCACGGGGACAGGGGGACCCTGGCTGGGGGAGGAAGGGTACCTGGCTGGGAGGGGAGGATGAGGAGGAGGAAGAGGAAGATATAAAGGATGATGATGAGGAGGAGAAGGAGGGGGTCCCTGCCCGTGCCCGGCCGTCACCGCGCACAGCCGAACCGCGCTCGACACGTGCCCTTTGCGCTGCCCTTTGCCGAGCCCCGGGGACCGGGATCCATCCACGCCGGGATGGAGATCGCGGCAGACACTCGGCCCTACCGTGGAGCGGGGCCGGAGCCCAGGGCCGCCCCCGCGACCCCGAGTGACCCCCGTCACCGGCCGCGACCCCTCTGGGCTGGGGGACACTCAGGAGCCTCTAACGTGGCTTGGAGAGTGGCCGGGTGGGCTTGAACGCCCCCAGGGGAGGCTGGAGGGAGCTGTGGGGGGCTGCCAGCACCCGGCTGTGCAGGGGGCTCTGTGGGGAGAGGGGGGGCTCCCACCCGGCCGTAAGGAACGCCAGACTGGTTTGGGTGGGAAGGGAACTTAAACCCTACCCAGTCCCACCCCCTGCCATGGGCAGAGACACCTTCCACTGCCCCAGGTGGCTCCAAGCCCTTTCCAACCTGGCCTTGGTCTCTTCCAGGGAGGGGTAGTCATGCCTTAGGGGAGATGCTGGGGAGCCCCCAGCCCTCGGAAGGTCGAGGTGATGCGAGTTCTAATGGCACAACCACGGGCTGGAGGCCTGGGGAGCCTTTCTCAGCCCAGCCCAAGCGTTTTCTCCCAGCACAACTGGGCAGAGCCAGTGTTTTGGTTTAGAGCAGGGGCGTGTTTTAGTCCTGTACGAGGTGACTGTCACCGCTCTCCACGCTGGATGTGTCCGGGGGACCCGCCCAGGGACGTGCTCAGCCCCAGAGCTGAACCCCAAGCCCCCTAAACACACGTGCACCGAGCTGGGCTGGGCTGAGCCGCGAGTGGGGCTTACCCAGCATGTCCTCGGACACGGGGGTGCGCAGGATGTCCCCCGTGAACTCGCAGGAGGTCTGCTTGGCGTCGATGCCAGATGTTCCCTCAAACACCTGCGGAGACCCCGGGGCAAGGGGCAGGTGGGGGGCAATTAGTGGGGATTAATGGGCACGGAGGGGAGTGGGGGCTCACGTGAACTGTGCTCGCCCGAAAAATCCCTCAGGGAAGGGACATGAAAGCGGGGGGAACTCTCGGGGTTAAGAAAACGCCCTTCTGAGGGGCTTTGGGGAGGGGGGGCAGAAGGGGAGGAGGGACCCCCAGAGGGAGATCTCGCTCCGTTAATGCAGCGCCCACGGCAGGGCGGGGAAGCCAAAGGCTTTTTGTTTGATCAGTATAATATTTGACATCATTTGTATTAATTAACCTCCAAATCGCTGCTTTAATTAGAGCCGGGTGGCCCCTCGGAGCGGGGGATGCCGCCAGCCCCGAGGGCGGGTGATGGCCGCGGCCCCCCGGGTGGTTGCAGGTGCTGCAGGTCACCCCCTCCAACCCCGTGTCTGCAAAAACCTCATTCCCCCCCTTTTATCCCTGTTTTTCTCCCCTTTCTCACCCCTTTTCCCCTCGAGCCTGACTCCCTAATAGGATTAAAAGGGCATCACAGAGACACAGGTGCCATTAGAGGAGCAATTTTGGGCAGCTGCATAGTCCCACCCTAAGCCCTGGGGGAGCTGATTTGGGGGGGATCCGGGCTAATTAGGCAGGGTGACCCCAAACAGCTCCAGTGCTCCCAGCGAACCCCACTGCCCCGGTTTGGGGGCACCCTGGAACCCGCTGCCCACCCCAGTCGTGGCCCCACTGAGGGCTGGTGTCTAGGGGGACTGACAGGGGCGTCCCGGGTTTTCCTGCTGGGATGGATGGAGAGATCAGCATGGGGGACATGGGGATGAGGGAGGGGGACACCACCTGTCCCAGGACACTGCCCATTGCAGGACACCACCTGTCCCAGGACACAGCTTGTCCCAGGATACCGCCAGAGAGCACTGGGACAAGAGCCCGCCAGCCACCGCTGGAGGGGGACAGAGCCTCGGGACAGAGTCCCTGGGCACGCTCCCAGGCCACAAAGCTCCCGTGTGTCCCCGTGTCCCCGCCGCGCTGGGCTCACCTGGACGATGGCTTTGGAGCCCATCACCTCCAGCACCTGCCCGCTGCGGGTGGTGCCATTGGGCAGCGTGAAGTTCACGATCTCGGCGTACTGGGCAAACTGTGGGGACACGGACAGGGTGAGATGGGGTGGGGGGCTCCTCTGTGCCCTCCAGCCCTGTCCTGGCAGCCCCTGCTCCCCCAGCCCTCTGGGCTGGCACCGCTTCGCTGCTGCTGCCGCCTCAGTTCCCCCTCCTGGGGAGGGTTTTGTGCTCCAGACACTGGGGAGGGACACTGGACAGCAATGGGGTGTGGGGAGGGGGACACTGGACAGCAATGGGGTGTGGGGAGGGGGACACTGGACAGCAAGGGGGTGTGGGGAGGGGATGCTGCCTGTCGCTGCCCCGTCCTGGAGCGCACGCCGGGCTCGGGCACTGCTCCCTGCCTCAATTTCCACAAGACTGGGCAATTTTCCCCGGTAATGGCGATAGTCCCCGGTGCCAGACAATTCATACAGTCCCCACCAGACACAGACGGGGCCATCACGGGGCCACCACCTCGCACTGGCCACGGGGACGAGTGGACTCAGCACCCTCGGGGACAGCATCCAACCTCCCCAACCTCCCGGGGCGGGCGAAGGGGACTGTCCTGCCGCCCCTTGGCTGCGGGGACACATCCTGCTCTGGGGACAACCTCCAAGCGAGGGGTCTCTCTCCTGCCCAGCCCTGCCTGCCCAGGACACTGCGGGCTCTTCTCTTCCTCCTCCTCCTCCTCACTCCCAGCCGCCACCGGGGCTAGCTCTGGCCCTGTGAACTTTGGACTTTAATTCTTCTGGAAAGACCTTTGGATAAAGGACAACAAAGCCGAGGAAACCCCCGCCACGGGCTGGCTCTTTAATTGAGCTGATTAATTCCCACCCTGCCGGGCTCGGCGTGAAAGGGGCCATGGAAACGAGCCAGCGGGCAACAAAACCCCTCGGAGGGTCCCCCAGGTGCCCGGAGCCCACCCAAGTGAGCCCAGCCCCTGCGCTGGGAGCAGGGACAGGCAGGGGACACCAGGCTGCCAGCCGGTGCTGGGACACGGGCTGAGCAGGAGGCCGTGCTGTGGAATCGCTCCGAGCGGGGCTCCGGAGGGAGCTGGAGCTTGGGCAGGGGACAGGAGCCTGGGGACAGGGGACAAGGGCTGGATTTTGGACAGGGGCACAGGACAACAGGGGCCTGAGCTCGGGCAGGGGCACGGGACAGGACACAGGATAGGAGGTGCCCGGGTGCGGGGACAGTGCGCACATTCGTGTCCCCCCAGGGTCCCCTGTGTCCCCATGCCAAAGCACACGCCACCCGCGTGTGCAGGAGGCGACACGGGCTCTGCTGCCGGCCGCGTCCAGAGGAGGGAGCTCGGACCTCGGAGAGGAGGGGACAGCCCGGGGGACAGCCCAGGGGACAGGGGAGAGGAGACAGGGGACGGGGACAACTCAGAGGAACAGGGGACTAGGGCTAGAGGGAGAGACGGGACAGGAGACCAGCCCAGGGGACAGAGGACGAGGAACAGGGACAGGCCAGGAAACAGCCCAGGGGACAAGGGATGGAGGAGAAGGGATGCAGGACAGGGGAGAGGGGACAGCCCAGAGGACTGGTGACAGAGGATGGGGGACACACTCCCCTCATTGAACCCTCCCTGCCTGGGTGGCAGCCCAGCCCGGGGGACACAGCCCCAGATGACATTGCCCAAGTGTCCCCTTGTCCCCCCTAGGCACAGTCCTACCTTCACATTGTCCAGCACCACCAGTGGCCCGTTGACACCACACACCGTCCTGTAGGCTGGGGGGAAGGGCAGGAGACACTGTCAGCCCCCAGAGCTGGGGGGGTCCCGGCAGGACTCCCACCCTGATCCCAGCACTGGCACCACCAAACCCTGGGATCCATCCCACTCCAGGGCCACCCATTCCTGCTGTCCCATTCCTTATCCCAGTGACAGCTCAAGTGACCAGTGGTGGCCAAACTGGAGACCTGGAGCGTCCATCCTACCCAAAATGTGACTCCATGGTGGCTTCTTGCCATGGTGCTCAGGGAATGTGTCACCTCCTGGAGGGGTTCCCTCACACCTTGCAGGGATGGCACAACTGGGAATGTTACCACAACCAGCAGTAAAGTCTTCCCTTGTCCCCAGCTTCTCTGGCTCACCCCTCCAGTGGCACCAGGAGAGGTTCCCTGCCTTGGGCCACCCCATCCCAGCGAGGTGCCACCACAGCCCAGTGACCTGCCAGCCACTCCAGTGCCTCCTGCAGGTCCCAGTAGGGTGTCTCCATCTCACCAGGCCTTCCTCATCCACCCCACTGTTCCAGCCCGAGCACAGACCCCTCACCCTCCAAAACCCAGAGCTCAGCCCTGACACTGTATGATGGGCACAGCTCTGCAGAGTCATGGAATACAATGGTTTGGGTTGGGAGGGACCTTTAAATGTCATCCAGTGTCACCCCTGCCATGGACAGGGACACCTTCCACCAGCCCAGGTTGCTCCAAGCCCTGTCCAACCTGGCCTTGGACACTTCCAGGGATCCAGGGGCAGCCACAGCTTCTCTGGGCAACCACAGAGGGCCAGGGCCAGGGCCAGGGCCTCCCTGCACCAACAGGGAAGAATTTCTTCTCAATATTCATCTGAATCCTTCTCTGTTAGTTTAAAACCATCACTGTCACCCTTCGAGCATCCTGGTGGGATGCAGAGGGAATGGCCCTGGGACCTCACAGTAAAGGAGGAGACCTGTCACACAAGGTGACATGAGGACATGAGGGTGCTGGGGCTGTGTCCCCCCAGGGACACCCGTGGGGCAGAAGGCACTCAAGGACATTAAGGACAAGGGTGACAAAGAGGGCTGAGGCCATGTAGGAGCGCAGTGAGAGGCAGCAGGGCGGGGATTGCCGGGGTTGGGCTCAGCCCCCGGCGGGTGCAGGTGTGGGGGAACTGAGCCGGCTCTAAACTGCTCCTTGATCATCCCATCCGAGTGTCAAGGCCGAGATCCTGCCCTGGCAGGGCGGGGCTCGCTGACCCCGCCGGGCCCTTTCATCCCTCTGCCCCCTCTCCTCACAGGGACTCTGTGATTTCCTCATGATCCTGATAGGATTGGAGAGGCCGGGCCAGCTGGAGGGCTCCCTCCTGCCGGCCATGGGATTGGGGCTCCATGTCCTGGCAGTGGGATGGGAGTCCCCGCCCCACAGCATCCTGGATGTCCTTCTGGTGGTGCCAGCATTGTCTCCCAGATGGATCAGCCCCAGGGACTTCATTTCCAGGGGACAGGTCCCCTCTGCTCCTTGCTGGCCACAGCTCCTGTTGGGGAGCACCGATTGCTGGACATCCCACAGAATGGCAGGGGTCACTCGGTGGCACAACCAGACCCCCAGTGACCCCCTTCCCTCTCCCAGCCCACACCAGGGCACAGAACTGGCAGTGCTAGTGACCCCTGACATTTCTGCATGAGGATCATAAAATCCCAGACTATTTTGGGCAGCAAAGGACATTTAAGCTCATCTTGTGCCACCCCCTGCCATGGGCAGGGACAACTCCCACCAGCCCAGGGTGCTCCAAGCCCCGTCCAACCTGGCCTTGGACATTTCCAGGGATCCAGGGGCAGCCACAGCTTCTCTGCCC
>JAWWEW010000473.1:0-10824 GCA_035583185.1 Anabacerthia variegaticeps | reverse complement strand
ATGGTGTGGTATGGTATGGTATGGTATGGTATGGTATGGTATGGTATGGTATGGTATGGTATGGTATGGTATGGTATGGTATCATTCAGAGCTAAATAGAATGGTGTAGGCGAACCTTGCAATATGCTTTTCTCTCTTCACGTTTCGTTGTGGAAAGATGAGCTGCAAAGCTTTGCATTTGCAAGCCCACAAGGAAAATCACAGAATGCGGAGGAAAAAGGAGCTGGGAAGGAAAGGGCAGGACACTTGACTCCTGCCACAGGAGCACTTTGCCAGTTCCTTGTGTTATCCCACAGGTTTCCTTGTGAGAAACATTCTCCTTAGGAGACCTGCCTTCAGCGGGAGGTGCTGAGACCCAATGTTGCTAGCAGAATGGTACCTCACTTTGGAACATTGTATTTCATCCGCAATCTAAGCTCTGCATTCTTCACGTGCCACCTCCCACTGGCTGTTCTATTCAAGAGCTAGAGCAGCAATCTCACGTGCAGACAAATAGAAGGAGTTTGATAATAGTTAGGGCTGAGAAGCAAGGTGTACACCGTGTCTTGCCACAAGCTTCTCTCTGTGCATTTTTCTGAGTGAAGTACAGCTCAACAAGCTGTTGGCTTTGCAAGTACACTGTGAGAGAGACAGAATGCAGTTACAGAAAGACAGTGAAGGAAAGGGCAGGACACTTGACTCCTGCCACAGGAGCACTTTGCCAGTTCCTTGTGCTGTCCCACGGGTTTCCTTGTGAGAAACATTCTCATTAGGAGACTCCCCTTCAGAGGGAGGTGCTGAGAACAAAAGTTTGCTCCCAGCTTGCCACCTCTCTTCTGATCCCTTTTCCGTCCGCTTCTATTGGTTAGCAACTTTTTGCTGTTGATTTCTTGTGTTAGAGCGACATCTAGTGGCCATGCAAGATGGTATAGGGCTGATGTCATTTAGAGCTAAATAGAACGGTGTAAGCGAACCCTGCAATAAGCTTTCCTCTCTTTTACAGTTGTTACAAGTCGGACCCAAAGTGAAAGGGATTTTGATTCCCTCATGAATAACTGGTCGATACCCCCATCCTGAGCCAGTGACCTCAAAAACCTGGCTTCAGCACAGTGAAGTTGTAAGGTTTCACTCATATGATCTCACACTCGGACTAACCAAGTCAAGATGAGTTCACCTGGTTTCCAAACAATGTCGTTCTGCAAACCACGGAAATTGTCATATGACAATAATTCAGTAATAACCTCTGGCTCTGGATCTGCTGGCTGTGAGGGTCCCTCTTCCCCGTCTGCTGGACAAACGGATTTGATTTAATTTAGATTTCCTTTTTTGGATAGGGGCAACTTCCATTGGCTTGGACTTCTCTTCAGGTTTTTTTATATCCCCAGGCACTGTGGTGTCAGGTGTTTTACTCTCTTTCTCATCCCTCTGGGGGTGCTGTGCCACATTGTGGTTTTCCACCTCCTGGGGGGCTCCTGGGTGCATCCTGGAAGAAACCCTGGCGCTAGCTTCAAACATAAGATAGGCCATAACAATCCAAACTTGCATGCAATTCACAAGGAGTAAAATATCTTTGACTTCTAGAGAGAATTTAAGCTTCCCAAAAGCTGTTGTAGCAGACCTAAGAGTGGAATGAGGGAAGGGTTGAGTGAAAATACTCCTGTGTTCCTCCCCATGGATGGTTACCATTATCACCACATCCCCAGAGGCAGCAGTGTAGATCAGGACAGAGGTACAACCTTGAAACCACGTTCCAAATGAGACTCAGACTTGTTAAGTTCATAACAACACGAAGCCAAATAAGAACTCCAGAATGATCACAGCCACCTGACCTATACTCATGGATCTGTTAAGAGTGCTTATGCCTGCCACAGCTTTTGGCATGAATTTGTATCAACAAAACAAAAATATATCATACAGTACACTCCAAATCGATTGCAAACTGAATGTACTCACAACGAAACAAGAACTGTTATCCTTTTCCCTGTTTTTGTCATCCTTCTGTAGTTGTTCCCTACTTTTGGGCACCATTTTTGTCTTAGTTCAAGGGGAGAACTAAGATATCTATGTTGGCCAAGAAATAATCCCTCTCCTTTAAATTCAGAAAACAGAACTTTAATTAGAAATATATGTATATATATGAAAAGATAACAGTTCTTAACCACAATACTCACATATATATATCCATATTCAGAAAGAACCAAAGAACAACAGTTTGTAATAAACTCCTCCACCCCCAAATGACAAAGCAAACAGTTAAAATGTCTTTTGGCTACCCCCAAAAGGGAAAAAAAATCCAATTATATCTACGGACAGCAGGTGGCGATGTCGCGCCTCAGCCACTGGCCTGTCTCTCAGGGGAATGGCAGAATCACAGCTGCCGGGTCAGCTCCCGTGGGGTCGATGACAAAAGTCAGCAGAAACTCAGCCTCTGCAGGGTAGAAAGCAGGCTAGTTCTCTTCCTCACAGGAGTCTCTGTGGTATCCATGGGTGATCGGTGAAGCCAGAGAGCAAAAAAAAAGACACAATTTTGGTCCCCCAGTGATGCCGGACCTGGTGTGTTCCTGACCTCTCTCCTCTGCGCCAAGCCGCTGAACTCTTGGCCTTGCACAGAAAAGCGCAGAAATGCTGACCCCTTCCCCCACCCGAGCCAGTCTTCCCTCCCCCTCTGGCCTGGGAGAGATCAGAACAAAAGGCTCTGGCTAAAACATCAGGACATGCATATTCATTGTGCCCTTTGTTAACCATCTTTACCGCCACTGAGGCGTTGGCTCCAAGCTTTTTTGGAAGGAATTCCAACTGAGTTTTGAAACTATAACAGCGGACCAAGTAAGTGATGATCTCACAGGTGCATACAACTTAAAAATTATAATGGGATGCTGGAAAAAAGTTATGCAAACCACAGAAAATAGTCTTATCTCTTGAAACCAGAAATGCCTATTTGCTTTCCCAGTCATGTCTTTGTCTGATATAAATTCAACTGAAATCAGAGGCAGGGGGTCTCCTTTTCTCTTTGGCTTTTGGAATAGTCCCAGTGAGAGAAAACATATGCAGAGCCTGCTGCTGGAAATGTGGGTTTGACTTAGAGGTAACTATCTCAGCCATGCTTTCCAGTATCTGAAAGTCCTCTGTATGTGTCCCAAGCTAATGACTGTCACTTTTTTCAACAGGGAAAATAACAATAATTAATAGGAATAATATCTCAGCATTTATATATAGAATTACTTTAATGACTCAATCCTGAATGACTAAAGGAATGAAGGAATTTCAGCCATTTTAACCATGTTTATTTGTTATTAAGCCAACTAATCTGAAATGTTTGTCTTTATGGATTGCCACAGAAAGCATTCCAGGCTGTGGAGTACTGCAACCTTTACACAGATTGAGGATGAAAGATCATGCATGTCCCAAAATGATGCACTATTAACCTTATATACCTAGAAGAGACAATGCAGAGAATGATCACAACAGTCACCAGATTTTTTAGAGTCTCTGAGCTTCCAGAGAGGACTGTCTGCTCAGTGCATCTTGCAGCTGTGGCAAAAGGTGAAAGCACACAGAATCACAGAGTTGTTAAGGGTGGAAGAGGCCATCTGGACGCCATTTTGTCCATTCCCTCTGCTCAAGCATGTCCACCTTTACCAGGATTGCCTAGGACCATGTCCAAATGACTTTTCATTATCTTTAAGGATGGAGGCTCCACAAGCTCCCTGAACAAGCTGTGCCAGTGCTTGGACACTCTTGCAGAAAAAAAAAAAAAAGAAAAAAAAAAGTGTTTCCTTATGTTCAGAGGGAACATAAAGAAGCCCTGTTGTTTTTCAGGGTGTGCGTATTGCCTTTGATTCTGTCACTGGGTTCCATTTAAAAGAGCTCTATCCTCTCTGCATCCTCCCTGCAGGTATATCTATATACTGATGAGTGTAGATATGCATTTTATTAGACCAGGATGAACAGCACTCTTTGATTTTCCTTAACTGTGAGGTGTACTAACCATCTTTGTTGGCTGTTGCTGGACTCTCTAGTATCTCCATCTCTCTCTCTTGCACTGAGAAGCACAGGACTAGTTCCAGCACTCCAAGTATGGCCTGATCAGTTCTGCACAGTAGGGAAGTATCACATCTACTGACCTGCTGGCAACACTCTTAATGAAGTCCAGGAAGCTGCTTTTTCTGCTAAGATGAGTTGCTGACTCATGTTCGAGCCCAGAGAGCTGTCTCTCACCCATCATTGAGGCTTTGCACTTGGGCATGATGCTGCTGTGACATCTCTCCTTTATGAACCTCTACAAGAGGGAAGAGATTGTTGCACTGCACAGTGTACTAGCTCACCTCACTTCAGGTATTCCAGATGGAAAATGTATTTTTAGGCTGCACTCCTGTAGTTCCTCTCCAGCCATGAAACCTACCATGGCACTGTGTTAAGCATTGGAAATTGGGTTGCTGGATAGAAGGTGTGCATATATCTGCTATACCTGTGGTTGAGGAAATCAGTCTGATACTGCATGACCTCTTACATTCTGTATTGTGGCACATATTGGGTAGTATCAGTATAGGGGCTTATTACAGGGTTGTTGAAAACAATCCAGGGCAATGAGAAGTAAAAGGAAAATGCAAGGTACCGTGGTTCATTTTTCAGCTCCTTTGAATATTCCTGTCACTGCCAAGGAAGCCTGAGATACCTTTATTATGGATACAAAGGCTCTAGCTCTCTTAATTCTTCATGAACAACTTGTTTACATCTGGTTGCACTAAGATCATAAAAAGGCATGCTGTTCTTGACAGCTATCAGAAGAGTACATCTCTGTCTTCATAGTGGATGACATTTACAAAATCTCCTAATGATGTGGCAACTGAAGCTCTGATTTCAGATGTGATACAAGCACTTGAACTTACAAGTGGGTTTACTGGCTCTTTCTTCCATGTGCTCACAGATAAGACAGTATTTAAATGCATTGCAGCAATCACGTCTTTATTTAGAGAGTAGGACATTTGCTAGTGGACTCACTGTAAGGAAGTTTAGCAATTGGGTTGACAAACTATTGCTACTACCCTGCAGTGTACAGAGCTACTTCAGACTGTAGTTTCTAACATTAAAAATACAGATGATTTAATTCTAGGAAGAAGAGAAAAAATACTTCCATGCTTACAAAAGTGTAGGTCACAAATCCTATATTAACTTTTGGTTTTGACAGCTGAGTTCTGATATTATGTCTCTCAAACTTTATTTGCCAGTGTGCTTTTCCCAAACAAAGCAGATATGTCCAAAACTGTGAAAATGTCACTTCAAATTTGATTATTGTCTTCTATTAATTGTCTATTTGACCCAGAGTTCAGTTGCACAACTTGGTCATGATGATGAAAGGCATGACAAATTTTTGCCCGTTTCTGCAATACTTGTTTGCTCAGAGATTGACCTCTGATGTCTGGATTGCTACCCCAAAATTTAGTGTGAGTTGATGTAAGCTTTAGTCAATGTGACATAATTTTATTTTCTTAAATTGTTTAAGCTCTCAAACTTCTTTTTCTATTCAGGAGTGTTCAGAATCCAAGTCTGATTGCAGCAGGAGGCAAGTGCAAAATCCAGTAGCATATATTATCAAATGCTTTTAAATTTATACTACGTAATTTGAGACTTCCTGTTATAGTTTCGGTATCTCGTTGGAATTCTTCACAAAAAGCTTGGAGCCAACGCCTGAGTTTTGTAAAGATGGTTAACAAAAGACTGGATGAATATTCATATCCTGATGTTAATGACTTAGACCAGAGCCTTCTGTTCTGATCTCTTACCAGGCTGGAAGGGGGAGGGAAAATGGCTCGGGTGGGGGGAAGTGGCCAGGGTTTCTGCGTTTTCTGCGCAGGCTCAGGAAGCTCAGCCTCTTGGCAGAGTGAGCAGGGATGGGAACACACCAGGTCCGGCATCACTGGAAAGCCAGAACTGTGTCTCTCCCTCTCTAACTCAATTATTTGCCCGTGAGGGCCATGGGCGCTGCGGGAGCTGCCATGAGGAAGAGAATAAGCCTGTTTTTCTGCACTACAGAGACGTGTTTTCTGCTGCTTTCACCATCGATCCCACGGGAGCTGACCTGGTGACTGGGCCCTGCCATCTCACTTGAAAAAGAGGCCTACTGCCCAAGATGCGACATTGCCACCTGCTGTCTGTAATTATAACCACAGTCCCCTGAGAGAGAGGCCAACTGGCCAAGACACGATATCGCCACCTGCTGTCTGTAAATATAAATGCATATCCCATTTTTTGAGGGTGGCCAAAGACGTTGACTGTTTGGTTTTTTTTCATTTGGAGGGTTTATTGCAAACTGGTTTTTATTTGGTCCTTTCTGGACATATATATATATTGTGGTTAAGAACTGTTATCTTTTTTTATATATATATTTCTAATTAAGGTTCTGTTTTTTTCTAAATTTAAAGGAGAGGGGTTTTTTTTGTTTGTTTGTTTGTTTTTTTTGTTGGCTGAGCTCGGTGGGGAAAGAAGGCTTTTCCTTTTCTCTCTCTTGGCCAACATAGATATCTTAGTTCTCCCTTGAACTAAGACACTTCCTGAACTTTACCCTTTCTGAGTAGTTTTCTTTTCCTCAAGAAGTTTATAACCTCTAAAAGTTCATAGCTATTATGCATCAGCATCTAGAAAATTAGACAGAGCAAAGTTTTACAATCTGGATATTCCTTGCAGAGGAAACAATATGGGAAACCATGAAAATTGCTAACACATTTTAAAACCTCAGAAAGGTGAATGCATGGGATGTTTAAAATGGTTTTCTTAAAGACAAGCCCACAAACTTTTTGTTCTTCAACAGTATGTGGAGGTTTGAGTTGGCTCCCTGCCAAACCCAACTGCCAGCCACACAGATTCTCCCCCCACTAAGAGAGAAGGAAAAAAAGTACCAAAAAGACAATTTTATTAAAAGTATATATATATATATATTCACATATATTACAATTATATACAATCAAACACTATGAATCTACAGAACAAATCCCAGAGCAACCCCAAAAGGGAAAAGGGGGAAAGGGAAATGGGACAAAAATGGGTAAAACCAAAACAAAACAGATACACATACACTTGTAAATTCAGGGAAAAGCTCAATAAGTAACTAATACAATAAAATCTTACCAAACTTCCCTTAAGAGAAAGCAGGTCCTTCCCCTCCATACAGCTGGGACACCAGTTTCTCTGATAGGCCTCAGCTCATAGAGATAAGAGCTGAGCCGACAGAGACCTGATGTCCTCCAAGCACATGAAGGGAAGAGAGCAGAGAGAGGGGAAACCTTCCTCCTGTCTTTATATACACCTGATTACGTGAAGAAATGGTGTGGAATACTTCCTTAGTTATAACCTGGTTACCAAGGAAGGCCTAAACCACAACGAAGAAAACTAAACCACCACAGAGTAAATGAGGAGATGATAGTGAAATGTGTAGTAAACCAGACCTGTGCATGGGATTTTCTTCTCTGTGTGTGGCATATCTTGGTGCATTGCAATCAGACACACTTTATGTGCCAAGGGCTACTAAATGTAATATGTGCTGGAATGCTGACTATGGATGTTGCAAATTAGTGGCAGGCTGGAAGTTTTGGAGAGGACTAGCGGGCTTGTACTGCAGCTGGGGAGGCAGCAGCGGTACTGACTTGGGGAGAGTGTGGGGGTGAGATCGAGCTGTACAGGGAGCGAGCTCAGGAACCCGAGCAGCAGCCCAGGGCCCCGTCGGGACTCAGAAGCCCTCAGCAACCAACCAGGCGAGGAGGGGGCACTGCCGGGAGCATCCAAAGGAGATGTAAGCTGCCCCAGGGAGTGCGGTGGCCAGGGTGGTGTGGTGTCACAGTGGGAGCAGCAGTCTGCGCAGGTAGAGCGAGCAAGAGGGGCTCACCCTTGACTATCCAAGGCCAGCAAATAGACTCAGTAGCTGCTGAGGAAGAGAAAAATAATCCTTTCATTCCCCATCTTTTTAGCATATTAGTTTAAGCTTCCACGGTTATGGTGTTGACATGCTGTAGCTGGAGGAGTCACTGAACCAGCTATGTCAGAGGCCTCAAGCCAGCCAGACCGGCTGATGGCAGACACAGCTCTCCAGGTTATGGGTTGTCAGGATGCCTGATGCCTCTTTGTGAGGCTGGGACTGTCTTTGCCACAGTGACTATGAAGTAATCAAGTTTAAGATCTCTGAAACGAGGAAAAGCGCCAGTGTTATAATTTCAGCACTTTGCTGGAATTCCTCCCAAAAAGCTTGGAGCCAATGCCTGAATTCTGTAAAGATGTTTAACAAAGGACAGGATGAATATTCATATCTTGATGTAATGACTTAGCCCAGAGCCATTTGTTCTGGTCTCTCCCCAGACCAGGTGGGGGAAGTGGCTACAGTTTCTGCTTTTTCTGCGCAGACTCAGAAGGCTCAGTGTCTTCGTGGAGTGAGCTAGGGCGGGAGCACACCGGATCTGACATCACTGGAGAAACCGGGACTGTGTCTCTCCTTCTCTAACTTGACTGATCACCTGTGGGGGGGCCACAGGCACTGCAGGAGCTGCCGTGAGGAAGAGACCACGCCTGTTTTCTGCACTACGGAGACGGGGTTTGTGCCACTTCTGCCATCGATCCCAAAGGAGCTGACCCAGTGACTGTGCCCTGCCATCTCACTTGAAAAAGAGGCCAACTGGCCAAGGTGCGACATTGCCACCTGCTGTCTGTAATTATAACCACATTCCCCTGAGAGAGAGGCCAACCGGCCAAGACACTGTTCAGTATGTATGTTAAGTGTTCATATCCATGAACAGACCAATCTAAAACCAGGTTCCAGCATACGTCACTGAGGTTCATGATTTCTAATGACTTTGCTTGTACAAATGTCACCATTTGGAACTAATGTGCCTTTTTATATTGAAGGAACAGTCTGATTATATTTAGAAATATGAGACTGTATTTTCTTGTGGTATTACATTAAGCTGGCAAATCAAATTTCAATAAGGAGTGATTTATGTGGTTTCCATCTGAAAAAAAATATCTACAAAATACTCAGTGATTACTCAATAAGGTTGTATCACTTGATTCCTTCATAAGAAATCAGAAGAAGGAAAAATTATTTACTTCTTTTGTACATATTTTAGGTTTTTTAGTTTTTAGTATTCAGCTCAATGAAGCTTTTTAAGGTGCATTTCAAAATCTACATTTTAAAGCTGAGTACATTAGAAACTTTCATTTGAGACTGAAAGGTCACTGCAAGTTAATGTATTCAGATAATAGTTATATCTGCAGTTCTAATTTGAGAGACTGAATCCTACTGATTATATGGCTGATTATTTCTGCAGAGGAAACTGATGATAATTCAAGAAATCTTGATACAGTTTGGAATTTTATAATTGTGTCCAATTTTAAGATTTTAGATCTTTTGAATTTCTGTGCCTACATTCTGGCCTGAATCCAGGGATCCTGCTTATTCCACAAATGGTTTTCTTTAAAAAAGCCTTGAGAGATTAGAATACAAGCCTTCTTTTATAGATGCTCAGGTTCAGGTGGGAATGCCCAAGGGGAGGAGTTCTATAGTGTCTGGTATAACGCTGTGGATCACATGCAGTCCTCTGGTGGGAAGCCTCAGAAATGAATCTGAGGGTACTTTGATAGTCTTTGATGGCTTATGACACCTTCTAAGACATGACAGCTGCCTCTCATGTTAGCATCAGCATAGTGAGCCAATCATGCCCCATCAGAAGGGATGAGTACCTTCAGACCTACCTGTGAGTGTGAATGTCCCTATACCTCCACCAGAGGGGCGAAGTTTTACAGCTGATCTGGTTGTGTAAGGGGGGAAATTGACACGATAGAAAGCACCATCCCACCTCTGCAGGGTGGGCCTTCTCCCTTATCTGGCTCAAACGCCAGTTTGTAGTCTCTAGTGGTGTATGCACACCCTCTCTACATCTAGGCTGTTACCTTGCCCATTGTCAGCAAAGCACACGTGCCCCTCCCTTGAGACCTGCCAACCCACCTCTCCACACACACAGACAACCCGGGGGCCTGGCAGAGTGGACACCCCCTCAGACAGATGGGGGGACTGTGCAAGCCTCCCCATCTTCCCACAGGTGACGGCTGCTGTCTTCAGAGGCTGGGAAACTGCCGTGTCTTGGCTGCTCTGTTGAAATGTGATGAGGTGCTTGTGGGTACTCACCTGCATGAACAGGAGCCCAAGCAGCACTGTCCTCCAGGGGCATGTGATACCGTAGTGTCAGAGAAGAGTGCCTGGAAATGGGGGAATAACCCTTTTCCAGAGGGTACAGAGTTCTCCTAGATCTGCTTCATTAGCCAGTAACAACATTTATTTCTCTTTGGTTTTTTATTTCTCCTTTACTTGTTTTTCCTCTTTTAAGTGAAACATATTGGATTCCTCCAAGAATTGCCAAGCAACAGTAGGGGTTAAGAAGAATAGTGACAGTTCTCCCAGAAATTGTGGACAGAGGGGCAGAGCCCTCTGCAGGAACCGCTATCCCTCAGAAAACACTGGGTTGCTTCTGGGAAGGTTTCACCAAGTGAGGAAATAGGTCATTCATGTCCTTTTAATTTATTTCTGTTACAAAAGCCCTGTGCATTGTTGTGAAAGTACTAAGTGTTGCCTCCCAGTACGAAAAGCACATAATTTCTTTCCTCATAGTTATTACCGCAGTGTGTGAGTGTAATAAAATCCAGGAATTTCATTTTATAAACTTGTCTTAGTTTGAGGGGAAAACTCAGATATCTTGTTGGCCAAGAAATAAAATAATCCCTCTCCTTCAATTTAGAAAAAAAAACTTTAATTAGGGAAAAAATATAAATATGAATATGAAAGGATAACAGTTCTTAATCACAATA
>JAWWEW010000472.1:0-10834 GCA_035583185.1 Anabacerthia variegaticeps | reverse complement strand
TGCACCAGCTGCAGGTCTGGGCATGAGGCTGGGGGTTCAACCCACCTTTGCTCCCCTCCCTCCTCCCAGGGTCCTGCTATACCAATATCACACAGAATCATAGAATAGAGTCTCCTGAGTTGGAAGGGACCCACAAGGTCCAACTCCTGGCCCTGCCCAGGACACCCCAACAAGCCCACCACATCCCTGAGAACATTGTCCAAACACACCTTGAACTCTGGCAGCCTTGGGGCCACGACCACTGCCCTGGGAAGCCTGTACCAGTGCTCAACCATCCTCTGGGAGAAGGACCTTTTTCTAAGATCCAACCTAAACCTCCCCTGGCATCGCTTTGTGTGATTCCCTCAGGCCCTATCACACCTTGGTGTCTCACCAGGGTTGTAGCTGTTCCTCTCCAAAGGCATGTGATGAAACCCCTTTGGCAGAGTTGCTCCTGGAGCAGCAGCCCCAAAGCCCTTGGAGCAGGATGGGATGCAGGAACAAGGCACCACTCACCTGCAGGCACGGCTCTGGTCGGGGTGACTGGAACTGGTGCAAAAAAGGTTGCAAGACTTCCTGTTGTCTTCCAGGAATTGATGAGCTGACTCGGCACGAAGCTCCTCCACCTTCCTGACTTTGTGAGTCTTCTTCTTGTGCCACCACTGATGGTCCTCAAAGCACTTGGCACAGAAGAACTCCTCACACTCGCAGCACCACACCAGTGCTGCTTCACCGTGGCACCGGCTACAAGTGGGACCACCATGGCTGGTGATCTGCTTGTAGACCTTCAGCCGGGCCTGCAGGTTGGTGAAGAGCAGGTTGTCCATGTCTGGGATGCCGCTGGCCTGTGGGATGGCCATACAGCACACGGGGCACTGCCCGACTGGCTTGTTCTCAGTCAGACAACCGAGGCACAAGGTGTGGAGGCAGGTGAGGAGCTTGAGATTGGGCGATTCCTGCCGGCAGCCCTCACAAAGGAGGAACTGGAAATCATCCTCCACTGCTGGAGGGTGGGATGGAGGCGAGCACACGGCTGCATCTGTCTGGGGTCTCGTCTCCATGGGGGCAGTGGCACCATCTCCATCTAGGTGGGATGTGGAGGAAAGACCCCAACATGAGATGGAAGTTTGGGAGGCTCAGTCCCACCTCACCCAAACGTGGGAGGGATGAGGGAGCCACAGAGTGCATTCAAGGCATCTCTCTATCCCTCCTGCTGAGGGTGAACAGGTGGCAGTACTCTGTGTGCTCTCCCATGGAGATTCTCTCCTGGATGTAAAGGGTTGTGGTCCCCACTGCCCTCCACGTGGGACTCTTGGAGGCTCTTCTCCACCCTCCCCAACCACCTTCCCTTCCGGGAACTCTGGATTTCAAAACTGGGGGCGGGGAAGGGGAATGAAATAATTTTCCTGCCCTGCAAACCGAAAAAGCAGGGGAAGGAAAAGGAGGGGCCCTTGCAACGGTCCCCAAAGATTCCTGCAAAACTTTCCAGGCAGCACTGGGATGTTGACACCAAACATTCCTGTCCTCAAAGGTGTGTCCCCTTCCCCACTCCTCACTCCCCCAGCCCTCCCTCAGCCCAGCACCACAAACTCCCCACGGTCAATAAAGCCGGGACCCCATTTACCACCTCCCTCCTGCAATGGGTTTGTACCCTAAAAATTAACACACGCACACCCACATCCCCCACCCCCCCCAAGCAGGCAATGCCCGTGGGTCCCTTTGGGGGACTCTGGATCGAGCTTTGTCCTTCTCCCCATCCCGCCCCCCTCTCCCAAAAAGCGGGGAGCCCCCCGTTACCTGCTGGGTGGCCGGGGCCGGGCGGCCGGGGCGCCGCGGGGCTGTCGGGCATCAGAGCGGTCAGAGGGGAAAGCAGTCACAGTCCACTTTCGTTTCTCTAACCTAGCTGGCAGAGAAGGAGAAGGAGGAGCTGAGCGGAAAGAGGCGGGGAAGGCGGAGTGGAGGCCCCGGGCCGGGAGGGACAGGGGGAGCTGGTGGGTGGGAAGGCAGTGAGATCGGGATTCCCCGATACCACCCTCTTCTTGCCCTCTGCCAGGGGCTGCCTGCGGAGGGGGAAAATGCGGGGACAAGGGGGCATGTTGGTATTTGGGAGGAATATTGGCACCTGGAGAGAGGGCAAGCTGGCACCGAGAGAACGTTGGAACCGGGCTGGGGATGCTGGAATCGGGGTGGGGATTCTGGTACCGGGAGGGGAAAGAAGGCACCAGGGGGCTGGTACTGGGGGGGGGGGGGCGGGGAATGCAGGCCCCGGAGGGGGACACTGGTAGCAGGGGGATGCAGGAACTGGGGTGAGGATTCTGGTACCAGAGGCGGGATACTGATAGCGGAGGGATTCTGGTACCGCGGGAATCCCGGTACCGCGGGGATGCGGACACCGAGAGGGGTTCGGATGGCAAAGCTCTGCTCCAGCTGTTAGATAGGACCCCCGAGCTGTGCTGAGGGGCACGTCTGGGTGTTGTCCCGGCTGCAAGAGCTGCTGCTCTGTCCGAGGCAGTGTCGGGCCCTGGTTCAGCCGAGGGGGGCTTTAAACCCACCCTATTGTCATCCCCCATCCTCGGCAGCGCCGCTGTCGGATCTTCACTACCTTTTCCGCCGGCGAGACGGAGAGAGGGTGTTTTGGCGTGGTGAGAAGGCCACGCCGGAGCAGGAATTCCTGGGAAAACTACCTTTCCCGCTTCTCTGTGGGGCCGGGGTACCCTCCAGAGCCCCCCATGGCGAACGTGTGATGGAGACCGCCGTCTTCCCCACGGCCGGCGGGGCGTTTCCCGGGAAGGGCCTCTCCGGTAAAAAACTCACCGAGCCGTGAGCCATGAGCCGCTCCGTCCCTCTGCCGTCAGCAGCCACATGACGAGAGGACCAGGAAGCACCAGCGGCTCCCTCCTTCCTCCCCTCAGCATCCTCGCCCAGGCCTCCGCTCCCCGCGGCCACGGGGCTGGTACCCGAGCACAGCCCGCGGTCACGCCCAGCTCCGAGACAGCGCAAAGTGAGGAGGGACCGCGGGGTCGCAGCTTTTGTCTGCCGGGCTCGGCTCTCGCCCAGAGGGTCTCCGTGAGGATGTGAAGCCTCCAGCATCCCAGCTGGGGTGAAACCCCGGCCAGGGAAGCCCCCGCAGGATTGAATTTCTTCCAGCAAATGTCCTCTGTGATTACAGCAGGGCTTGTCAGCTCTCCTCCGGCATCTCTCACAGCACGGATGTCGGTGACAGGGACAGAGGTGGCTGCGATGGCAGAGGGAAACCAGCATTAGAGGAGCACTTTGGAGCACCAGGAGAAAGGCCCTGTGCGAGGCACCGGCACCATGTTCAGCCGGTCGGGATACCAAGCCCTTCCCTTGGGAGACTTTGACCGCTTCCAGCAGTCCAGTATTGGGTTCTATGGGGCCCAGAAGGGTTTTTTCTGCTTCGGTGACAAGCAAGACCCTCTGGGACCATCTGTAAATACTGCAGGTGAGTTCCAACCCTCTGGGGCTGGCTGGGAATACCACAGGTGACTCCCAAACTTGGAGGGGAATTCCTGCTTTCCTCCCTGTTGCCCCTGGTGCTGTAGAGCATCGCACTGGCTGGGTGCTCCCCCAGCTGCTGGCTACCTCGAGTACAGGATGCATGGGGGAAAAGGCTTGGATGGGGGTTCATGGGAAGGGCAGGGGTGTTTGGAGCAGGTACATCCCCCTTTCACCCTCCCCTTGCAGACTCCTCTCAGGGTTGGCTATCCTGGATCTGCCACGGGATTATCACCTCCTTGGTTTTCTTGCTGATGGTTGTCACCTTCCCCATCTCAGGATGGTTTACCTTGAAGGTAAGTGAGGAGAGCAAGTGAGGAGTGGGATGACAACCCATCCTCCACGAGGGCACTATTCGGAGCTGCCCCTGGTACTGACATTGCAGGATCCCTGGTTTTGCTTCTGCCTTGGTCTAAACTTCACCATTCCAGGTTGTTCCCACCTACGAGCGAATAATCATCTTTCGCCTGGGCCGTATCCAGGCTCCACAGGGACCTGGCATGGTCCTGCTGCTGCCCTTCATCGACGACTGGCAGCGGGTGGATCTGAGGACAAGAGCCTTCAATGTGCCCCCCTGCAAGGTGAGCTGCCATCCCTCAGGGTGGGATGGAGAAGTAGCTCTAAAATATCCACAGCAGGTGGATTTTGGGATTGTCTGACCCTTTGTGACCCAGCTTTCAGCTCCTCCTGACAAGGCCAGGGGTGTTGCAGCTGGTGCTGTGAAGTCAGAGTCCTCACCTGCCTGAGCTCAAAAAGCTCCTCTTGCCTTTAAACACCTTGTTCAGTGGATGTTCCTGGCTGGAGACATCCTGAAATCATCAGTCCCTACCCTTCCCAGATGTCTTTCAGTAACAGCCCATACTGGAAACTGTCCCCACCATCCAGACTAGCCCAAAATTAATTGGATTGGCTTTGTTTCTAAAAATCCTCTTAATAAAGATGTCTAGGGCTTGTTACCACCTGGGAATGCCTTTGCTCCCAGGACCTACAAACAAGGGTGGGGCCATGGGGCAAAGAGAGGAAGAGATCCTAACTCCTCTCTGCCTTAGCTGACCTCCAAGGATGGGGCGATCATCTCCATGGGTGCCAATGTCCAATTCCGGGTGTGGGACCCTGTGTTGTCCGTCATGATGGTGAAGGACCTCATCGTGGCCACCCGCATGATGGCACAGAACACCATGACCAAGACCTTGATGAAGAAGAGCCTTCGTGAGATCCAGGTGGAGAAGCTGAAGATCGAGGAGCAGCTGCTGGTGAGGAATGCCTCAGAGTGACCCTAAGAGACCCAAATCCTTGGGATCTTAGTGTGGAAGTAACAGTAAGCTGCTGAAAGTCCGTCTGGTCACAGACCTGGCCAAGAAAGGGAGCTGGGAAAAGGTAGCAATTAGCAGGGAGCAGATACTTTCAAATCTGTGGAGCTCTGTGGCTCATCTCTAAAGGGTGTACAGAAAGGCTCATGTGTTGTTGGCAGGCTTAAATTTGACTTCCATATCTCCACGAGGAGAATGGCTGGAGGAGGATGCCAACTGGAAATGAGTTTTGGGGAGAGAAGCAGGACAAGGTGGTGACAGAGGGGCAATGAGTCTTGCCTACAACCAACATGGGCCAGGCCAAGAACTTGTGGGTTCAGTGTCTACCAGGGATGATGCAAAAAGAGGCTGGGGGTTATCTCTGGGGTACCCAGAGTAGTTTGGAGGCCAGAAATGCTGCCTTGTAGAGCACCATGCCAGGATGTGCTGCCCAAGGGGGAGCAAGGAAAAAGGCCATGGAAAGGGGAACAAGACAGAGTTGTTCCCCGTCTTACCCTCCTCCAAGCTGGGAGAGTCACTGCGGGAGCAGAATTTGACTGTGAGAATTGACAGCTTAGGGGAGGAGGAGGGCTGCTGAGCCTCGTCTAACACCCCACTGGTGGGTAGCAGTACAAGCTATAGGATGGCAGTGGCTGAGGGTGCCATTGTGGGGAGGTCTCCATGGCCATATCCAGCTCTGACTGTACTGCCAACACCTCTCCCTTTCTTCCCAGTTGGAGATTAACGATATGACCAAGTCCTGGGGCCTGGAGGTGGACCGGGTGGAGCTGAGTATGGAGGCTGTGCTGCAGCCACCCCGGGAGAACTTGGCAGGCCCTCCAGTCACTGTGCCACCTGTGTCGGGGCTGGAGGGGCTGGATGGCACCATTCAGCAGCTGGCTGCCCATTTCTTCGGCAGCACCCTGGCTCTGGCTGGTGGCAGGATTGGTGCTCCGGAGGCAGGTAACCAACCCAAGGTCAACGCTCCCCTACTGGGGCAGGTCCCTCCTGCCCAGTGACCTTTGTGTCTATTGGCTATTTGACAGAGGAGTCAAAGTCTGGGAGATGTCACGCTCCTACAAGCACAGCACAAATAGGCTGGTACTGGGGAGGAGAGAGGTCTGCTTTGGGCACAGCTCCATATAGCACATGGCACAGCACCACCATTCCAATAAGACATTGGATAAGGGACTGGGGAGGGCAGAAGTAGATATGCAGGAGCCCAGGGTCAAGACCAGCTCATGTCTCAGCCTTTCCACCAGGCAAACCTGAGCCTGCGTTTGCTGAGAGTCACATGGATTTTTTTTTCCCAGAAACCATGCACCAATTTGTGTCCCATTAATTTTTCAGGGTTAGTTTTCCATCCCCTCATAGCCAGGGAAGAGTAACCCGTAGCAGAGAGAGGAGCAGAAACTGGCAAAACCAGTTGCTCTCTTCTTGCTTAGGTGGAAACTTGCTGGATAAGTGGGTTTCTTTTCTCTGGAGACCTTTTCTGGTGGGTTCAGCTCACCACACAAAGGTGTCCCCTCATCTGTCCCGTTGTCCGCAGCAGGCAGCATGGAGACAGTGAATGAGGTGGAGCCTCCCACCACTGCCCTCCCTGCCCAGAGGAAGCCCAGCACAGATGAGCTGCTCTCAGCTGTGGAGTCTGTCCTCTCCGAGGCCCTGGTCAGCCAGGTGGGAGCATCCTACCAGGTCAACATCGCCCTGTCCAGCGGCACCCGGAGCACCTACTTCATAGACCTCTCCTCAGGTTACCACTCTTTGGGGTTGTTGTGTTGGAGGCGTGAAGGTGTTTTGCTCTTGTGCCCCCTTTGCATGCTGTGAACCCCACCGAGCTCAGTGGCCAGAGGTCCCAAACCAAACCCCTTTGGTACCTCCACAGAAGCCATCCCAGTGCCCATCACATGAGCATTGCGGTTTGGTGACCATGACCTTGAGTCCGTGCTCTCTGGAAGTCCAAAGTATAGTTTGTTCTGGGTTAAAACCATGAATTTTCCTTCAGAAATAGAGTATTGATGAAAAATGGAGAGCCAGGTCTTGTGGCTGGCCTGGAGACCTCAGGAGTTGTTGACTCTTGTAGGACACCAGCCCAACGGAGTAGGGATGGAGGCACCCTGCCCTGCTGGAGGATGTTCTTCCACCACCCTAATCCATCCCCCCATGGCTGCTGATGGTTTTCCTGGTGGTCATGGCAAAAGCAGGACAGGGCTTAGAGGTGGACCACTGTAACAGGACATTGGTGGAACAACACAAAAGAAATTGAACTCCATAAGGTGTAAGGACTCCTATCTCCAAAGTCCTCCTGCCAGGCCCTTGTCTGTCTTCTGGCCCATCTCAATCCTCATGAAATGTGGGGGGAAACATGAGCTGGATCAAGGCTGGATCCTGAACCTGCTGTTTCTCCCTCTCCCACCGTGTCCTACAGGCAGCGGGCAGATTGGCCATGGCGTGCCCGAGGGCATCCCCGACGTCACTCTGGAATTGTCGGAGAAAGATCTTCAGGACCTCTTTTTGGGTGACCTGCGCCCCCTGAGCGCCTACATGAGTGGGAGGCTGCAGGTGAAAGGTGACCTGCACCTGGCCCTGAAGCTGGAGAATCTCATCAAGGCGATGAAGCAGCGTAGATAGAGCATGTGCGTGGGCGCGTGTCCGTGTGCTTGTGTCTCTGTCGGTGTGCGAAGGCGTGGGGACATGTGGGGCACCGTGCTGTGTGGTGGGAGCCTTGCCATGCTGGAGCTCCTGCTGCCCTCCCTGTGGAGGCTGCAGGGGTTGGGTGAAGATCTGAGCAGGGAAACTGAGGCTGAGCTCCATTGCTCATCCTTGTTCTTGGCTTTTCCTCTATTCTTCATCCTCTGCTTACAACATTATGGGAACCAGTTAGCACCTCAGCATATGCCAGTTTGCTTCCAGTTGCATAGAATCACAAACTGGTTTGGGCAGGAAGGACCTTAAAGCTCATTTCATTCCATCCCCTGTGATGGGCAGGCACACCTTCCACTGGACCAGGTTGCTCCGAGCCCCATCCAACCTGGCCTTCAGTTCCTTGGCCAGTGTGCCACCAGGGCACAGACTGATGTCCTGGTGTCCCCACAACAGGTGCATGGCCAGGGGTCTCACTGGAAGGGGCACGAGCTGAGCAGTTGGGTGGAGGAGAGCTTGGAGACACTGTGGTCAAGGAAAGAAGCCATGGGATGAGGTGGGTGGCCAAAATGGGCCACGAGGGCTGGCTGGACCAGGCTAGGATGCCACCAGTAGGCTGGAACTGGGATCCAGCATGGCACCACTGGTGAGATAGTGGCATTTATGGGGAAGGAGCACAGGTGGCGATTTGGGGAATGACCTGCCTTCCCCACGCAGTGGTTCGTAATTAGTGATTGCGCTAATTTGTGCTTCAAAATTCTTTTGCATGTGTGCTGTGAGGTGTGTCCACCGGGGGTGGGGACTGGATATAGGCATATAGATATTTATTTATTTTGTAAGCTTCCTTCCTATCCACTCTTGATGGACAATAAACCTGGTGTGCAGCCTTGGACAGTGCTAGCCTCGTGAATTCTGCAGGCAGATGTGGCTGCACCCTTCTTGCCTCAGTTTCCCCTAAGACAGAGACCACAGCATGGGAGCTTCTGCCAGTCAAGGGAGCTCCATCGTGATTAACACATGAAGTTCAAGAATGGAGAGGAAGAGTTGGCAGGATGCTGTGTGGCCTCTCTGGGGATGCCCAGCACCCCAGGGGTTAAAACATCTTGGAGCTCCAGGCAGCTTTACCAGCTCCAGAATGTTTTGCTGGACCAGTGGGACAAACCTGAGTGGTCTTGCTGTCCTGTCCCATCCATGCAAGGGGCTTCTTGTCAGAGGATGGGACGGGGGGGAAAGAGAATTAATACTTTTTCAAAACTAAAATGTTTGGAATGGAAATGTTTCACAGCTGCAACTGGACCAAACCACCTGCTAAATGTCTTCTTCGAAGTCTAGGGCTGGGTGGCACCAGCCTGGACCAAGCTTTGGAGATCCTCAGGGCATCAAAAGCCCCCAGAGGAGCTGACAGTAGTGTCCTACCATGCCCTCTCCCTTTATGTGTGCCAGAAAAACTCCAGGTGCTCCTGGTGGTGCCTCATTTGTAGTGGTCCCCTCTTCATTGTGGTCCCCCTTTTGTGGTGGTTTCCCAGTCGTGGTGGTCCCCTTCCATGGTGGTCCCCATTGTGCAGATGGCAAGGGGTACCAATGCCCTGCAAGAAGAAGTAAAGGACAGCCCGAATACAGGACAAAGAGGGATGTGAAAATCCTGTCCACGGTGGGGTCCCAGCTCCTGAGCCCCCTCACGGGGTGCAGAGGGATAGGGTGGGCACCGAAACCCGCTTTGGAAGTGCCTGTCCGAAGCACAGCAGGACACTGGGACCCTGCTATACATTTCTGGGGCTGCTTCTCCTTGGGGAAATCCCTTTTTGGGGGACATCTTGGGCTTTCCTCCCGGATGGCGCTGAGCCGGCTGCGAAGGGTTTCTCGTGCGGGAAGCAGGGCTGGGAGCGGGCTCTGCGAGGTTCCCCCGCCCCGACACGGAGGAGGAGTTATTCCCGGAGCCCAAGAAACCGAAAGTAGAGGCACTGCAGGCAACACGGGCAGATGTGGTGACTCCGTCCCTGCCCGCCCCGCCATGTCCCTGTCCGGTTCCTGCATCCCGGTCGGTCCAGGGAGGGATGCAGGCGGGATGCGGGAGGGATGCGGGAAGGATGCGGGAGGGGGCTCCGGCGGTGTAGGGGGATCGGAGAGGTCCAGGACACCAGGAAGTCCCTTTCCCCAAGGCGTGGCAATAGGGAGAAGAGTCTGGGAAGTTTCTCCGCTCCCCGGTTTGGTGGGTGGTGGGAGAATGGGGCTGATCCCCAGTCCAGCCCCCGTAGTCCGGCAGAGAGGGAGGCAGGAGGCCAGAGAGACGGGATGAAGGGGGTGGGAGGTGTCTCGATGATGGTCCCCGCCCCACCAGTGTGTCATCGAGGGGTTCTTAGATGCTTCCTCTGTGCCTCATCCTTTGCTTTGCCCCTCTGCAGCCATCCCCAGCCCATTGCTGAGGGGGACTGTTCCCGCTTTCCTGTTTCCTCTTTGCTAGAGAGAGGGGAAGGGCGCAGCAGGGTCCTGTTCATTCAGCCTCATTACAGCGCATGGGACACCTCTGTCCTGGATATCGCTGGGGGGAAGTGGTCACTCATTGATTGCTTACTGGTTGCTCCAAGAAGGGGTTTTGGGTCACCTCCCCCACAAGATTAGGTTTCAGAAGCTCTTAAAAACATTCCTCAGTGCTCATTCCTCATCCTTTCCTCCGCTCCCTCCCCAAGCTTCTAGAAGATGACTTCCAGTTCCTCCTTTGCGAGGGCTGTCAGCAGGAATCGCCCAATCTCAAGCTCCTCGCCTGCCTCCACACCTTGTGCCTCGGTTGCTTGAGAAAGAACAAACCTGTTGGGCAGTGCCCTGTGTGCTGTATGGCCATCCCGCAGGCCAGCAGCATCCCAGACGTGGACAACCTGCTCTTCACCAACCTGCAGGCCCGGCTGAAGGTCTACAAGCAGATCGTTGATAGAGTTGACTTGTTCTGCAACAACTGCGGGACATATGGGGAGTTCTGGTGCTCCGAGTGCTTCGAGTTCCTCTGCACCAAGTGCTTCGAAGCCCACGAGCGCTACCTGAGGTGGGAGAGCCACAGAGCCAAGAGGGTGATAGACATCAGGGCAGGGTCTGCGAAGGACTTCCTGGAGGGCTTCAGGAGGGCAGGCAGCTTGTCCTGCTCCAACCCGGACCACAAGAGCCAGCCTGGGAGGTAGGTCTGAGGAGGCCTGTCCACATCTGGGCAGGTTCTTGTCGTTCCTTTGGGTTAGCCTGTTGGGGTGTCCTGGGCAGGGCCAGGAGTTGGACCCCATGATCCTTGTGGGTCCTTTCCAACTCAGGAGACTCTGTTCTATGACTCTGTGTGATATTGGTCTGGCAGGACCCTGGGAGGAGGGAGGGGAGCAAAGGTGGGTTGAACCCCCAGCCTCATGCCCAGACCTGCAGCTGGTGCA